>JABWTJ010000663.1:369579-462079 GCA_016801875.1 Solanum sitiens | reverse complement strand
TAATATGTATTAAATATAATACTTTTAATTTAAAACAAAATATAATTTTATATTAAATGACAAATTTGAAAAATAAAATAAAATTTAAGATTATATAGATTATAGGGTGATTATTTGCAAAAAGAAGAAATTATTTATTTTATGAAATAAGAAAATAAGAATGAAATAAAAATAATAATATATAATATTGATGAAAGAGAATAAGATTCTTTTTAATAGGGCGAAATGATCTGATGGACTTTTCTACTTGTATGCATTTGTATTCTGGACCCTTGTACTTAACTCTTTGCCAATTGAACTCTTAAACTCAATGTAACTTAGCATATTAAAAACCGTTGGCTCTACTTGTACTTCGAACTCTCAACAAAAATGGCACATCATCGTCCACTTCAGATTTAAAATTACACATCATTTATTATTCATTTTTTAAAAAATAATTAATGATCTCTTTTTCACTCCTTTCCTCTTCATTCTTCTTGACCACCCCTCTCTCCATTTTTCACATTAGATCTTACAATTACAACCTTTCATTCTGACCATCAATATTATTAAAATCCACTATTTTTCTCTATATTTTAATCATTCACAATTTTCGATCACAATTTTTACCACTTCGTCCATCACTTAAACACCACAAACCTCTTTTCTCTATTATGTCAACAAAATATACTAAAATACTACAATATATCTTACTATTTATACATAACTTTACTCAATCCACTCCACATGATTTCATAAGAAACATTTAACAATTACTTTTTACCCACCAAAATTATCAGATCAATCTCCTCACAATTTGTAACTTGATTTTGTTTCTAATTTGGGGAGAAAGAAAAAGTAAAAAATAAAAAATAAAATGGAGAGTCATGAGGAAGGAGAACTGAGCAAGAAAAAACAATAGAGAAATGAAGAAATTGGAGAGTTGTGGGGAAGGGGGACTAGGTGGAAAAAAGTAAGAGAAAAAGAAATGGGGAGGAGGTTTTTTTTTTCTTTTTTTTTGGGAGGGGGGGAGATAGAAAATAAAATTAATTTTGTTATTTATTTTTTTGGTCTTTTTATTGTATTTTTCTTTTTCTTTTAATTATTTTTTATTTAAATTGTTGTGTTACGCTTTTCTTATGCGTGAAAATACGCATTTGTTCCAAGTCAACAATTAAGGTGTTACGTAAGTATGATTAATGGTCAAAGGGGTTTATATTTAGAAGTCTCTTTTGCTTGTCAAATTTGGATCTTTAATCAAAGGATCATCACATTCACTATTTGATAAAATTCACATTCTATTAATATCTTTTCTTTCTTTCCTATCTAATTTTGCTTCATTTCTTCCAATTCAGATCATCTGAATTACCATTTTATGAACAATATTTGAGCCAGAGTTATCTCAAACAATAAAACGCGAACGTGTTGACTTAGTCAATCATCTTGATTATTTCCATCAAAATGATAAGCTATATATCCTCCAAACAATTTTCATAAGCAATAGGGAAAAGGGTGTTCAAGGGCTCTTATATAATTAATTGACCTTCCTATTCTTTCTTTAATCTCTTGTATAATATTAGAAGTTTTGGTCAAAGTAATAGAAATAAAAACAGATGAACAAAAATAATACATATTTTTTAAAAAATAACCAAAATAGTATAAACAGTACTACCAATAACCTTTTACCTATTATTTTATTCATAAAAATTTGTATGAGAGAGAGTAAAAAAACAGTTGTCGTTAACAGTGTCAGTAGCAGTAACAAATATGCTTCAACTTATGTCAGTTGCTTACATTCTAACTTTTTTTCTTTTTAATTAAATTTATCCTTTTTCTTTATTTGTTTACTTTTACCATAAATATGAATACTGTAATTTCTTCCATGTTTATGCTTGTTGGCATATGTTAGAATTGTGCAAATATTAGCAGTTTCTCCATGTTTAAAATGGTGTAGAAAAAAATTAATTCAAGGTAAATTCTGTAGTTTTAGATTTGACCTAATTAGTAATATTTTAATTAGACTGACTTGCTTGTTTAAAATAATAAAATCACACTTTATTTTATTCCAATCACTTTATTTGTCGTTTTTGTGAAAAATATGAGTCAAAATAGTTGTCATTAAATAGGTAAATCAAGATATAATTAGTTGTTTGTTTTCACCTTTATCTTAATTCATAAATATAGCGAGATATTTTTGATTAAAAAATTTAAAGTATTTAATCAACACCCTTAAAATTTATCAATATTAATAAAACACTCATCAAATATTCTTTTTTACAATTATTGAAATGATTTATTACCACACAAATTTATATATATATATATATATATATATATATATATAACCCTCTATTCACCTATTGGCTCCAAAATGCCCTTTTCACCCATCTATTGGCTCCAAAATACTCTTGTCATCCAACATTGAGTTCAAAATTGACCACTTAATTAACAGTTTCAAATTTGAACTATTTAAATATGTTTTTTAAATAATTGGTGCTCAACTATTGGACATAATTTAATTTATTAATATCATTTATAAACCAATCCACTACCCACCCATTACTAATTAAATCCCACCCAATTTCAACCAATTCTAATATCAAAGTCGTCCTGAACACTACGAAAATACAACGAAATTACATATTCCTGAAAATGACATCCAAAATTATTCGAGTCCGAATTGAAACTCCAATTAAATTTAGGTTGAGTCGCTTATTTAGTATGACGCTTTCAATAGGATTCTCTTTTAAGCTTGAATTCGAATTTTATGATTAAAGGTAAAGAAGTAGTACATCCCGAATTAATTTATGCATTTTTAAATATAATTTTATAAATATTTATTATTCGTTTTAAATATTAAAACTTTAATATATTCTTTTTTAACAGTTATCTTTTAAGTAACATCACACAATTGAGACGAATGAATAATTAAGATGAACATAGTCATGCTTTTAAGTTTATCGGTAATTTTTATTTAGACACTTGAATTATAATATGTTTTGATTGAGGACTTAAACGTATGATAATGTACTTCTAAAGACATTTTCGCCTCAAATTTTCAGAAACACTCATTGACAGTAGTTTTTATAGTTGTTGCATTAGTAATGGGGAGGGTTTATTAATTGGGTGTGGTTTAATTAGTAATGGGTGGATAGTATACGTATTTATAAATTATATTAATAAGATAAATTATAACAAATATTTGAGCGCCATGTATTAAAAAAATATTTAAATATTTTAAATTTAAATCGTTAAATGGGTGGTCCATTTTGAACCCAAAGGTGGATGAGAAGGGTATTTTGTAGCCAATAGGTGGATGAAAAGGATATTTTGGAGTCAATAGGTGGATGGAGGATGGTTTTGTACCATTTCTAATACTTCAAGGGTATTTTAGGCTCTTTTCCATTTATACTATTTTGGTAACTTTTTAAGAATAGGTATTATTTTTGTTCATTTGTTTTATATTTATATTATTTTGGTCAAATTGAAAATATTTGGAATTACAGCTCAAGCTCTACATTTGGGATGTAGCTCAGATGGTAGAGCGCTCGCTTAGCATGCGAGAGCTACGGGGATCGATAACCCGCATCTCCATATATTATTTTGTCTATATTAAAAGGCTTTCATTTTGAATTTTATAATTTAGGTTTAATATATTGATAACTTTAAACATCCAAATTAAGTTTTAATTGATCATTTGAACACATGATAAGTTCTCTACTAGACAATTTTAATTCAAAATTTTGTAAAAACTTTGTGTGTTCTCAAGTGCTAATTACAACTACTTAAAATAACTTAATTATATGTTTTATCATCAATTAGTCATAAAACTTAGTCATGTTTCAATTGAAGCGATGTTTATAATTAAAAGAGATGACATATTTTACGTGGGCAACTTAACTACCTTATAAACGCTTGCAGATGATGCATAAAACTATTTTTTTTTCTTTTTAAAAATTTGAAATGAGAGTGTCTTAATTAAAACAATTATAATTTGAATATTCAATGTTGTAATATTTCTTGCTATGTTATCATTTTTGTAACCAGTACACTAGTTTAAACTAATTTTTATATAATAAAGTCTTAAAGGACCACTTTACTACGGCCTTAAGTTTAGGGGTGAGCATAGTTCAGTTCAACCCAAAATTCAAACTTTTAGATATTCGTTTGGATTTTTAGATTATGAATTAAATTTTGGAGTATTTTCTTCAAAGTCACAGATTGCTTATTCGATATTAAATTTAATAGTGATATCTTTTTTAAATTTTAATGTCTAATATTCAGCTCTATTCCTATCATATGTATTTAATATTAATAAGTTCACCTTTCAACGATTTTATAAAGTAATATGATGCACTCTATCCATTATAATAATAAATTCAATATCTACACAAAATAGGTGGTAGGGTGGTCCCAAAGAAGCAAACTATTATGAATCAAGGTTGTGAATTATGGACTTGTTTTAAATTCTTAAAAGTCAAAATCGAATATTTAAAATATTTAAACTGACTAAGTTAAATCAAACTTTAAAAATTATATTTAACCTTATTTAGAATAGATTTATATTGTACTTTCTCCAATCCAAAAATTGAAAATTCAAATCAAAATATTCATATTTAATTCAAATAATGTCCACCACTACTCAAGTTTATGTATTTCATTTTCTAAAGTACAATATTAGGATAACCCTAAGCTAACAAACCTAGTATAGAGTTCACAAATTTATGAATTTTATAGATTTTATTTTGGCATTCCTCCCATTCAAAATTATAAAAGTTGGCATGAACAAAAAAGAAAAATCACAAATTAGAATAATTACTGGGAATATAATTTTTGGTTAATGTAAATTTGAATATCTTTTTTGTTTGACTTCTTTCAAACAAAAGGAAATTTGATTAAGCTTATAAACATAGGCGGATCTAGGATTTGAAGGTCCTGGGTGCTACATTGTTCAAGTAAGATAAGCGGGTTGGTTGCTTTAATTTTGAATTACAATCGAGTTATTTATCTTCTTTCAATTTTTAGATATTATGATCAAACATGCATGTTAGTAATATTTTCTTTTAGATATTATGATATTAGAGCTAAGTATCAATTCAACTTTTATTTCTTTTTAGGAATTAGTGGTCTTATTCGCTGAAACTTTGAGGAAAAAAAAAGTTTTTTCACACTAAAATTTGAGCTTGCATAAACTATCTAATAGTGTTAACTCAATATATTCATATTCCATTGACTTTATGTGTTGTTACAAAATATAACAAAAGAGAATACAAATTTTAGTTTCAATCTAGTCATCTTATTTAGCAAGAATGTTGGTGAAGATTGAAAGAACCTTCAAATTAAAAGAACTCTAATAATAATATTCATCATTTTAAAAATTTATATGTTTTAAAATTACTATTTAAATATATTCTTAATAATATTTATGTCACATTAATAATTTAATTGATAAAGTATAAACATGTGACACTCATATCAAGAGATTAATAATTAGTGAAAGAGAAAGTAAAAGAACTTAAAAATTGATTATGGTGAATAGGTGTCAATTTGAATTAACAAAGAATACTTGTAAATAAATAAGAATGAATGGAAGGGGAAAAAAAAACTCACACAATAATTTTTTTATATAAAAAAAAAAGACAAAACAAAAGGAAAAAAAAAAGAAATAAAGAAAAAGCTTCCAAAAATTAATGGTGCCAAAGGGGTTCGAAACTAGTGCTGCTTGTGTGACAAATTACCTACTTTGCCAATTAAACTGTTAATCATTTCATTTAGTGGGTGGCAAAGATAATATATATTCGTTTTCTAAAACATGTATACATATATATACAAAAAAAATCCGAAATAAGTGGGTGCCGTGGCTTATTCACTCAATTCAGGAATAATAAGATTAACCCATGAAAATATGACTTATTCAATTTGCTCAAGTTTTGATTGATTATTTATCTACTTACTTATTAGCTCAGCTCATAAAAAAAATTAAGTTAATATACATCTCAAATTGACCCATAAGGAATCTTATCAATTTTCTTTTAAAAAAATCATTTGATATGTAGCTATAATAAAGAAAAAAATATAATTTTATTATGTACTAAAACGTAAAAAAAGAAAAATTGAATAAGTTAAAACTTAGTAAGAACTTGACGTATTAGATTACGACATGTGTTTTAGTTCATTTATGCTAAAGTAACTTTTAGAAGCATCACTAACTTGATCATTTATTAACTCAACTCATTTTGACCCGCAACATTAACAATCTTATGTTGGGTAAGCACAAAAATACTTATAAGTACGTGATATTAAGTTAGAACGAATCAAAAGTCACAAATTGATCATCCACCATATGATTTTATGGCTATCACAAAAATACTTATAAGTACGTGATATTAAGCTAGAATAATCAAAATTCACAAATTAATCATCCACCATATAATTGTATGGCTAATAACCACTTTAATTTGTCAAAGTCTTATCCCTAATATCGTTTGTTGTCTCTAAAATATCCTCCATCAAAAATACTTTTATTTATCTTTTTGTTGTAATTATTATTATTCACGTATCCTTTCAATGTCAAAATGCTTCCAATTTATCTGTTTTGTAAAATATTTTCAAAATATTTCAATCATTTTAACAAATAGAATACTTATTAATATATTTTACTAAACATATTATTTTATAATAATTAATATTTATATTTGAATACATAACTATTTATTTATCATCAAATATCAATTATTTTTAAAAAAAATCACGCGGTTAAGTAAACTTATACTACTTAATTATTTATGATAACTACAGTTTGCTATAATTATCAATCGCATCCAACATTAACTATTAATTACGTGAGTTAACTTCGAGTTTATATAATTAGTCACATTTGTATATTTCGCCACATTTGTATAATTCGCAACTAACAATTCTTGGTTTGATTTGTATTTGTATATGTTGATGATTTTCTTTGGTTTTTCAATTTTATCACCATATACATTCAAATTTTTTTTTGTATAACTTTTTAAAGTTTGTATAAACGTGTAGTTTTTAGATTTTGTATAATATAATTTATATAATGTGATGTATAATATAATTTGTATAACTGTTTTAAAGTTCATATTTTTATGTTCGTTTCAATTCGTTATTTCAATTTTTATCATATTTGTATAATTTTAAACTTTGTATTACTCAATTATACAAAAACACGCAAATTATACAAACGAGATGCGAATTATACAAATTATTGCCCTTTCTCGCTTGCCTCTCTCCTCCCTCTCCCAATCGCGCTCACCTCTCCTCCCTCTCTCAATCTCACTCACCTCTCTCTCCCAATCTCGCTCGTCATATATACAAATACATATGTACACCAGTTACATATATACAATTATCTAACTGATATACATATAAAATTCACGTCTCTCCCATTCTCTGCCTCTCTCGCTCATCTCTCTCCTCTTTCTCTCATTCTCGCTTGCTGTTCTCCTCCCTATAACATGTAGCTATGAATAGTAATCAACAAATATAGCTATAAAACATAACTAAACTATTTTTGAATAACTAGCCCAAACTTACTTTGAGTTATTTTGTAGCAAAAGGAATAAAATAACAATTTTTCCATGACAAGGGAGATGCATCTATATGTAGCATTTTTGACGTTGACAATTAATTATCATGTGGTACTCTAATAAAATAACTACCGACACAAACAAACAAACCAAAAAAATTCTTAAATGTTAATTTTCTTAAATAATTTTTTAAGTGTCAAATGAAATTAAATGTATTGATTATTTAATTTAGATTAATAATGATTTTATTTTTAACATAGATCTTAATTAAATAAGTAAAACTAAAGAAAAATAAAAGTAAAAAAAGAAAATATAGGGAAAGATTGAAGCAATTTAAATCACATTTAATTTAATTTTATCATGATTTAAATTTATAAACTTTGATTTCATCTTGTCCTATGTTATTAGAGCCTTTATTCCGTGTCACATTTATTAGAAATCATTTTACGCTAACACATATTTTTTTAACAGATATGTAATTTCAATAGGTCTCAATAACGATACTAGACACTAATTAAAAAATTGAATATTTATACCGAATTCAATAAATACTTGGCATGCGATTGCACAAATTTATCTTAATTCAATAGGAATAATTAGTCTTTATTCTCATTTCATTAGATCATTTAATCTTAAGTTGTTAACCAACAAGATAATTACTTTGGAGTCTCATTAATATTTATTCACACTTAACACTTAACCATATGTATCATATTCAAGTTTTAAGTGTGAAATCACTTTTCTTAAAAATCATTTACCCTAATAAAAAAATTTCAACATAAATTTATATTTACTCGATCTTCAATACAAATATTAAATATTGAATAGACTTTTTTAAAAAAAAGGTTTAACCTTAGAAGATATTACTGTTATAAAAAGTATTTAATGACAACAAATTTTTCTTTTAATGATAATATTTATTATCGTAAAAATATTTAATGATAATCAAATTATTGTCATTACATTTAGAACGTTAAAATTTTTAAAAACATATATATAAAATGTTGATTATAAGTATCATATCATATTATTGCCACTTTTATCATAGTGGGAGTTGATATGTATTTGTGTAAATATTTGTGTTGATAAATTTTGCCTTATTTTGATCATTTTTTTCACGAACTCTCATCTTTTTCACTTTCTTAGTGATTTGAATTCATAATTCTAGGAAAGCAAAAGTGTGTATATGTCTTAGTGGGGAGGTGTGAGAGACTGTTTGTAGGGGTACACGGAGGAGTAGAAGTAGGTTGAAAAGTATTGGGAAAATGTGATTAGACAGGACATGACACAATTGCAAAAATTGAGGACATAACTCTAGAATCTAGATACGATGAAGTGGAGATCGCTTATTAAGGTAGAAATTAGTAGAGATAGGCTAGTTGTAAGGGTATGCAGAGGGGTAAAGATAGGCTGAAAAAGCATTGAAGAGAGGTGATTAGACATGACATAATGCAACTGACTCTACATAGGATGAAGTGAAGATCGTGTACTAGAGTAGAATGTCAGTAAAGATAGAGTGTTGTCTTACCTGCAAGGATTTAGACCTGTAATTAATACCCGTCGTAGTACTAGTCGCACACTTGTAATTCTTGTTTTTAGTGTTACTCTTCTTATATTGTTTATTGAGTTTTGGTTACCATACTATTTCGTTGTCAATATTGCTTCTTTTATCGTGCACTACTTTTCTTATTTCATTTCTATGCTTTCTTCATTATTGTTGGATATTTTTCCTGGGTTTCTTACCATAAATGAGTAAGATAAAGTTTTCATAATTTGCTAGTTTTTTTCTGGTAGGAAAATGTTTAGGATTCAACAAAAAAAATATTTGTTCTTTCTAACTTAATTAATATTTACAATGTAATCTTAATGATTTTGAGAGTTTTGATTAGGAGAAGAATTTGTAGTATGAACCTCTTTTTATTTCGAGTGAATGAGATGATATTATTTATCTTTATATCTTATAATCTCATATTTATATAGTGAATTGCTCATCTCTTTTATAAATGTTGATCAGTCAATTAAACTACATTAAATCTTTTCTTTTTTATTTTCAACCTTATAATTAACAATAAAAGATATTTACGGGGTGTCCTCTTATTGTTCTTTTTATTTTTGGGTAAAGAAAATTGAATGATATAAAAGGTTGTTAAATCAAAGAATTCTGCAAATACATTACTGTTCCTGTCATCTTTCATTCTCTCTCATTTTTCTTACCCAAGAAAAAAGGAACTAACAAAATTATAATAAATAATAAATAATAAATAATAAAAAATAAAAAATAAAAAATAAAATAAAATAAAATAAACAACTACCTGATCACCAGATCTGAGAAGCTCCCTATATTATTTTTTGTGTTTTCTTTCTTTAATCCTTCAATTCTTTTTCTTTTTTTGATACTTAAAGATGCAATTTTTATATGAATTCTTCAATTTTTGCTAAATGGGTATTGATGAAAATGTGTAACTGAAGCTGGGTTAAGCTTCTTTTTTTTTTTTTTTGTTTTCTTGTTTTTTTTTGGTAATATTCAGAGAAGAATGATTATTCTGATTTTTGTAGATGTTTAGTTTGTCAAATTATGTAGATTTAAACTGGGTTCGTTTTTTTTTTTTTTTTTAATTTTTGCGGGGGGAGATTTTGATTTTACCGGAAATTGATTTGCGATGATGACGTCATCACCTCCGCCGCAGTCCGACGACGGAGGAGGAGGCGGAGGAGGAGGAGGATCGAATTATATTCAACACCAAGTTACAAAATTTGATACCCTTCCTGGTGTAGCAATCAGATATGGCGTTGAGGTAATTTTTTTGTTTTTGGTTTTGTTAAATAATACAAATAAAAATATTGGTATTTTGTAATTGAAACGGAGTAATGAAGGATTTGTGTAGTCGATCCTGACTTGTTTGGAACTGAGGGTTAGTTGTTGTTGGATTGAGTTATCGGTATTTGTTTTGATTATAGAAAGAATGGAGGAATTGGGGATTTTTGAATGAATGAATTTGTTGCATTGTTCATATGACTTTAACTGGTTTCTCTGTTCGTGTGGGCTATAAGCCTATACAGGCTGCCTGGTTGATTAGTTGAGCTGTCGTAGTTTGCGAAAAATGCCATTTTCATTAAATTATATGAAGAGATCTTTTGGACATTGACAAGAGAGTGATAGCTTAGTGAAATGAGGTTGTTGTGTTTGAGTTGATAAAAGAAAAAGTTGTTGTCTAGCTCCTCATAAAGGAGGTTCGGTGGGGATGAGGTTTGCCATATTCGGAAAAAAAGAGAAGAGAATTCTTGTGAACTATGTAATAGTGAAATTGACGAGGGAGGCACAATATGTTAGAGTTGGGTGTTTATTTCCCTTTGATAAGTAAAAAAGAAGAGGAATAGTTGTTGAGGTGGTTTGATTTTACTGTGTTGTCTGTGAGCCCTTAACTGACAGAAGGAGGATGAGTCAGCAGCTCTAACAGTTTCTGCAGGTGATCATTAAAGTTCTCTAGGATCCTTTAGTGGTTGTAGACGTGGGCTTTACTCTGTTTTCCATGAGCGCATAATTGATAGAATGAAGACGGACCTAAATGTGGCATCTCTAGAAGTTTTTGCTGGTGATAAATGTAACTATAGCATCAAATTCTGGTGGATATTTAGTGGTTGTAGGTATGTAGTGGCAGAGCTCGTTTTGGCATGTACTCTCAACTCTACTGTCAGTATACTGGATTCTAGAGCTATGGTTAGCCAGCCACTGCTCTTAAAGGCTAAAGTTCTATCTTTTTGGCTATTATTATAACAAATGTCTTTATGCACTTACTAGTTCTTCTTCTGCTATCGTCAATGCATATATATTACTCCTTCTGTTTCAAAAAGAGTGACCTAGTTTGACTTGGCACGAAGTTTAAGAAAATAAAGAAGACTTTTGAATCTTGTGGTCCTAAATTAAAGTTATGTCAAATGTGCAAAATTGCCCTTTAATCTTGTGGTCTTAAATATGCCACGTGGAAAGCTGAAATTAAAATATTACCAAAAAAAGAAAGAGGTCATTCATTTTGAAACAGACTAAAAAGGAAAGTGGGTCATTCTCTTTTAAACAGAGGGAGTGTTATTTTTCGCACACTTGCAAGTTCTCTGAGAATGCCAGCTGATTTTATGAACATTTTGAAACAAATGCGAGGATAAATAGTGTGATGATTCAAGGAGTTTTGAACTTATTCCGTTAGGTGACATGCTAAGCATGCAGTTTATGTAATGGTGAACTTTAGTTTGTTTTATTTTTACTGCAAAATCAACATATCTTTATCATTTTGCACCTAGGATCACATCCTCCAAATAGATGATGGCTTTAACATGGTGTGCAATCATCTAATGTGACAGGTAGCTGATATTAAGAAGTTGAATGGGCTGGTTTCGGATCTCCAAATGTTTGCTCGAAAGACACTTCAAATACCATTACCTGGGAGGCATCCACCATCACCTGCTGTCTCAAATGGTCAAGACACCCAAGGGTACTATAACGTTTCTTTAGAATCTAATACCAGTGTCTCTTTCCCAACATTTCCTCTAGTACTGGTTATAAAGCCTTTATTTTAGATGTATGAATTATAATTGCTTGTTTCACGTTTTTCCTTTGTTATTCTTCTGGACATGAAAGCCATACACGGTATATTCCGCTCTGTTCAGAGCTGCATTAACTCCTTCAGAAAATAGTGCTTATTGTTGAGGATCTGATCACAGTTACCTAGAGATGCCTTCATAACTTTGCATGTTGTTTGAACTTTATGTTCTTTAGCTTTCATTCCTTTTCTCTCTTTACAAATTTGACATGAATTAGATATTTCACCTAACAAACGACAATATACCCTTTATTTGTAAGTTGAATTCGTCATCTTTTTTATTTGTCTTTCACTGTATGGAACAAGTCATATCAGCTTGTGGTTCTCTGTTATTGTGATTTGTTTGTGTCACCTGTAGAATATAACCTGCCGTGTTTCACTTAGATATTTAAGTAGGACTTGTTTAGGCAAGAGCTTTATATGGGTCTGGTGGAGAAAAGCTTCAGATGAGCTCATTTACCTTGGGTGGGTCTCTGTTGTATGTTTGAAATAGAAATTTCCATTTAAGGCACTTATAATTTGTGTTGTGCTGTATAAATTTGTTTACGTAATCTGGTTTGTGGGTAATATTACTTCATCTGATCCACTTTATGGGACACAATTACTATTTGGGAAGTCAAATGAGTTTTTCTTTAACCACAGTTTTTTCATTTACTTTTTAAAAATAACTATTGTGACTTATTGTACTTTTTTTTTTTTTTTTTTAATTTAGTAGTGCGTAAGTTTATTTCAAAAATCTTGAAGCTTCTATGTCAAAATTCACACCGAAAATTAGGTAATTTGTCCATAGTACTTTGTATCATATCATGTAAAGTGGAATGGAGTGAGTATACGCATTATTAAAAATCCTGTCTAAAAGGAAAAAAGACAGACAAGCTTTGCTTTGACCACAAGAATATTACTGAAAGAAAGAAAAGATTGTCCACAAGAAGAATTTCTTGTATCATCTATGACTATTTTCCTACAAAGTTAATGTTTAGGTGGTTCTTATATTAGTATCATCTGACAAATCGTGGGGTCTCATGGAGTTGCAGAAATCATGTTCTATTATTTGTTTTCAGGTACATATTCTGGATTAATTTTTCTTGAGAATTAGAATGAATTTGGTAACACTTGCACTAGTATGGATTAGAGAAACTAAAGAGGATATTCATATTATTTCTCAAATCACTAGTTTCTGCGGAACTGTATTCATATGAACTGCTAGTCTAATGAAGATTGCTTAATTCTTCTAAAGTTGATATAACGTCCCATGGTGAGTAGTATCTAGGACTACAAGACTATTTTATGTATCTAAGTCATTTCTGTGTCATTGGCTTCTTGAGTACCACATCTTTGATATTCTAAAGCTTTAGAACTTGTGCTGAGCTATGTGGTAACTGTGATTTGTTTCTTGACAGGCCAAGCAGCTCTGAGAAAATCCCTCCGAGCAACCAATACCCTGATTTGTTTGGTTCATTTCAATCCCTGAAATTGAAGTCTTCCTCCCAGCAAAGAGTTTCACCAGCCATGAGCTCTTTACTAGGTTATCAGGGCCCTAAACTGGCAGATCAGAAAGTTGCATCTGAAGGTTTTGAAATGGCTGTCTATCGGAAAGGAGTATCACATTATTTAGAAGATGGACCATTTGTCATGTCAATTCCTCATTCTAATCAACCACTTGGTCTTCATAGAAAATGTAAAAGTGTAGCTAATGATATGTCAGAGAACGGAGTAGGTAGTGCTGAAAATGGCTCTAATAGGTTGTTCGAGAAATTGTCCAGAAGGCGTCAAAAATCTGAGGCTGATTTCAGTTCCCGCACGCCAGAAGTGCTGTTGAAAGAAGATAACAGCAGTGGCAGCGGATTTTCTGCTGCTGCTGGCAAAGGTTTGGCTTTGCGACCTAAGTCAGCTAGTCGAATTCTCCTTGGACCAGATGCTGAAGCAAGTTCCATAAATCCTATCAGTATGCTGTTGAACGATTCTTTTCTGAACGACAGTGCAAGTGTCAGGAAGTCATCAAGTACACCAAGTTTGCAGGAATCAGACAGTAGCACGTTATCTTCCCTGTGGACAACATCAAAGTGGAATTTGAAACCAGATTTCCAGGCAATTTCTACTGCAGCAATTACCAAACCAATCTTTGATAGCCTTCAAAAGCCCACCGGTCCTCGAAAAAGCAAGACTGCTGTTGATTAGCTATTCTTTCTGCATTTTTTGTTAGTCCTCTTCTTAACACCTAGAAACTGAAAACTAGCTATAGAAGTAAAACACTAAAAATACTTGCTTATTGCTGGCATTTCATCTTCCATTCCTTTTTTTGTGTTGCAAAAAAAGGTTAAGTTTATAGAGTTGAAATTCTGTAGCAGCACAGCAAAGATCTGTGTAGTAGAAATTTTTGTTGCTTCACGGACCTTCCAAATCCTATATATGTTAAGTACATATGTAGGTCATTTATCTGTAACTGGGAGGAAAGATCACTGATTATATTATAAAAACATATGTGACATTCTTTCTGCATATCTTGATTCACATGGTTTTGATTCATTCAATGTATATCAATGTGCTTCTGCCACAGTTTTTAGAGACCGTAGACTGAAAATAATTTACATTGCATAGTCATCTTTGAGTTGTTGCACTTGAGCTGAGGGTCTTTCAGAAACAATATCTCTACCTACTCGAGGTAGGGATAAGGGCTGCATACACTTTATCTTTTTCAAACCTCACTTGTGAATTGTGAGATTACACTGAATATGTTGTTGTTGGTCCTCTTTTTACTTAGAAAAAGCTCAAAGCAGGCCATGCTTGCCATGTGCAATTGTTAAGATCTCCAAACCATTAGTGCCTCCCTAGTCCATAGACCATAAAAGATTTTCTTTCCTGCGATGCTTGAGGGGGGTAGCCTAGCAGTTAATAAAGGAAGTGAAAATCAGGGTTTCTAGCATAGAAAAAAAGAGTTTTGTGATTTTGCATTAGTACTACTGATGGAGAGAGTCACTCGATATTTATATTAGAAGAAATAGCAAGTACCTATGGGAAGAGTTAAGGTGTGCTCAAATTAAATCGAAATTTGCCTTTACAGGAAATAGATTTTTTCCCATGCAAGAATTGAGATGTGATAATGCAAAACAACTGTTTTTGTGCTAATATACATTGGTATGTTTAAATTTCATTCAATATTCTATCATAACACCATATTGATGATCTTCTTTAAATACTTATCCGTATCATATGTTCACATCAAATATTTATCAATCATGTGACATATTGTGCAATGAGATCCAGATGATTGCTAGGATAATCACAATTAGTTGTCAAAACCACCAAAAAAATTGCCACCAATCAACCAAAATTTGCTAACTAGCGCAGACGAACAACAAATATGCATAGTATGATAGTATTTCATTGAATTAAGGATGGATAAAATTTAAGGAAAAGAGTCAAAATGCCCTTAGACTATGTGAAAGGAATAAAAATGCACCCCGTTTATAGTTTGGTTAAAAAAATGTCCTTATCGTCAATACTTTGGTTCAAAAATGCCCTTAAACTATGTGAAATGAACAAAAATGTCTCCCGTTTGTAGTTTGGTCCAAAAATGCTCGTCATCAATATTCTTGTCCAAAAATGTCCTTATTGTTATTTAATGGGTCAAAAAAGCTCATTTTCCAAATAAATATATTATTATTATTATTATTATTATTATTATTTTTGACGCATTTTTTTTTTCAATTAATGTTTTTTTTTTAAAAACTAGCAAATGTTTATCTTACTTTAATTCAGAAAAAAAATTAAAAATAAAAATATTTTTGTCACGACCCGCACCTATACCCTAGAAGTTAGGGCATTCATAGGTCGCAACCGGCGTACTTGACCTCTCGGAGGTCTTGTACAAGCCCTTTCGTATCGTTCATCGCATATACATAAATGAAAAGTAGTGCGGAATTAAAACTTTTCACAACATGTGAATAATCTTTCAAAACTTCTTTCATATAACATCCATAGGAAATACTAAGTTTCATTTCATCAAATCTTAGACACTAGAGTACTTGGGACACGACCCATACAATAGAAATATAGTACTACTAAGTCTATTATAATACTTCAATAAAAGAAATTAAAGACATCTATGCCCTCGAGTCAAATGAGGACATACTTCAACTTGCTTGAAAGATCCTATAATACAAGCTTCTCTTCCAATAGCACCTTCACCTATGAATCACTTTAGAGATAGATAAAATATGGAATTAGTACAAACACATGTACTAAGTATGACTTAATGCATAAAAATCATGATAACGGATATTTAATGGAAATATGATCTTTTTGATTAAAACATCATAGTATAAGCATAAGAAAAACATTTAACACCTTAGAAACACATAAAATAACACTTAAACGTTTATTCACATATTAAGAAAACTTTACAGTAAGCTACTTCACTGTTACACTGAATTCCTTCACTGTTACAGTGAAGTTCTTCAACTCCACAATGAACACCTTCTAGCATGCAATCCTCTCACTAAAAGCTATCCTAAGACTCACTTAAGTAAGATAAAGATAGACCGCCCATACACTCTCTCTAGGCACACCTAAATGATCCTTAAGACCACCTATAATGAGATACACACACTTACAATACACCAAACACATGAACATGAGATTTCCTACCAAAGGTGATTCTAAGGTTCACTTGAGTGAGTTGTGAAGCGACCGCCCATACAATTCCTTCAGATACACTTAAGGGATCCTTTAGATTACCTAGGATAAGATCATTCTTACTTAATACAACAACGTACATAAAATATGACATTCTCCTTTCCAAAGGTTATCAAAAGACTTACAAGTAAATCAAGAAGAGAATGTCCATACTTGACCTCTTCAAGATTACCTAAGTAATCCTTGAGACTACCTAAGTTTGGATCATGTCTACTTAATCAACCAACTTTTCTAACTAGAGTCATTCTTAAGACTCATCTAGGTAAAATATGAAGTGACCATTCCTATGTGCCCTTCACACCTTAACTAGACAACCCTTAACTACTCTAGATAAATACTTAATCATTTAACATGCTTCTTAACTTAAGTCATTTCATTCATTAGTTCATTTAAGAGACATTCATCACATAAGGACATTCAAGTAATGGTCTTGGAGAAGACCTAGAGACTTTCACTAACATCTTCAAAGCCTATTGTGCAATGTCTAAATAACGTCCCATTCCACCACCTAAACTTTATATAACTTCTCCAATACTAGTAGTTATCCCATATGATGAGAATAGGCGATAACCGACATAGACCATGGTAGCAAAGCATGGAATCTGGAGTAGTAACCTACTCCGATGGAGGGTGTTCTACTTACCAATGGTAGAACTTGGACACATCCCATGTAGGCACATGGTTAAGGAATATGAAGGGTTTACTTTGCACTCTAACCTCATAGTTTAACTAGAGCTACTTCCCTTACCATACTCACTCGGTGCTAGCCTTTGTTCTCATAGAGTAATTTCACTTAAAGGATCACATGAAGGGGTTTCATATCTAGTTCATAACCCAATCACATTCACCCTACCAAAGAGGTCCCCTAGGGATGCCTTACAATAGCGAAGAGGATAGCTTAATGACTTTTCTAAGGATGATATCATGCCGTTCCAGCTAACCAAACTTAAGTCCACCATTCATACAAGAAGGATACCATTACGACTTTCGACTTCAAGGTTCATAACCTTACCACTAGGTTGAAGGTTCCACATAAAGTACCTTCTTAGCATCATTCAAGGTCTCATGTCATTCATACATACAATACTAAGAGGATTTAGCATCCTAAGTCAAGATATCTCATATTCACATTCAAGCATGTATCAAGTAAGTGACACAAGTCTACCACACAAGACACACCAATGACTTCACTTTATCACGTATAACATATCATTCTAGAAGTCATAGGAATAACCATTATCATCTTTAAGTCATCCTATACACTACTATAACATCATCAATATAACCATCATAGACTCATATAGTCAAGTAAGAATAATCATACATGTCACAACCCAAAAGCATACCCTAGAAGTTAGGATACAATCTTGGATTGTAACTGGCATCGTCGACCTCTCGGAGGTCTAAGACAAGCCTCTCATATCATTCATTGCATTGGCATAGTAAATTTGGCGGAAAATTTAAAACTTTTCATAGCACATCATATGCTAGAAACATCCCATCATATATATATAAAACATAAGTCATAATACATATTTAGACTCTAAGTCTCTTTGCCATCTTAGACTCAATAACTTTAGAATACATTAGGGACACGGCCCATACGACACCTTACATAACTATACAATATTTAAAGACTTTACATTAAAGACATTAGTAGGACATCCTTGAACTTAAGGATTCCTTTCCTTGAGCTTGGGAAATCACCTATCAAGCTCCTCAATCATAGATCTCCTTTAAGCATTCCATAACCTACACTTTGTGTAAAAAGTAAAGAAGAATGGGATTAGCACAAGAATGTACTAAGTATGGCAACCATGCGAAAACATGCATTAAAAGGAACATTTCTTTTGAAATCATACTTCATGCCATTTTGAGTAAATCATCATAAAACCTTTATCAATAACATTTATATCATCCACATACTTCATAGGAACACAATCAAAGGCCAAACATCATAGAAAAGCACATATAGAATTTAAGTACAAATAGAGGTCACTTTACAGTGAACTCACTCTCCTTAGCATTAACTCTTTCTTTTAATTCCTTTGCTTACTAAGTAATCCTTTAGGGATACTTGGTGCAATGCATCACCTTAGGAACATAAGAGAATACCATACATATCATCTACACAAGACAACACATGCCATCATAGAAGTATAGTACAATATAATTATAGTCAAACCAAGACTACAATATCATACATAAAGGACACATACATAATCATATCTATTAAGGTACCTTCCTAAGACTTCCCCTGGAGTCACTTGTGCAATGTCTAGATGGGTTCATTACTTCCACCTATCCTAAGTAACTTACCTTAAGTCCTCCTAGTTAGGATCCTATTCAATTACTTTCATTGTCCATTTTACCTTTAGGGAAACCATAACCTCAACCGACATAGACCATGTGATGCTAAACATGGAATCCGGTGTCATCAAACCTTACACCGATGGAAGGTGGTCTACCGGCCAAAGTAGAACCAAATATAAACATAGATATCGAGGTAGAATCCTCTAGCTAGTATCCTATGGTGGCAACATAGTTCAAGAACTAAGAGGTAGATATACCTATTCATACCATTTGGTAAAGTGGGCCGCTCCTCATGGGAATCCCTTAGATGACATATCCCATAAACAAGGGAGTTATCATCACATGGGCAACTTTAGGATGAATCTTTCCTTCTATGGATAAGTCATCACCTCCCATTGTCAAGTTCGCTAGGTGCTAAGTTAAGTTCCCTTTATTGAAAAGCCTTTATTACGTTTGTTTATAAAACATAAGCTTAGAATATTCATCATTCATATGCTTATAGCATATTCAAGCATCTATCTAGTCTTATAGCATTCTTGGGCACCCCTCTCAAGTCCCCTCTATTAACTAGATCATCCATGTGTGTGAGTGTATACTTAGATGTGAACAAACCGTTCACATAACACATTAAGTCACACATGTTCATATATCAATGCATAAGTCTATAGGCATAACTATATGAGCAATACTTTCATATAAACCTACTAAGACACAATACACATTCATACTTCTTCATATCATATTCATAACCTGTTCATATAATCATCCTTCATATGCATAAGAACCAAACCTAGGAACTATCCTATCAAGATGCACATGTGCAATGCATAGACAAGGTCCCATACCCTTGCCCATACTAGTACACCTATCAAGTCATCCTAGTAAGGGAATACAAATCATACATTCATAAACATCACCTTAATATGCATAGTAGTAGACACTAGTGAATATGAGAACTACCTTTCATTTAGACACAATGACTTATACTACTTGTAACATGCATGTAAGTGAGAGTGTGTGTACATTGACCAACATGATCACATAATGGCTATCAATAACTTATTAAGTCAGCCACCCTATTAGACCACATTACACTTCAAGCACATGGCACACAACACATAATCGCATAGGAGACAAGACAATATATACAATGTAATCAAGACTCCTAACTTTAGCTATTCACACTTTCATATAAGGGGTACATAGGTAAAGGGTTATTAACCATCTTAACACATTAATGGCAGCACCTATACTTTATCCTAACATGGTTATACACATGCTCATGAAATAGTCACACAACCTAATCCACAACTAGAATAGGAAAGTAAGCATAATCTTCTCATAGTATCATCTTAAGCACATGTTCATAAGTTCATCAATTTTCCTTCAAGGCCATGGTCAACACATATATGATGACAATAAGATAAACACCGCCACCATAAGTGGACCATACCACACAATGCCATACAAGGCTTCATCAACATTACTATAAAGGAATAGAGAAGTAGAAGAGTAAAGGAAATAAGCATTCTTACCCAATTCTCACCCTTTGATCATCATTGATCAATACCCTTATTCATCAATAAAACACATATATGGCAGTAGCTAAATGTACTTTAAACATATAATAAACCATGTACAAGTCACTACAAGATTATACCATAACATAATACAACATATCAACATACTAGGAAAATAGAATAACATAGATCATTAGCTAACTTCCCTTACATTGATTTTTGATCATAGTTCATACATATATAAGTCTAAGGCAGTAGCTAAACCTACATTTAACCATATTGAAATCATGATTATATACTCTCAAGATTTAGGCTACAACATAGGCATTTAGGCTTATCGATTTGCTAGAGTATAGAAGAATTACCAATACTATGAACTCTCTAAGGGTTTGATCATCATTCCTATTTCATCAATAATATACTCATTAGGCAGTAGCTAATTAGATAAGAAATCAAGACTATATCATGCTTCATCTAATCACAAAATCAAGATACATCACCCACTTAGCCTCTTGACTTCATAGCCTAAAGGAATCTATATCCATTCATGCAAGCCCTTCTTAATTTGATCATTTAGGATTTATACCTACAAAATTTATCCATTATATCACCCTAAAATAGTAGCTACAGCAGTTCATACATAATCAAGAATCTACACAACCGATCTCACAATCAACTTCAAGACAACATGTAGAAACATAGGCTATTCATGCTCAAAACTTCATATATTTATCATCATGGACTGATCATCATCAATTCAACATCAATTAACGTAATTAACAATAAACACAAGCAATTCAACGTAAGAGAATCACCAATTAATCAAGATCAAGCCATAATCACAAAGCCCATGCAAAGGCTAAACCAATTTTGGAAGGAACATGGGTTCATCATGCAATTGGAGTGAAAACACATTAAAACCATTGTATTAACTTCAATTCATCATGATTTAATCATTAAAAATATTTTGAGAAAAAACCCATGGCTAGATTGGAGAAGAAGAACTTTGATCATAAACTTTCTTTGAAAACATTGAGAAGAACTCTCCAAGTGAAAGGTTACTTAGAGATGAAGGATCACCATACCTTAATCTTCATGAAGACCTATAAAACTTCATGATTCATCCATAGAAAATCCATCTCCAAGCAGCTCTTGAGCTTCACCAACAATGGTGGTTTTAGAGAGAACATTTTTGGAGGGAAAGGCTTTAAACATGTGAGAGGATTTTGGGAATGGGTTGATCACGTTTTTAAAGACTTATATACACCTAAAATTACTTAATAAACCTATTATAGTCAGGTTAGGACGTGGGGTGAATTTCCCATTCACCCCTTTAATTAACAGAATGCAGGCTGCCAACTTGCAGGCACCCGCGACGAGGGGCTCGACGGGGCGTCATGGCCATGACGGGCCGTGGCAGCCTCCGTCGCCCATGACTTAGCCAAATTCTTGGCTCAAGACCTGCCCAAGGCAATCCCCCTTCGACGAGACCTGCTTGACGGTCCTTTGGTGGCCCAACGATCCGTCATTGGGTCCGTCAAGGGACACTGCCCAGGCAGTGTCTTAGGCAGCCTTGGGTCCTTCTTTTGGGGCCTCTTATGGGGCCCTTTAGAAGTCGTACCCGGACGTTTCCAACGTGATTACAAACCTTAGAATGTTATAGGACTAACACATAAGTTTCATCCAAAACAAACACCTACAAGACGTCCAAACAGCCTTGACCCCAACATGACATACGATGAACGTCTTAGGGGCTATCTTTCGAACGCCTTGGACGTTCTTGGGCGTTTGACCTCCAAACTTCACAAAACTTCATACAATAACATTAAACATCATTATAAACCATTTCAAGACTTATTAGACTCATTTCATATGATTTAAGCATGCATACACACATAAGGCACATAAGCGACTATTCATCGAACGTCTTGGACGTTCCTTGACGTCCGACTTCCAAATCACTTCAAACTTTGCACACTGCCTATATATAACATAATAAGGCATTTTAGGACCTTATAACATTAAGACGAACATGTTAGGCTCTAGACACCTTATCTCATTTTTCGAGGTCTTACAATACATCCACCCTAAGACTACACACATAAGGACATAGTCATAGTCTAACATGATCACCTAATATCAATAGAAGAACACATACTTTCACATTACTTGTAGATATATATGATCATACTTCACATAATCAACTACTCAAGTCATCATAACACTTCAAGTAGTTGCCGACAAGGCCATGATCATCATAATACATAAAGTAACACCGACAAGGCCACATCATTCATATAGCACTGCCACCATAAGTGGACCATACCAATCACAACATAATTCAAGAGATACATTACATAAAATAAAGAGAACTAGGGCAGCGTACCACCAATCCATCCTCACCACCTCAATCCATAGCTAAATCATCCAATTCAATATCATAAGGCCCTTACCCATGGCCATGATCATCAATTCAATACAAAAACCATAATACTCAATGAATCTAGGTCAATTATATATAGATTTATCAATCTAGGACATCCTATACATAAATTGAATACAATTATTACATTATTCAATAGCCGATAGAAAACTACACTAGAATTCATAAGCATTAAGACAATATCAAGTCAACCACAAAGTAGTCAAAACTAGGGTTCATAGGTTAATTATGTTAAAATAATCTAATTAACATCAATATAATAAATATACAATGATTTAAAACCTTTAATGCAAGAACCCATGGATAGATCATAAAATTGGACAAGTTCATCTTTAGAAAACTTAGAAATCTCTTTGAATTTTGGGCTCCTTGATGAATAGAGTTTCAAAGATCAAAAACCATACCTCAATGATGTTAATCCATGAAATTGATGAAGAATCACCATTAAAATCTCCAATCCAAGCTCTTCCTTGAGTTTTGGCTCCAATGGAGTTTTAGAAAATTTCTTAGAGATTTTGAGGTTTTGATTTGGAAGAATGAATTCATCTAGGTATTTAGGACTTATATAACCACTTAGAATACCTAAATTATCCCTAAGTAACCGCCCAAACTCTTATTTGGACGTTGGGAGAATTTACAAATTCACTCTCTTACTTAACAGTGAAGCTCTGTAGGAACAGACCCATCAACGACTAGCCATAGATGGACCGTTTGTCCACAAATGGACCGTCTTGTCTGGCCGTCGTTTGGGACTGAGACTGGCCATTCGGAGCTTGAGCTCCCTAGAATAATTCTTGACCAACGACTCCCATCGACGGGGCGTCGACTGGCCAACGAGTCGTCGTTTGCCTCAGTCAACTGGGGCTGGTCTTGACAGCCTTTGGCTCAAATATGGGTCCTTCCTCAAGGACCCTTGGTTGGTCCTTGGGGACTTTCACCCGAACGTTTCCAACCCGAATATGATCGTATACAAGTTTAGGACCTTCCATATGTATTTCATCACACGTAAAACTAGACAAAACATGCCAAGACACACAAGGTCGTTTCAAGGCAAACCTTTCGAACGTCATGGACGTTTTTGGACGTTTGACCTCCAAACTTCATGAAACTTGACACATTGACTTTAAACACCATTATAAATCATATAAGGACCTCATAATCTCATGAGACACACATATAATAACATAAACACATATGATACACATAGGTGACTAGTCGTCGAACGTCTTGGTCGTCCCTTGATGTTTGACTTCCAATTCACCTAATACTTTAGACACTGCCTCAATACCACACTATAAACCATTTTAGGACCTTATATACTCATGATGAACGTGTTAGGCTCTAGTTTCACCTAAGTCATTTTAGAGGTGTCACAATTTTTATTTTATCATCAATATTTTTTATCGTTATATAAATATAAATTAATGATAGATATACTATGATCTTATATATATGACATATATTATCTATCGAAAGGATACATGCAATTATTCTGTTTTAAGAAGAAAAAAATATTTCCTATATTTTTATTTGTTAAAGTGATTTTAGAAGAAAGAAAACAGAATAATGTTCCTTAATAATATTTTAGTGAGGAAGAAGATGTGTTTAAAATTAATAATATATTATCTAGAAAAAGGGCATTTTTGATCCATTTTGTAACTATAGGGGCATTTCATTGGTCTGCAAGGGCATTTTTTAGCCAAAGTATAAACAGTAAGGGTATTTTTGCGTCAAACTATATTCGAAGGATATTTTTGTTCCTTTCATATAGTTTAAGGGAATATTTGACCTTTTCCCAAATTTAAATAATAGCCTCAAGAAAGGCCATTCTTTGTAATTTTCTCATTTAGAACTGAGAAATGCAGTAATAGTCACTTTAGGACTGCTATTTAAAACATGTAATTAATATTTTTAAAAGTATCTAAAATTTAGTTGTCTGTGAGACTCAAATTAAGTAAAAAAGTTAATTTGCAAAACTCTAGAGTGAAAGGTCTTAAAAAAAAGCAGTCTGGTTAGATTTATACATTAATGTGGTACTAGATATTGATTTTAATATATAAAAAATGGTTAGAATTTAAATATCCAATGGTTAAGTGGTGCGATGGGCTGGAGCCCATAATCTTAAAACCCTAGCTATATAATTTTGTAGGGTTTATGGATGCCATTAGAGCAAAGGTGTTTTCTACGGCAGCTAAGATTCAGTCGCCGACAATGGTAACTTCCTTCCTTATTCAAACTGTTAATGGTATTCGCATTTCAAAAGTATTTATTGGTTATGATCCGTCATGATAGATAGATTTGGATAGCTGAGTTAAGAGTATAAAACTAGATATGACCACGAGGTGTGAGGTCTTAGATCAAACAATACTTGTTCCTTGTTTACATTAGTGAGTCGACTTATGAAATTGTGATCACATAATGGTTGGCAAATTATCATGGAATACATACAAAAATAGAGGTTCTGTATAGTGGAGTTTTTAATATATATACAACTATATTTTGTTGACTTCATTATTTTTATAATTTAATTTGAAAATGCTGCTGTGAAATTTGGTGAAATTTTTGCTTCGTTTTAATTGTTAACACTCTTGTTTGTGTATATATAGCCTGCAATCAATGTGGATGCAGTGATTGATTGGCTGCATTTTTAATTTCTTGTAGATAAAAGTTTTTCAGAATATTTTAAAGCCTACGCATTTGTTTTGCTGGCTCAACTTTAATCAATTTTGAGATTTATTTGTTCCTTACCTCCTTATTATGTTTTCTAAAGGAATCAACTCACTTTTATAACGTATTGCATTCTCTGGATGCTGTTAGTTATAAAATTCTTTTTACTACATCCCAAAAAGAATTTTCTGAAGTGAGTATCTTGATTTGATATCGTATAATAATTAATTAATGCAATCAACTTCAAAATTCAGCCTAGTTCCTCTATCTTGTAATATGTTATGGTATATGCATATGCATATAAAGTAGTTACTATCAGATTTTCACATTAATAGTATTGAGTAGTTTTACGAGATTAAATTTGATTTTGCAGGTGAACGTTCCAAAAACAAAGAAGACATACTGCAAGTCAAAGGAGTGCAAAAAGCACACTCTGCATAAAGTTACACAGTATAAGAAAGGAAAAGATAGTCTTGCAACTCAAGGGAAGCGTCGTTATGGTCGCAAGCAGTCTGGTTATTGTTGGGTTTTAAATGTGTGAATGGAAAATGAAGAGTTGAGACTTTTATTAATAGTTGTGACTTTTATGAAAGGCTGCGACTTTAATGAAAATTTGTGACTTTTATGAAATGTTGCGACTTTTATGAAAAGTTATGACTTTTATGGAAAGTTGTGAGTTTTATGAAAGGTGACGACCTTTCCGAAAGATTGTGACTTTTCAAAGGTTTGTGACCTTTCCGGTAAGGTACAATAAGAACCTTTTCGCACTACCCTTTGTTTTCTATAAATTGAGAGATTTCTCTCATTTAATAATAGAATTTCTGGACTTCTTCTACTACTTCTAAATCTAGTATTCTAAGTGTACTTTACTGCCATTGAGTGGCTCGCTGACACCAGCGTTTTGGGTATCAATACACTGGTGATTGAGATCATTCTATCCTGGGAGGACATATTCCAAATCAAACCTCGAATACTAGAGGGGAATAATTTCCTTAAGGAGACACTGTGCATTCAGTGGGCTTGATCTTCTTTGTGTTTTTCAAAATTCTGGTATGTGTTACAAATTTTAGATTTGTGAATTAATTTTTGTTCTTCTGTTCTTCACTGGTTCATTAAACTTTGGTAACTTCGTGTTTCTGCAAAATTTGTTGGAATCAGTAAGATTCTTTAAACACAAATTGACAACAATTCTTCTTTAAGAAAATATTTCGTATATTTTTTCTAATTTATTTCTGATCTAGTTTCTCTACTACTTTTAATTTTGTAGTTGTGAAAATATTCTTAAACTTTGTTGTGTGTTATTAAGTTCTTCAAAGTTTTGTCTAAGTATCTTAGGAATATAAAATGAACAACAACAACAATCTTAAGGAAATTATTATACTGTTAGTATTTTTGTATTCTACTGATTGAGAGAATCTGATCATGAAAGTAGAAGATAAATGCATTACTTCTCCATAATTCATTGCTTTGTTTAGAAAGGTCGAAGTGAGAATGTAACAGAAAAAGTTTTTTTTTTGTATTCCAATTAAAGATGTAACCTTCTTATTATTCATTTAAGGAGAAAAACAGTTTCTAAAGGTTAACAATTTTGATATTTATCATGTATGCCTTTGGAAAAAGTTTTGCAAGTCGTATGGTTTTCGAATGAATTTTCCTTGGCAAATAGTGTTGCCTTTAAAATTTACTAGTTTGCAGAGTGAGACATGCATATTTTTGTTTGATAAAATAGTATGTCAAAATATTATAGTTGGAAGACTATTTGGAATGAAAAAAAATATTTCTATGTGATAATCTAAGAATATGTTTTTCTGTTTGGAATTAAAAAAAAAAATCTTTTGTAGTTTTGTACTCCCTGTCAATTTGATTGTGTCTGATTGTTGTAGACTAAAAAACTTTTGTAGTTTTCTACTCTGAATAAATTGGACTTTACAATTGCTTTGAAGAATATGAAAACTTCACATGATAAGTCAGTATTGTACTTCTTATGTTCTATAAACTTCATTGTTAAATAGAATAAAAATGTACAAAATTTTGTCTTTATTGTTAGTATTCTAAATACTAAGTGGTATGTCTAATTGTGATAGACGAGAAATACCAACGACTTAGAGTTGGTGTGTTTGTGCCTCTATGGAATGAACTTTGACACTATGTAAAGATTATAAAAGAGAATTGAAATTCTATAATTCTTTCTTAGAATAATATTTTCAAAAGAGGTTTCATACTACCAATGACATTTTGAGAGTCTGGAAAAATATGTGAAAAAAAATTTATTTTCAAATACTTGATAAATATTTTTGAGATCACATTTAAAATGTGGGGGTTCTTTGCTTATGATTAGACTTGGTGTCTAATTTAACTTTGGAGCAAAAGATATGAAATTCAAGGATACTTTTGTATTATGTTAGACCCACAAAATTCTTGGAGTATATTTGGTATTGTGGTTGTTGAGTTTCTCTATTACTAGTATATAGTGTGACTAATATGAAACAGCCAAATTATATATATACTTGTTCAAAATAATCGTGTTCTTTTATGAAAAAAGTGTCACTTAAAACGTTGTGATTTTTCATGAAAAGATATGTCTATTATAATAAAATTATTTGCATAGACATGAATATTGGTGAATAGTCATTTGTTATGTTTTTGTAAAAGTAACATTTGGACTATATTGCCTTTATTTAACCCGATAAACTTTGTTCATGGATAGTTCTATAACAATCAAATTGAAAGTTATGGAAAGGTTCTTCTGCAAAGGACATTTGACAAGGTGACGACTCTAAACAATGTTTGTATCACACAAAATTGTAAGAAATAGGAATAAAATATTAGTGAGGAAAAAGCTACCTCGCGAAGAGCTTTTCGAACTGATTGTTTTTATTTGTTCTTACTTGCTTGAGGCAATGTTTGTGACATGAACACTTGGGGCATGTCAATTACAAAACCTTGTAAGGAAAATCGATCAACTTAGAAGTTTTGTCTAACTTTGAGTGCAACAAATAAAAATGTCAAGTTTATGTGAAATCTAAGTATGCTGAGCATTCTTATATATCTGTTGAAAGGAATTTTATTCCTTTAAAATTGATTAACACTGACATTTGTGATATGAAGTCAATACCATCTTGTAGTGGGAAAAAGTATCTTGTTACTTTAATTGACAATTGCATTAAAACAAAAGACTGTCTATTTGCTTAATTGTAAGGATGAAGCAATAGAAATGTCTAGACAATATAATATCGTAGTTGAAAATCGATTGGGAAAAAGATAAGAAGTGATAAGGATGGAGAGTATGAATCTCCTTGTGCAGAAATATGTTTGGAAAGTGGATTTATCCATCAAACTACTGCTCTATTCACATCAATCTAAAGGAAAAAAATGAACGTTGAAAGAAATGATGGATGCATTTGTAGAAGTTCGGGTTTACCACAAAAGTTGTGTGGAGGAACTATCCTTACTGCAAAAGGGAACAAAGAAAATAATTGTCTTTTCATAAAGAAAGCAATTTTGTTTGTTCAGGACACAATCTATTCAATATGAGAAATGGAAAGGAAGGAAATCCAACTTGAAATATTTCAAAGTGTGGGGGAGTCTATACAAAGTCCAAATTCCTATTCCTAAAATGATTGAAATAGAACCTAAGACTGTGGACTGTAAAATTAGACTTGAGTAGTCTAGTGAAAGGTCTAAACGACCTTGGAAAGAACAAAAGGAGAATGTACTTAATAAAGAGATTCAGAGGTGTAGTAAATGTCAAGGGACATATACTTCCTTCGAATATGATTTTATAACATTTCTTGTGTCTTATGTAGACACATCTTTTTGGACAAATGGTATCAATAGTGAGATTGATGTAACCTTGAGCAATCCTATTGGAAGT
Source organism: Solanum sitiens (assembly GCA_016801875.1). Taxonomy (NCBI): domain Eukaryota; kingdom Viridiplantae; phylum Streptophyta; class Magnoliopsida; order Solanales; family Solanaceae; genus Solanum; species Solanum sitiens. The sequence goes on along the minus strand of JABWTJ010000663.1, from coordinate 432,437 downwards.
TGGTTGATCTTCCTCTAGGAAATAAACTTTTGGGCAAAGTGAATCCTCAAAAGGAAAATGAAAGTCAATAGAACTGTTGACAAATATACAGTGTCAAAGACTTTAGGAAAAAAAATAAGGTTTTGATCTTGTTGATATATATACTCATCAGTAACTAGAATTATGTCCATTCGGATGCTAATATTATTAGCTGTGATATATGACCTCCAAATTCATCAAATGAATGTGAAACATTTCTCTTAAACGGAAAATTGGAGGAAGAAATTTAGATGAAACAACCCGAGGGTTTTATGGTTCTTGATAAATAAAAGAAAGTGTGCGAACTTATTAAGCCACATTATGGACTAAAACAAGCACCCAAACAATGACAAAAGCAATTTGACTAAACCATGTTGGCAAATGGATTTAAGAATGATGGTAGTGATAAATGTGTTCACATTAAAATCACAAGGTCATTGCTTGTTTGTATATTGGTGATATATTGATCATCAATAGAGACACTAATGACATAAATGACTAAACATATGCTAGAAAGCAAGTTTGGAATGAAAAATTTGGGAGTTCCTGATGCGATCTTAGGTAGAAGAATCCTTAGAACTCCATAATGTTTAGCATTTTCACGGTCTCATTTCATTGAAAAAGTACTTGACTAGTTCAAATATTTGGATGCCAATATTGTCAAGTCTACAATAAATGTGAGTTTTGCATTTCAAAAGAGTGAAAGCGAAAGTGACTCACAATTGGATTGTGCTAGAGTATTGGGAAGTGTGATGTATATCATGAAGTGTGCGCGATCAGGTATAGCATTTGCTATTAATAAACTGAGTCGGTTCACAAGTAATCCCAATCAAACTCATTAGATGACAATAAATAGAGTTTTGTAGTATTTAAAACATACTTTAAACTATGCCTTGCATTATAACAGTATCCAACAGTATTGAAAGGATATAGTGATGCAAATTTGAACACCGGACAAATGAAGTAAAATCCACGAGTGGGTATATACTTACTCTTGGTAGAGGAGCAGTCTCTTGGGAATATTTCAAAAGAGACATGTATCGCTAGCTCTATAATGATCTTTGAGCTAGGTGCTCAAGATAAGGTCGGTGAATAAGTTGAAAGACTCCGGAATTTCTTGATAGATATTCTTTTTTGGCTCAAACCATTGGCATTAGTATGCGTACACTTTGATAGTCAGGATGCAATAGGTAGGGCATGGATCATGATGTATAACGGAAAGTCTCATCATATAGGACATAAACATGATATCGTTAGAAAACTACTCTCCAGTGGAATTATCAGAATTGACTATGTAAAGTCAAAGGATAATCTGTCGAATCCACTTATAAAAAGGCCTAACTAGAGAGAAAGTTTAAATATCATCTAAGAGAATGAATTTACGGCTTAGGACAAGTCATCATGGCGGTAAATCTATCTAGCAGACTGGAGATCCCAAGAGCTAGATTCATGGAGAAAAACAAAGTTGTGACTGATGATTGAGCATTGTCAACAAACTCAATCCATTCTCATGATGAATACAATGCTCAGGGACAAGGATACAACATTAAGGCTTGTTAATGAGTTAAAAAAAGCTTAATGGTTTTAATAAATTGCTAAGTTTGACAGAGTTGACCAAATAGTGTATCTACGCAATAACACGATTAGAAATCACCTATGTGAGTGTGAAGTGTAAGCCGCTTCAAAGAGGATGATTGTCAAAAGCCCATCTCTTTATACACTCATGAAACCAGGAGGTGTTCATGGCTGAAACGAACACAACCGTAAGAAACATAAACGGTAAAGGGTTAATTGTGTGACATATGGTTGTCTAGGTATACACCAAAGCTCGACGGTTCAAAGATATCGCATCAACCAATTGACCGAGTATATTCGACATATGTTCACTACGGAAAGTCCAAGGGGAAACCTACTTATCCAGATGCAATTAATTCTTGATTGTAAAGTATACATACTTGTCCGTTTCTTTGTCTTGGAGTCATTCCCCATTCATGCGGGGGATTGTTGGGTTTTAAACGTGTGAATGAAAAATGAAGAGTTGCGACTTTTATGAATAGTTGTGACTTTTATGAAAGATTGCGACTTTAATGAAAAGTTGTGACTTTTATGAAAAGTTGCGACTTTTATGAAAAGTTATGACTTTTATGGAAAGTTGTGAGTTTTATGAAAGGTGACGACCTTTTCGAAAGATTGTGACTTTTCAAAGGTTTGTGACCTTTTCGGTAAGGCACAATAAGAATATTTTCGCACTACCCTTTGTTTTCTATAAATTGAGAGATTTCCTCTCATTTTAGTAATAGAATTTCTGGACTTCTTCTACTACTTCTAAATCTAGTATTCTAAGTGTACTTTACTGCCATTGAGTGGCTCGCTGACACCAGCGTTTTGAGTATCAATACACTGGTGATTGAGATCATTCTATCCTGGGAGGACATATTCCAAATCAAACCTCGAATACTAGAGGGGAATAATTTCCTTAAGGAGACACTGAGCATTCAGTGGGCTTGATCTTTTTTGTGTTTTTCAAAATTCTGGTATGTGTTACAAATTTTGGATTTGTGAATTAATTTTTGTTCTTCTGTTCTTCACTGGTTCATTAAATTTTGGTAACTTCGTATTTTTGAAAAATTTGTTGGAATCAGTAAGATTCGTTAAACACAGATTGACAACAATTCTTCTTTAAGAAAAATATTTCGTAGATTTTTTCTAATCTGTTTCTGATCTAGTTTCTCTACTACTTTTAATTTTCTAGTTGTGAAAATATTCTTAAATTTTGTTGTGTGTTATTAAGTTCTTCAAAGTTTTGTCTAAGTATCTTAGGAATATAAAATGAACAACAACAACAGTTATGGTGGGCAGACAAAACCCGTCTTCCACAAGAAGGTAGAAGAGATTTGACAGTTAGAAACTAACACTCTTTAACCCCCCCCCCCTTTATAGTAATCTCATAAAAATCAACCTTGTTTCGACACTAGGCCAAAACTAACCAAGAAGATTGTGCTAAGGTTTCAATGCCAGGGATGCAAACATGTGTCCCAACACCCAATCAAGGTATGTTTTATGGCTCTGAATTCTTTCTTTTGATCATTGTATACTGTGATATTAAATTTGGCTACTGACCTTGCAGAGGTGCAAGCACTTTGAAATTGGTGGAGATAAGAAGGGAAATGGAACTTCTCTCTTTTAAGTGGAGATGGTATCGTTTTATCTTTTTCTCAAGTGATGTTAGCTCAACAGAGTTTCTTTTGTTTGATGATGAACAACTTATGTCTCTCCCAAAATTACTTACTTATGTTTCCAGTTTTAAAATGACAAGTTTCTTCTTTCTTGCTGTATTAAATTTTCTTATTCCATCTCACCTACTTCAAATCATCTAACTGATTAAACTCAAGGCTCAATTTCAAAATAAGAAATACTCAAATTAGTCAAACGTGAAACACCCACAAGTTAATAACACTTTCAACATTAGGGGTATTTGGATCGACTTAAAAATTGGTCAAATCTATCTTTTAAGTTTGTATTTGATTTTTGAAAGTTTTTGACAACATAAAAATAAATTAAAATAAGTTAAAAAATGACTTAAAATAAGTTTTGAAGTAATTCATTAGATCTAAAATAAGTAAAAAATCAAAAGTAGGTCTTTCTTACTTTTTATTTTTTGACTTAAAAATATTTAATATTGACTTTTTATAATAAAAGCTATTTTGAAAGAGGATGTTTGGATTGATTTAAAATTTAGTCAAACTTACTATTAAGTCGGTATTTGACTTTCGCAAGTATTTGACAAAGTAAAAAAATAACTTAAATTAAGTAAAAAATAATTTAAAATAAGTTAGGAAGTGTTTGAAGATATTAAAAACCACTCAAAATAAGTTAAAAACCAACAATAAGCCTTCCCCCTATTTATTTTTATTTTTTGACTTAAAAGTCATTTATGCTTCACTTTTTATTTTCAACTTAAAAACTATAATTTTTTTAAAGCCAATTCAAACGGATTTTAAGTCATTCTAAACGGGCTCTTAGGCCTCATTTGTTGCGGGATAAGGGTTTGAAAAAATACTCCAATTTTGATCGAATTTGCTGTTGCGATACTAAACTTTTATGATGACCTATTACCTTCCTAAACTATTAAATAGTGTATTTTTAACCCTTGAACTATTTAATAATGTATTTTAAAGGTATATATGTCTATTAAATAGTGTATTTTGAACCCATGAACTATTTAATAATGTATTTTAAAGGTATATATGTGCCCACGTGGACATATTACTATTTATAATGTTGCATTATTTTTTATGTCAATATGAGCAAATATATAAGTTTACAATACGGTATTAAATAGTTTAGGGAGGTAATAGGTTCTCATGAAAGTTTAGTATCACAACAACAAATTCGATAAAATTTGAGATATTTTCAAATCCTAATCCCTTTGTTTGCACTTAATGGATGTCTGAATCTTAATTATTCAGCTTTAACCCATTAAGTGCGTTTAGATTTTAGGTCTGAATCTGAATGATTCAGATTCGACTCATTAAGTCCATTTGTTTTTTTTTCATGAAACCTCTTAATGGACCTGAAAAGGTTTGAACGGATCAGATCTGCAGAAGAGTCTTAACACCATTCAGACTTATTTAATAAGTTATAAATAATATTGTATCGCCTCTCTCGGTCTTTGCGTGACTTTTGTTCTCTCAATTACAAACTTTCTTTCTCTCTTTTCTCAATCAAACAACAGTCTTTTTTGTTACATAGGTAACTGTTTCTATTTCTGTAACACAATACATGGATTGTACTGAAACCATATTTACAAAAGAACTCAAAATCTAGTTCCTATCCTTATAGTGAGTCTAAGACATCACTGATAGAGAAAATATCATTAGAGTATATTCTGTTACACCAAAAACATAAAGTCAAAATAGAGTTCATTTTGACTTGTTCTATAGTATTTTCCATATTCTCAAAGACTCTAAGGTTCCTCTCCTTACATATTGTCCACTATATAGCTGCAAGTACAATTCTCCAGTTGTTTCTGTTTTTAGCGTGAACTCCTGCTTTTTCCCAACTGTGTAATGCTTCTGTGATTTTCCCTGGCATGGACCAAACTATGTTTTTGTGACCTAGGAATAATCTCCATATTTGACTTGTGACCTTGCAATGTTTAAACAGATGAACCACTGTTTCAGCAGTTTCCCCACAAAAAAAACATCTTGAACATGAATGGATTCCCTTTTTCATAAAGTTATCTTGTGTAAGCACTACTTCCTTAGCCAATAACCAGACAAAGCAAGCTATTTTTTGTGGGATTTTAGCTTTTCAAATGTGTTTCCAAGGCCATCGAAGTATCTGCTGGTTTGATTGGTTCATCTTCCTATAGGCTGCATTTACTTTAAAAGTCCCATTACTATTTTCCTGCCACTGTAGGATGTTTTGTCCAACCTTCAAACTACTGAATTGGTCAATGGTGCTGAAGAATTTTGCTACTCGTGGTACTTTCCAATCATTGAGGTGTCTCCTAAACACAAAATTCCTCCCTTGAGTTGTCCACAATTCTGCTATTGTGCTCTGTTGATGTAAAACTAAGTTATAAATATCTAGGAATACAGTCTCCATGTTGCCTGCATCATGCCAACCATGCAATCATTCTTCCATAACATAGTTTTATATCCATCTTCCACTTTGACTATGGTATTAACTTTGAATTCATTCGACAAAATTTTGATAGATTTCCATAAGCTAACACCATAAGGAGTAGTGACCTCCTTTGTCATTTAATTATCGTTCTCCTCATACTTAGCTTTAATGACTCTAAACCATAGACTTTGATTTTTATTTGAATATATCCATAACTATCTGATTCTTAAAGCTTTACTCTGGTTCTTTAGGTTTTTGATCCACAATTCCTCAAATCTTTTCTCATTGATCACTGCCTTCCATTTGACTAGGTGGTAACTCTTCTTGTCTTTGATCCCTTGCCATAGAAATTTCCTCCTGATGCTATCCAAGCTATTGATGATTCCTGGTAGGATATGAAATAATGACATCATACGTTGGAAGTGCATCAAGCACAAAGTTTATTAATATCAATCTTCCACTCAAGGAGAGATATTGGGACTTCCACCTTGCTAACTTCTTCTCACATTTCTCAGTCCCCTTATTCCAACTCTCACTCCACCATGGAAACTCAGGAAAATGGTTCAGGAACTGCTCATTCTTACCAAGCAGCTGGAGTACTTTCAGTGCGATCATGTGTTTAGAGAAGATAATTATACAATAGATTTCCTCTCCAAGTAAGTCACAAGTCTGATATCATTCAACAATTCTATACCTTCCACCAACTACCATCTATTGCAAAAGGGAGCTATCTACTGGAAAAATTGGGAATGACAAATTTTAGAAGAAAGAGGCTCAAAAGAATCAAGCATCCTCCTTAACTTGTTCTTGTCCTTTCTTTAGCTAGGTTTAGAATTTCCTTTTACTTTTGTAAGGGGAGAGTCTCCCTTATTTAAGTTATCCTAGTTTCTTTGTATTGAAAGGAGTCCTCTCATAGAAGCTTAGAATTTAGGTTCTTTAGTAGTATGGATAAGAGTTGGAGAACCTACTAAGTATACTTAGAAGGCGATATATCAACTCTTGAACCACTTTAGTTTGGATGTAAGGTTTATGTCCCCTTCCTTGTACTTTTGTTTTTTATCTATGTTAAGACCTGGGGGTGTTGCTTAGCCCCTACCCCTCCAGGGGGCCTTCCAATAACAAATAAAATAATAATAAAAAAATTAGACATAGACTTGGCCCCCAAAGGCAATCCAAGGTAGATAGTTGGTAGAGCACCCATTTCACACCCTAAGATTGTCTTTAGATTTCCATGTTTGACACTTCATTAACCGGGTATAGGAAGTTTTTCCTCCAGTTAACATGTAAGCCTGACATTCCTTCAGTATTTTGAGATGTTTTTCATACATCACAAAATATAAGTGTGTCATCTGCATACTGAAGATGAGTTATCTTCAAGCTATCCCTTCCAGCTCTAGCAACCTCCAATCCTCTTAACCAACCTTCCGTGCTTGCTATCATAATCATGATGTTCAGTCCCTCAATGACTAAAAGGAACAAAAATGGTGATAGAGGATCACCTTGTCTTAGGCCCCTCTGTGAATTTAAATAACCTGCTGGTGAACCATTAATAAGTATAGAGAAGTTCACTGTTGAGATACAAAATTTAATCCACTAATTCCATTTACGTCCAAATCCCATCTTCTCTACCAGATCCATAAGAAAGCCCCAATTGACATGATCATATGCTTTCTCAATGTCTAATATGCATAGGATTTCATGTTTCTTCAAGTTCACCCTGGAGTCTATTACTTCATTTGCTATGAGGGCAGCATCCATAATTTGTCTTCCTTTGATGAATGCCAATTGTTGTGAGTCCACAAGCTTAGCCATCACTCTTTTATCCCTTCCAGTAAACACTTTGGAGAATAACTTGTAAATACTACCTATCAGACTGATGGGTCTGAAGTCTCTTAATTCTTTAACACCTTTTTTTTTTGAATAAGAGCTATGAAGGTAGCATTGAAACTTCTTTCAAACCTTCCCTGCTCGTAGAAATTATGGAAGGTCTTCATGATATCATATTTACCACTTCCCAACACTTGATGTAGAACCCCATTGTAAACCCATCTGGACCAGGTGCTTTATCAATTGCACATTGCTTTAGGCATTTCAGTAACTCCTCCTCTTCAAATCCCTTTTTTGAATCTTCCATTTCCTCCACAATCAGCCTTGGGCAATTTGTGAAGTTGCTGGCAGGTCTCCACGGGACATCCTCTGAGTACAAGTTTTGGTAAAATTTCACTATTTCCCCTTGAATCCTTTCTTGATCATAGATCAGATTCCCCTGAACAAGAAGTTGGTCAATGTTGTTATATCTCTTGTGTGCATTAGCCATCTTGTAGAAGAATTTGGTAGTCTTATTGTTGACACCCAATTTTGGACCATCACAATGTATATTAATCATCGAGCTTCTTAAATTCTAAAGGATTCAAAATAATTGATTTAATAAAATTCAAAATATTTTTCAAGTTATTTTAAATACTTTTGTCACTTTTTTTTTATTGTTTTTAAATAATATATATGTTTAAATAATTATGTATATAATTAGTAAATTTCATGAATATTCGAAAATTGTCTCAAAACTTTTTATTTTATTTAATTATTTGGTTAATTATTTTAGTTACATAATATTTTATATTTTAAATTATGTAGTTTATAATTAAGTTACTTCTTTTATTTCGTTGACATTAAGAAGCTCATTAATTAATTTATATTAATTCATCATATTAAATTTTTGGCCAAATCACCAATTAAGTTCAATTTGGATAAATTCTTCAATTCATTGGCTAAACTCGTAATGCAATTGACCACCCAATTTGGTTAAAATTGTAACTTATTAGTAAAATCTCTTAAGCCCATGTTTTTAAATAAATTTACGCCCAATTTTCTCAATACAATCAACCCACTCCTAATTTCTTTAACCCAAACCCACCAAATAACCCAGTAATACAATACAACAATGTACAAAATTGACCCGACCCCATCTCATTCTTCTTCTTTATTCACGCGAAAACAGAACGAGCAAGCCCAGAACTCCAGCAAAATTCACGATCCAGCAAATCGAGGCCCAGAATCGCGAGTCCAGCAACCCGGCTTCACGTCTCTTGTTTCTCTTTAGTACGTAAATCGTACTCGAATCAACAGGTGGAGCAATCTCACAGTTTCTTCTCCTTCCTCCAAAATCTTACGATGCCATTCTTTTTTCGTTGAAAATGGAATGAATTCCAGCTTTCAACCTTGGAGGACTCAAATTATTAATTTTGAAATTCACCCATTTCTTCACTCGTTTCCCCCAATTCCGAATCCTAGAAAACCCTATATAAAATCTCCTCTTATTCTATGTAAAGGGGTTGGAAGAAAAAATTAGAAACTTTAGCTTTGTAAACTGATACAAAAACAGCAAGCTTAGGTAAAATAAATAAAAGATACATACGAAAGACATTTTAAAGAAAGTTATCGTGAATATGCATATAGGTGGAGGAAAAAGGCCACTTATGTCTGAGAAGGAGATCGTTAAAGTGCTCATATGCATTCAAGAGCTAGAGTATTATGACAGGATAATATTACTCATTGGAACAAAATTTGCGGAGATAGTTAAGATAGGTGAGGCTATCGAAGATGGGTTTAAAACCGAAAAGATTTCTCAGGTTGCCGCCCCAATCAAATCTTCAGGATTGTTGAAAATAAGAGAGAATATGTCTTATATATCTTGTGCATCTGATGGAAAAGGACATTTCAGGAAATCCTCACCTTACAAAGGTTATCCTCGAGCTCCACAAAATTCATATCCAGTTTGTTATACCCAATCAGGTTATCAAACTCTACCACCGAGTTACCAAATTCCACCTCTTAATTACCAAACTCCACCATCGAGTTACCAAATTCCACCTCTTGTTTACCAAATTCCATGCCACATTACCAAAATACCCATCCATATTATCAATCTCCATCAGTTAATTTTTCAAATATCTAATCAAGTTACAAAAATCCACCTCCGCACTACCAAATCACCCATCCTACCTACCGAGCTCCACAATACTCAAATTTCCAAACAGAAGCACCAACTCACCAAAATCCTCCAAACTATCGTCAAGTACCTTCACATCCACAAAATAATTACAACCTTCCTCCTCCAAATATTAAGAAGAAGACTTTTAGAGTCTTTACTCCTTTGGTTGAGACCGAACACAACATTTTGAGAGATTGAAATCAGCTGGCCTGATACACACAATTGATCCAAAAAATATCAATGTCAACTCCAACCTTTATAGACCCGATCTTCACTGTGCTTACCATTAAGGAGGTGTTGGTAATATTACTGAGGATTGGATCAACTTTAAGCATAAAATTCAAGACTTGATAGATCAAAAGGTCATCACTCTTCAAATTCCCACTCCTAATGTCAATAGTATCCCCATGCCGAATCATGGAGGGGTGACTATTAATATGGTTGAAGTCGAAGAAGATTTAAATGCGGAGAAAGTCATAATCTCAGCAAACCTTGAAAAACTTGAGAAAGTTGTAGTCCCTCCAATCAAAATAGAGAAATCCAAATTTGTGATCATGGCACCTCATCAAGCTTTTGTTTTGGTGCCGAAGGAGGCTTAGAACAAGCAGAAGATCAATCAAGCTTTTCCAAAATCATTGCCTCACTCATACCAGTCTTTTCCAATGCAAAATGGTCTAGGGGAAGGAATAAAAAATGTGTTCAAAGAAGGTGATATTTTGCTTGAAGAGATGATTGAGGCGCCAACCATACTATACAACGAGCTAAATGATCAAACGCCTAACTGGACGTCCACTGCGCTCTTAATTCCTCGCTTGTCTTGGCAGACAAAGACAATTTTCAATGTTATTTTTAAAATTGGTGGTGTTCCGAATGAGGCTCGAGACCCATTCTTTACTCTATTTTTGCCTCACTATGTTTTTAATCTTCTTTCTAATATTTTGAAAAAGGCAAAATGATTTATCGGCAAAGTTCTTATTTTCTTATTTAAAAAGAAAACTTTCTTATTGCAAAAAATTGCTTTTACTTGCTTTATATTTGCCATCTAACAGTATCTGTATATGATATCAGTGAAAATATTTTCAAATCTGTCAATATCATGTCATGTCACAAGTTGAATGAACAAAATGAGATAAATGCACACAAATTAAGGTCTACAATGAGAAGATCATGGCACCCTTGGTTGAGGAGTTGAGACAGTTCAATAGTCACGATAAGCCAAATTCAGAAGAGATCAGAACAGAGAATTATGAAAATGATGAATAGATCAAAAAAATCAAAATCGGTGTCTATTTGATAAAAACACAAGAAAAAGAACTCATCGATTTGCTTGGATAACACATTGATACATTTGTTTGATGATATCACATTGTTGAGCATGGACATTGGATCTCACAAGTTATCGATATACATAAATGTTGTCAAAAGATAACATGTTTGAAGACTCTATTTCTATCATTTCCTTGTAATCGCTTTTAATTGCTTGTAATAGTTTATGTTTAGAATTTATCCCTTTGTAATGAACTACGTCTGACCTGAATTCTCAAGAATGAAATACGTAGGCGGCCTATGTCGGTCTCGGTCACCCATTTATCCCTTTATAATTCATTGTATTTGAACTACTGTCACATCTGGGGAGCACCCCCTAGGCGTAACCGTCGCCGTCGTCCTCGGAGAGGACTACGACTAGCCTCTTAGCTTACATCATTACATTCATAGGTTAAAATGCGGAAAATTTAAAACTTTTCTTCTATCTATCATTAGGTTTACATAAACCTCTCGCATACACATAATATATTCATATCGAGTATACATAGACCCTTCGTATAAGAATATTACACAGTCTTCTACTTTTATTGCACATATATATATGAAATATAACATAGTCTTCAAACCGGATGTCTCATCTCATAGCCATCTAAGCAAGAGTATAACAATTGGGCAATACAATAAAGCCACATATAGGCTATACAATCTTTAGTACTCAAATGAAAAGGAAAGAACTAGAAGTCTTATAACTAGAACAACATCAATAGCTTGATTGTGGCATTGCCCTCGAAAAGTGAGGACCTACCCAACTTGGAGAATGAGAATCCAAGTCTTCCTTCAAATGTCGTCACAAGCCCTTCAACGATTGGAACCTAAAATGTTGGGGAAAAGGGGGAAAATAGGGTTAGCACATCACTTGTACTAAATATGAGACCATATGCACACATAGCATAGAAATCATGCTAAAAAGGGACATTTCATGAAATCATGCTAATTTACTTTGAAAAGCATTACACACATTCAAGAATCAATACAAGTCAGTAATGCATATTCATTAAGTCAAGACCATGTTCATCACAAGACCAACCATACTAAGTCTAGTCAAGTCAATCATGCATACTAACATAATGGAATCCAAAGATAAGACAACTCTATCATCAAGTTATAACATCAACAAGCATAGATAAGAGTTCATAACATCATAACCAAAGAAAGACAATTACTCATGAATCCTCATTAAGTTCACTAGTGCAATGACTAAGCAAAACCCCATAACCTTACTCAATCAAGTAAACCTAAAAAGAACCATAACCAATGTCCAACTTCACATATCATATCATTAAGAGTACATAACCTCATACTTTAGCAATAAAGACCAAACGCATGTTCATAAGAGTAACCAACATCACATAGTGTCATTAACATGTAAGATCATCATATACATATCATTTACATCTATAAGCATATACATACATAAGAACATCCTCCTAAGATTCCCTTCAAGTCTAACTAGTGCAATGTATATCTAGAGTCCCATAACCCTACCTAGACTAAGCTAAACCCCTTAGGTCATCCTAGTTAGAGTTCATTCATTACTTCATTTTACCTTATGGGAACATCTTGCCTTAATCGACATAGATCACATGAGCTAATGTGGAATTAGGTGTCATGGAACCCTACACCGAAAGAAGGCGGACTACTTGCCAAGGTAGTACCAAAACATGAACATAGCTTCTATTGTGGATCCACTAGCTAGTATTTCTATGGGGAAAACATAGTTCAAGAACTAGGAGATGTAGTTGGGACCCTCTTTATGATACATGCATTATAGTCTCCAAATCTCAAGAGTACATTAGTGATCCTACCTTCCCTATGTGGGAAGGGACACTCCTCACTCTAGTTCACTCAGTGCTGAGCTAGAGTCTTCTTTTTTGAAATGTCTTTAACACCTTTATTAATCATTATATCTTAATGTAGGTCATAGGGTCTATCCCTTATAAAATCATCATCATCATCATATCTCAATAAGAATTGTATGAGTATTGTCCTTTCATGACAATTCATACATGTTTGGTTAGCACATTTACATAATCATATCATGATAAGGCACATTGGTAAGTTATCACCTTCCTTATAATATTTACATCTTAGCTAACATCTCACAAACCATAGTCAAGAAATTTCAATTCAACATCATACCAACCCTATCAATCTTAATATAAAGTATACTTCAATACAACATCATCACTTAATCACAAGTAACCATTATTGAAGTAAAGAGTTGAGATCATAGACTTACCCCAATCTTCTTCACAAAACCATCATCAAGGTCTTACCATCAACCATCCTCAATTCAACCCAAGAATGATTGTAATACCATCACACAATAGTAACCAACATAATAATAAAGTCAATTGAATCACTATACAACAATCCATCAGTAATTCATAGCCTATGATTAGAGACTTAGGTCAAATTCATGATCTACTTCACAAGCTAGGTCAATTACTCAAGAACTAGCATAATTGGATTACAATGTATCACAATCTATTCATAAATTGAAATAATAACAACATAGGACAGTAATTCACACAATAACCAAGCTGATTGCATCAATACTAGACAATTCAACCCAAGATCACAACCTAGGGTTAAGGGGAAGAGGTCATCTTCTACAAACTAGAACAATTAATCAAGAAGTAACATAATTCAATCATAATACATTTTAATCTACTCATAATAACCAAAATGAATCATCAACAAATCAATTCACGAGATCAATTTCGTATTGGAAGAAAACCCACTTGAATTTCATATTTTTGAAATCATCTTGAAGGAACCCTTTGGGGAAAAATATCCAAAAGGTGAAAGGAATCCCATACCTTGTTAATTGATGAAGTTTGATGGAGAAAATTTCTCCCTTGCATCCCTAAAACCCTTGACCTTGGTCTTCTATATTTGGGAGAGGGAAAGAAGAGAGAAGGAAGAACAATTGAGTTTTGGGAATTTATGAGAGTTAGGTTAGTTTAATTAGGTTAGAGTCTTTATATAGGTCATTAACCAACTTAATTATAACTATCTTAACCCCTAACTAATTAACTAACCACCTAATTAATTAATTTAGCTAACTTAAAAACGTGCAACAAAAATAGTCTTCATAGACGAAACCCCGACCCACGCCCCGTTTGTCAATCGACGACCAAGAGACCAACCGTCCTGTTGGTCCGTAGTTTGTGACATAGACTTGTAAAAATGACCCCTTGTACAAATTGACTATGTGTCCATCGACGCCCCGTCGATTGGACCACGCCTCGTCAGTTGGCAACCGTTGATGGCACTGTCTTTTGACTATAACCTAACTCTAATACGCGTTAGACACCTTAACACCAAATTTAGTCATTTTGCGACTCCTAAAACTTAGTCAAATAGGCTAAGGCACATTAGCACCTCATTGAACTAGTTTCCAGACGTCATGGACGTTCTTTGACGTTTTGATTCTAGAACTTCCTCAATGATTTATATACACTAAAATTGACCTTAAAACATTGTTACAACCTTTAGATACTCATGTTACGCTTTATAACATGTATTAGATTTTTAGAGTGTTACAACTAGGTTTGACCTGATTTCTCAAGAATGAGATACATAGGCGGCCTATGTCGGCCTCGGTCGTTTTCCTTAGTTAAATTTTCCTATTTTTGTAGATACTCGAGAGGGGAATTACATTTGACCTAATTTTTACCTCAACGGGATACGTAGGCACCACAACGGCTCGATCATATCTCCCGTATGATTTCTATTTTTTCTGTACAATAGAAACTTATACAGAACTTTTGAGAGGGATTCAAAAATTCTAAAGGTGAAGATATTTTTTCCAACAAGTCAAGAATGAAGTTACATTGAAGATTGTAACTGGGACAAATTTTTTGAGAAGATCTTAAAAATTTTGCGATTCACTTATCAATAATTCAAGATATGCCAAGGCATTTAACTGGGACAGAAATTTTTGAGGATGGCCTAAAAAATTTCATCATGGCTTCATTAGAGATTTAAGACAATTATGAATAACTCCGGCATGATCAGAAGTTTAGAAGTGACTTCAAATGATCCTCATGTACATTATGAGATCAGAAGTCAACTTCAAAAATCTTCAACAATTCAAGAGTCAGATCGCCCAAACTTCAAGAATCTTCAAAATGTTTTCAACAAGTGACCAGATAAAACTCAAAGTTTCGAACCAAGGAAGTTCATTTAAGCTTGACGTGACATGACACTTGACACTGACCTTTTTCAGTTACATCTTTTTAAAAAATCTTTCTCTTAAAGATTTTATCTATATGTTCCAAATATTTTTGTATAAAATGTTTGTCTTGTCTATCAAGAAGCAAATAATCAGAGCAATCAACTGAAGATAGAAAGACAAGGTGTCACGACTGGGCAGCACCCCCTAGATGTAACCGGCATCATCGTCCTTGGAGAGGAATAAGACTAGCTTCTTAGCATTCGTTATTACATTTCATAGGCTAAAACTTCAGAAAAATTAAAACTTTTCATATACATCTATATAGTGAGGTTTACATAGACCTCTCGCATACTACATATGGAGTTTACATAGACTCTTCACATAGGAAGCTTACATAGACTTCTCTTTTAGATAACATAATCGATACATAAGAATTAGTCTAATAATTCGTCTCATATTGAACAGCTAACCGAGTACAAATCTTGGACATAGCCAATACAAAGTTAACATGCCAATATAGGCTTACATCAATATCGAAATGATAAAGGAATGAACAATGTCTTTATGACAATACAACTTTAAAGCTAGAATGTGGAACAAGGTAACATCCCCGAACATGACCAACACTTGGGGAAAAGAAGGCAAGTCTTCTTCAATTGGCCTGCAAAGAACTCAATGATCGGAACCTACATAATTGTAGAAATATAAAGGAAATGGGTTAGTACATCCACTTGTAGTATGGAAACATATGCACATATAATGTTTACAATCATGCTTAAAGGGATATTTGTTCAAAACCCTGCCAAGTAACTTTGAAAAACCTTATGCACAACCAAGAACACATATAATACAATGATCATACATCCTTTAACACAATACCATATACAACACAAGACCAACATCATCAAATAGAGTCAAGTCAACATGTGTAGTAACATATTAGAACCCATAACCAAAGAAACTCCAACATCATGTTATAACAACAAAGCATGTATAAGAGTTCATAACATTTCAACATATGTAAGACCCTTACTCATAACCCATTACCAAGCGTACAAGTCCAATAACCAAGTGAAGCCCCATAACCCCACTCAACCAAGTAAACCAACCAAAGGATCACAAGTAATGTCTAGCTTCATATAACATAGCATCATGAGTAGTCATTATCATATATATCAATATATACCAACAACATGTTCATAAGTGAAACAAACATCACATAGGATCATTACCAAGTAAAGTCAAGATATACACACCATTTACTTTATAAGAACATAAGAACATCCTCCTAGGACTTCTCTCAAGGACAACTAGTGCAACGTATAGGTAGAGTCCCATAACCCTACCTAGACTAAGTCAAACCCCTTAAGTCACCCTAGTTAGAGTTCACTTTATTACTTCATTTTACTTTTGGGAACAATTGCCTTAACCGACATAGACCACATGAGCTAAATGTGGAATACGGTTTCATGAAACCCTACATCGAAAGAAGGTGGACTACTTGCCAAGGTAGTACCAAAACATGAACATAACATTCTAGGTGGATCCACTAGCTAGTATTCCTATGAGGGAAACATAGTTCAAGAACTAGGAGACATTCTTGAGACCCTCTTTATTCACCATGGCATTGTAATCTCTATCTCATGAGAACCATTGTGAACCTACCTTCCCACATTGGGAAGGGACACTCTCTCATAACTAGTTCACTCGGTGCTAAGCTAAAGTCCCTTTTTGAAATATCTTTAAGCCTTTATTAATCATCATAGCTTATAGGCCATAGAAGACTAACACCTTGTATATCATAATTATTAGCTCATTAGGAATTACATGAGAACTTCCTTTTATAACAACCCTCATATGTGAGATTAACACATTATCATCATCATGTCATATTAAGGCATGTAAGTGATTCATAATCAACCTTATATCATTACACCTTAATCATAACCTCACAATCCATATAATAAATACATTTCAATTACATTCATCATACCATCACCTATATAATCTAATCACAACCAACACTTCAATTGAATACCATCATCAAGTATAAGCCATCACAATTGAAGAAAGGATTCAAGATCACATGTCTTACCAATTCACCTTCACAAGCTTACCATCAACCAACCATATTCATCCAATTTTAGACTTAATAACATCATACAATAGTAATTAACACAAGAACTAAGTCAATTGCATCATCACTAACCAATTCATAACCTAGGTTAGGGAAATAGGGACAAATCATGATCTATTTCATAGAACTAGGTCTAACATAAAGAACTACCCTAATTAACCAATAATTCATAATAATTCATTCATAATAATCAAAATAAATCAAGAACAATACAATTTGAAACATCAATTTCGGATTAAGAATGAAACCCATGTTTTCTTAACTTTTGGAAATCAATTTGAAAGAACCCAAAGGTGAATATTTCCCATACCTTAACAATCCTTGAAGATTGATGGAGAGAAAGTGAAGTTCTTTCAGACCTAAGCCCTTTGACCTTGGTCTCCTATGGAGTCTTCTTTGGGGAGAGAGAAAGTAGAGAGAAGGTGGAGGATTTGAGTTTGGAAATTGTGGGTGTTGGGTTAGATTAAGGAAGGTTAGGTCTTTATATAGTTCCCTAATTAACTTAATTAGACACCCCTAACTTTTAATTAACTAACTAACCAACTAACTAATAAAAAAGACCCAACTTAAAACTAACCAGCAAAACCAGGCCTAACCTACGAGACCCCGATCTACGTCCGTAGGTTAGTCGACGCCCATTGCACCCACTACCTGCACATCCATCGATGGTGTCATAGACTGGTATTTTGGGCCATTTTTGGAAAATGGATAATGCTGGGGCTACGGAGCCATCGACGCCCCATTAACAAGATGACGACTCATCGTTAGGCCACCGTAGTTAGCTATTGTCTTTTGACAACTTTTTGGTCATTTGGAAAGGTCCTCTCCAAGGACCCTTAGGGTGGTCCTTGGGGAGTCGTACCCATACGTTTCAACCTCAAAAATATTCTAATACATGTTTAACACCTTCCTACCAAATTTCATTGAATTCCGACTCTTAAAACCCCATGAAACATGCCAAGACCACTTTCATAACCGATGCTCTGATACCACGTTTGTCACATCCCGATAGTATACCCTAGAAGTTAGGGCACTCTTGGAGTGCGGTACGGCGTACTTGACCTCTCAAAGGTCTTGTACAAGCCCTTCCGTATCATTCATCGCATATACATATATGAAAAGTAGTGCGAAACTAAAACTTTTCACAACATTCAAGAAGTCTTTAAAAAAACTCTTTCATAAAAAAACCACAAGAAATACTAAGTCTCATATCATCAAATCTTAGACAAAAAAGTACTTGGGACACGACCCATACAATCGAAATATAGTACTACTAAGTCTATTCCAATGCTTTAATAAAAGAACTCTAAGATAGTGATGCCCTCAAGTCAAATGAGGACATACTTCAACCTTGCTTGAAAGATCCTATAATCCAAGTTTATCTCCCAAAAGCACCTTCACCTATGAATCATTTTAGAGATAGATAAAAGTATGGAATTAGTACAAACACATGTACTAAGTATGGCATAATGCATAAAATCATGATAACAGACATTTATTGGAAATATGCTCTTTTTGATTAAAACATCATAGTATAAGCATAAGAACAACATTTAACACCTTAGAAACACATAAGATATCACATAAGAATTTTATCACATTTTAAGGAACATTACAGTGAACCATGCTAAGTTACAGTGAATTAATTCAAGCTTCACAGTGAACTAAATCAATGTTACAGTGAATCCTTTTTAACATGCAACCCTCTCACTAAAAGTTATCCTAAGACTCACTTAAGTAAGACAAAGAGAGACCGCCATACACCCTCTCTAACCACTCCTAAATAATGCTTAAGACTACCTATAATGAGATAAATACACTTACAATACACCAAAACACATAACACATATAATATGACATTCTCCTCACAAAGGTTATCAAAAGACTTACTTAAGTAATTCAAGAAGAGAACGCCCATACACCCTCTCCACGATTACCTAAATAATCCTTAAGACTTCCTAAGCTTAGATCATGTCTAATTTATCAACCAACTTTCCTATCTAGAGTAATTCTTAAGATTTCCCTAGGTAAGACATGAAGAGACCATCCTTTATGCCCCCTTCACACTCTAACTAGGCAATCCTTAAAGTTACCCTAGACTATGAACTTATTCATTTACGTACCTTCTAACTTAAGTCATTATCTTCATTAGTTCATTTAAGAGACATTCATCACATAAGGATATTCAAGTAATGGTCTTGGAGAAGATCTAGGGACTCACTAACATCTTCAAAGTCAAATTGTGCAATGTCTAGGTAGCGTCCCATACCACCACCTAAACTTCATAGAACTTCTCCAACACTAATGGGTATCCCATATGATGAGAATAGGCAATAACCGACATACACCATGGTAGCAAAGCATGAAATCCGAAGTTGTAACCTACTCCGATGGAGGGTGTTCTACTTGCCAATGGTAGAACTTGGACACATCCCATGTAGACACATGGTTAAGGAATATGTAGGGTTTCTTTTCACTCTAGTCTCATCCTTAACTAGAGCTACTTACCTAAATATACTCACTCAGTGCTAGCCTTTGTTCTCATGGAGTAATTAACATAAAGATTACATGAAGAGGTTCCATATCCAGTTCATAACCCAATCACATTCACCTTACCAAAGAGGTCCCCTAGGGTTGCCTTTCAATGAAGAGGATATCTCAATGATTTTCCTAAGGATGATTTCATGTCGTTCCAACCAACCAACCTTAAGCCCACCATTCTCACAAGAAGGATACCATTACGTCTTTCGACTTCAAGGATATCATAACCTCTCAACTAGGTTGAGGGCTCCACATAATTTGACCTTCTCACTATATTGAAGGCCACATGTCATTGATACATACAAGACTAAGAGGCTTTATCATCCTAAGTCAAGAATATCATATTTACATTCCATAGGTATCAAGTAAGGGACACAAGTCTACCAAACAAGACACACCTATACTTCACTTTATCACATATAGCATATCACTTAAGAAGCACACAGGCACAACCAAGTCAACTATAGGTCATCCTATACACTACTATAGAACCATAAATATAACCATCATAAGACTCATATTAACCAAGTAGGAATAATCATACATCAACTCTACGAGTACACACATAAGGACATAGTCATAGTTTAACATGATCACCTAACAACATCAATAGAAGAACACATATATTCACCTTAATCACAAGTAGATAGATATGATCATACTTCACATAAATCAACTACTCAAACCATCATAGTATATCAAGTAGTTGCCGACAAGGCTATGATCATCATAATACATAAAGTAACGCCGACGAGGCCACATAATTCACAAGTAAAGCACATAGCACCGCCACCATAAGTGGACCATACCAATAACAACATAATTCAAGACCTATATTACATAAAATAAAGAGAATTAGGGCGCGTACCACCAATCTATTCTCACCACTTCATTCCATAGCTAAATCATCCAATTCAATACCAAAAGGCCCTTACCCATGGCTATGATCGTCAATTCAATACAAAAATCATAATAATCAATGAATCTAGATTAATTAATTATAGATTTACCTATCTAATACATTCTATACATCAATCCAATACAATTCTGACATCATTCAAAAGCCCAAAGGAAACTACACTAGAATTCATAAGCATTGACACATGATCATAACACCCAAAATATAGCCAATTTGAAGAGTTTATGTTTTGCATGGGTTCATGAATATTTTAGGTTAAAATAATCAAAATAAAATCAAGTCAATCAATATTCAATGATTCAAAACGTTTTATGCAAGAACCATAGCTAGATCACAAGTTAGAAATCTATCTTTTGAGAAAGTCTTAGAAAATCACTTTGAAGATTGACTCCTTAATGAAAGGAGTTTCAAGGATGAAAAACCATACCTCAATGAATCTAAACCACAAAATTGATGAAGAATCACCAACAAAACTTCAATCCAATCTCTTTCTTGAGTTTTGACTTCAATGGAGTTCTAGAGAGCTCTTTAGAGAATTTAGGTTTTGTTTTAGAATAATGAATTCATCTAGGTAGTTAGGACTTATAAACCCACTTAAAATACCTATAATACCCTTAGGAAATCTCCCAAATAATTATTTGTACGTGGGGTGAATTTACCAATTAACCTTTGCATTTAATAGTGAAGCTGCGAAATTGCAGACTCCACCTACGCCTACCCATCGACGGGGCGTTGGTCCAACGATGGGCCGTCCTGGCTGGCCGTAGTTTGGATAAGAGGCTGGAATTTGGTAGATTAACAACCCTAGGCTAAGTATTGACCCACACCCACCATCAACGGGGCGTCGACCAGCCTACTGGCCGTCGATTGCCTAAGTCGTTTGGGATGGTCTAGACAGCCTTAGGCTCTTGTGAAGGGTCCTTCCTCAAGGACCCTTGGTTGGTCCTTGGGGATGTTTTCACGGAAGTTTCCATCTCAAATATGATAATATACAAGTTTAGGACCTCTCACATCAATTTCATCCAAAACGAATCACTTACCTCTTTTTCACAATTCACCGGACATCATGGACGTTCCATGATGTTTTGACTCGAAAACTTCCTAAATGATTTATATGAATTATTTTAGGCCTTAGAACAGTGTTACCAACCTTAGGTCAACATGTGAGGCTCTAGATTAGGTCTTGGACTTTCAGAGTGTTACACAAAGAGCAAGTAATTGAAGAAGTCAAGATAAATCAATTTGTTTTTAAAACTAGCAATTTTTCTTTGGATGTTGGTCTATAAGATTGTCTCAAGTTCATCATATTTCTCTATCCAACGAATATGGATAAGTCAAAAAAGAAAGGATCGCCACAAGATTGACAATTTTTTGTGGATGCAGGAAAGCCATTGAAGTTTTTCAGAAGAAAAGAAAGAGTTCAGAAAATGAGCAACAACACCTCGTTTAAATTCTTAGCAAAACAGGAGTCACAACGAAAACAAAGTGTTCAAAATGATAATAAGTGAAAACATCACTCTCAACATATACAAGCATCTTTGATGACATGAGATTATATTTCTCAGCATCAAGAACGTTTGAAGAATATTTACAAATCTCGTTGATATCATAAGCAGTAATGTGAACTACCCAGAGGGACATCGTCTTTACCACCCAAATGGAAATTCCTAGAGTATTATCAAATGAGATAGTATCATCACCAAGAGAGAAATCATCTTTATATTATCAATGGAATATCCTCATCCTACCGACATATCTTCGTTATTATCTTTATCAGCATCATCCTACCGATGGATCTTTATCATCTTCATTAACATTTCCTACCAATGGATCATCATCCTCATCCTATCGATGGAGCAACATCATCATTCTATCGATAGAGCAACATAATCATCCTACCAATGGATAATCATTATCCTACCAATGGATCGTCAACAAAGCATAATCATCCTACAAATGGATCATCATTATCCTATCAATGGATCATTATCATTATCCTATCAATGGATCAAGAATATCCTTCTAATGGATCATCAACATTATCCTATTAATGGATCAACATCATCCTACCGAAAGATCTTCATTATCATTATCCTACCAATGAATCAACATTATCCTACCAAAAAATCTTCATCATCATCATCATCCTATAGATGGAGTAGAATCATCATCATCCTATCATGTAGTAGCATTATCCTACCAATAGATTAGCATCGTCCTACCAATGGATTATCGTCATCTTACCAATGAAGAATCATCATCATTATTTTCATTTGCAAGAATGTCATCAAGAGAGCAATCAACATATTACATCAGTCTATTTCTTATTACTTCATATCAAAAGAATAGTACATTGAAGAATTATATTGCATATATGAGATATAAGCATTATTTGCTCAACGTCAAATTGAAAGAAAACTTACGTCAATTATTTAAAGGGAGCAACTAAGTGTCCACATGGTAAAAGACACTATCCCCCAGTTTGAATTACATTTTTATGCTAATGAGTTTTATCTCATTCTTTTCCAAGAGCATCCCAAGAGGATGAATTATCAAACAAACCACAAGTGTGGACGACATCAAAAAGGATGCAGCACAACATGAAACTTTTTCTTAGCAACGAACTGGGACATAGTACAAAGAGGAATGCCAAACTCTTAGGACGCGAACTGAGGAGCGACTTCCACCACAATCAAACCAAACCCATACTAGAAGGCATGTGAGGTTTTCTTACAGTTATTCAGTTTCCGTTTTGCACCCATAAATTTTTTGGTGTCACCGAAAGCAACTTTCCAATTCGAGTGATAATGCACAAGAGCTTTGAAAATTATGTCTCTGTAAGTTCTTATTTATGGATGTGAAGAGCTCCACATTCATGCCTAAGAGTTTACAAACCTCTTTTTCATACTCGACTTATTTGTTACTCTTCAAAAATCAAAGGTTATCTTGCATACTAGATTTCCTGTTCAACCGATCGCGTCGAACAACAAGCAGCCTGTTTCCTTGAGTTTAAGGATATGTAGGTGGGATCAATGTTGAAAACTCGGCTATATTCCAACATTCACTCTTAAATCTTATTCTCAAGCATTTTGGTCCTTTCATAATTCAGTATCGGGGTGGCTTTTGAATTCTTTCAAAATTGTGCGTCAAATCAAGTGTATCGAACTACAAGTGACCTAAACTCTCATATAGCCTGAGATATATAGGAAACCCATTTTCGGGGTTCGGACATAATTCCTAAAGTCCATACCTAATCCCTTTTCCGAAGATGAAGATGTGATCGATCAAAATTGGAATAGTCAACTTTATTTGCCTCGGATTTTTTCATCAATCCAAGTCAAACGAGGGACAGTTTTTGGCACCCAATTTTGGACCTCCACAATGTATATTAATCATCGAGCTTCTTAAATTCCAAATGATTCGAAATAAATTGATTTAATAAAATTCAAAATATTTTAAATAGTTAATGTCACTTTTTAAAATATAATTTTTAAATATTATATATGTTTAAATAACTATGTATATAATTAGTTTATTTCATGAAAATTTGAAAATTGTCTCAAAATATTTTTATTTTATTAAAATATTTGGTTAATTATTTTAGTTATATAATATTTTATATTTTAAATTATTTAGTTTATGATTACGCTAATTATTTTATTTCGTTGACATAAAAAAGCTCATTAATTAATTTATATTAATTCATCATATTAATTGGCCGAATCATCAATTAAGTTCAATTTGGCTAAATTCGTAAATTCATTGGCTAAACCCGTAATGCAATTGACCACCCAATTTGGTTAAAATTTTAACCTATTAGTCAAATACGTTAAGCCCATGTCTTTAAAATCAATTTACGCCCAATTTTCTCAATACAATCAGCCCACTCCTAATTTCTTTAACCAAAACCCACCAAATAACCCAGCAATACAATACAACAACGTACAAAATCGACCCCACCCCCACCTTATTCTTCTTCTTTATTCACGCGAAAGCAGAATGACCAAACCCAGAACTCCAGCAAAATTCAAGATCCAGCAAATCGAAGCCCAACAACTCGGCTTCGCGTCTGTTGTTTCTCTTTAGTACGAAAATCGTACTCGAATCAACAGGCAGAGCAATCTCATGACTTCTTTCCTTCCTCCAAAATTGGACAACTGCCATTCCTTTTCTGTTGAGAATGGTACGAATTCCAGCTTTCAACCTTGGAGGATTAAAATTTTGAATTTCGAAATTCACCCATTTCTTCACTCGTTTCCCCCCAATTCCAAATCCTAGAAAATGTCACATCCCGAGAGAATACCCTAGAAGTTAGGGCACTCTTGGAGTGCGACACTGTGTACTTGACCTCTCGGAGGTATTGTACAAGCCCTTCTGTATCATTCGTCGCAAATACATATATGAAAAGTAGTGCGTAATTAAAAATTTTCACAACATTCGAATAGTCTTTCAAAAACTCTTTCATATAAAACCATAGAAAACTAAGTCTCATATCATAATATCTTAGACACAAGAATACTTGGGACATGGCCCATATAATCGAAGTATAGTACTACTAAGTCTATTACAATGCTTAAATAAAATACCTCTAAGATAGTGATGCCCTCGAGTCAAATAAGGACATACTTCAACCTTGCTTGAAAGATCCTATAATTCAAGCTTCACTCCCCAAAACACCTTCACCTATGAATCACTTTAGGGATAGATAAAGTATGTAATTAGTACAAACACATGTACCAAGTATGTCATAATGCATAAAATCATGATAACGGACATTTAATGGAACATCATAGTATAAGCATAAGAACAACATTTAACACCTTAGAAACACATAAGATATCACATAAACATTTTATCACATTTTAAGGAACATTACAGTGAACCATGCTAAGTTACAGTGAATTAATTGAAGCTTCACAGTGAACTAAACCAATGCTACAGTGAACCCTGTTTAACATGCAACCCTCTCACTAAATGTTATCCTAAGACTCACTTAAGTAAGAAAAAGAAATACTTCCCACACAACCTCTCTAAGCACACCTAAATAACCCTTAAGACTACCTATAATGAGATAAATACACTTACAATACACCAAAACACATAACACATATAATATGCCATTCTCCTCACCAAGGTTATCAAAAGACTTACTTAAGTAATTCAAGAAGAGAACGCCCATACAATTTCTCCAAGATTACCAAAATAATCCTTAAGACTTCCTAAGTTTAGATCATGTCTACTTTATCAACCAACTTTCCTATCTAGAGTCATTCTTAAGATTTCCCTAGGTAAGACATGAAGAGACCTTCCATTATGGCCCCTTCACACTTTAACTAGATAATCCTTAAAGTTACCCTAGACTACGTACTTATACATTTATGTACCTTCTAACTTAAGTCATTATCTTCATTAGTTCATTTAAGAGACTTTCATCACATAAGGACATTCAACTAATGGTCTTGGAGAAGACCTAGGGACTCACTTACTAACATCTTCAAAAGTCCAATTGTGCAATGTCTAGGTAGCATCCCATACCACCACCTAAACTTCATAGAACTTCTACAATGCTAATGGGTATCCCATATGATGAGAATATGCAATAATCGACATAGACCATGGTAGCAAAGCAAGGAATCCGGAGTTGTAACCTACTCCGATGGAGGGTGTTCTACATGCCAATGGTAAAACTTGGACACATCCCATGTAGGCACATGGTTAAGGGATATGTAGGTTTTTTTTTGCACTCTAGCCTCATCCTTATCTAGAGGTACTTCCCTAAGCATACTCACTCGGTGCTAGCCTTTGTTCTCATAGAGTAATTCACATAAAGGATCACATGAAGAGGTTCCATATCTAGTTCATAACCCAATCACATTCACCTTACCAAAGAGGTTCCCTAGGGTTGCCTTTCAATGGTCAAGAGGATAGCTCAATGATTTTCCTAAGGATGATTTCATGCCGTTCCAGCCAACCAACCTTAAGTCTACCATTCACACAAAAAGGATACCATTACGGCTTTCGACTTCAAGGATATCATAACCTCTCAATTAGGTTGAGGGTTCCACATTATGTTCAAGGCCACATGTCATTAATACATACAAGACTAAGAGGATTTAGTATCCTAAGTCAAGAATCTCATATTTACATTCCATAGGTATCAAGTAAGGGACACAAGTCTACCAAACAAGACACACCAACACTTCACTTTATCACATATAGCATATTATTTAAGAAGAACATAGGCACAACCAAGTCAACTATAGGTCATCCTATACATTACTATAGAACCATCAGTATAACCATCATAAGACTCATATAACCAAGTAGGAAGAATCATACAACAACTCTAAGACTACACACATAGGGACATAGTTATAGTTTAACATGATCACCTAACAACATCAATAGAAGAACACATACATTCACCTTAATCACAAGTAGATAGATATGATCATACTTTACATAAATCAACTACACAAACCATCATAATATATCAAGTAGTTGCCGACAAGGCTATGATCACCATAATACATAAAGTAACGCCGATGAGGCCACATAATTCACAAGTAAAGCACATAGCAACGCCACCAAAAGTGGAACATACCGACTACAATATAATTCAAGACCTACATTACATAAAATAAATAGAATTAGGGCAACGTACCACCAATCCATTCTCACTACTTCAATCCATAGCTAAATCATCCAATTCAATACCAAAAGGCCCTTATCCATGGCCATGATAATCAATTCAATACAAAAATCATAATACTCAATGAATCTAGATCAATTAAATATAGATTTATCAATCTAAGACAGCCTATACATCAACCCAATACAATTCTTACATCATTCAAAAGCTTAAAGAAAACTACACTAGAATTCATAAGCATTGACACATGATCATAACACCCATAATATAGCCAATTTGAAGAGTTTATGTTTTGCATGGGTTTATGAAGATTTTATGTTAAAATCATAAAACTATCATCAATTCAATCAATATTCAATGATTCAAAACGTTTTATGCAAGAACTTATAGCTAGATCACAAGTTAGAAATCTATCTTTTGAGAAAGTCTTAGAAAATCACTTTGAAGATTGGCTCCTCGATGAAAAGTTTTTCAAGGATGAAAAACCATACCTCAATGAATCCAAACCACGAAATTGATGAAGAATCACCAACAAAACTTCAATCCAAGCTCTTCCTTGAGTTTTGAATTCAATGAGTTCTAGAGAGCTCTTTAGAGAATTTGGATTTTGATTTTTGAATAATGAATTCATCTAGGTAGTTAGGACTTATAAACTCACTTAAGAAAACCCTTAAGAAACCACCCAAACAATTATTTGGACGTGGGGTGAATTTACTAATTCACCCTTGTATTTAATAGTGAAGCTGCGAAATTGCAGACTCCACCTACGCCTGCCCATCGACGGGGCGTTGGTCCAACGATGGGCCATCCTGGTTGGCCGTCATTTGGATCAGAGGCTGGAATTTGGGATCTTAATATCCCTAGTCTAAGTATTGAACCACGCCCACCATCGACGGGGCATCGACCAACCTAGTGACCGTCGATTTCCTCAGTCGTTTGGGCTGGTCTAGACAGCCTTAGGCTCTTGTGAAGGGTCATTCCTCAAGGACCTTTGGTTGGTCCTTTGTCACACCCGGGTCCTAGACCCTCGATGAGACCGGCGTCGTCAACCTCTCAGAGGTCGCAGACAAGCCTCTTCTTAGCTTTCATCACAATCATGTAGTATTTAGCGGAAAATTTAAAACTTTTTAAGTTTACTGAAGTGTACTTAGACTTCATATAATTCTTGCATAAGAGTGATATACTAGCGGCTCAACATACACAACCATCTATTAACAGATTGAACAATTGAAATGAAGAATTCTTAATATCATTAATAGTTGCCAAATCGACCTTAATACAAAATCTTGAACAAATGTTTGAGAGGAAACGCTAGGGACAACATCCAATAGCTATGCCTAATCTACTAAAGCTAGATAATAAAGCGTAGGCATCCTCAAACTCAAGAGGACCTACCAAAGTCTGGAGGTACTAGTCCAAACAACTTCAACTAATCTTCAATCTTCTTCAAGGACCTGCACCTATAAAAATAGTAATTGTATATGGGTTAGTACACACTTGTACTAAGTATGGGTGTTTGCACATAAACACATAAGGACTATGCATTATCAAGGAAAGCTTTTCCTATAGCAACATGCCATTTTTGGAAAGTGAAGTCACTTCACTTTCCTAATTCGTTATTTATGAATTATGCTATGAATATGACATATTTTCATGCATTTAAAGCACACAACTCATTTTCTATATGAACATAAGACCTTGGAATCATGGACATAATTTTAGAACAACTCAAGCAAAATTTAATATTTTTGCTCCCCCTTAGGCCGAGAGCTCCCTCTCCCGGACTTAGTTTATTTTTCAGTCTTTTCTTCTTTCTGTTGTGTAGTTCAATGATCTCCTTTGATACTATGTTTTACTTACGAGTGCAATGATTCATTGTGGTCCCATACCTACAATGAATCAAGTAAGTAATCCAAAAGACTAAGGAAATGATTTGACTACCCTACTCACAAGTTATTCTTTTCATTCTTATTAAATTGGGCATGAAGTCTTTATAAGCCAATATTTATTGGCTATGCCCATTCTTTGATTATTTGCATAATATATAGATGCTGGGGCATATATTCATACTCCAATTGAGAGTCATTATGTTTTGCTCCCTTTATTGGCATAAGCCAATAACTGTTAAAACTTCATTCTTATCAAACACTGATGATTTGATATACTTAAGCTTTTGCTTACTTAGTTCACTTTGAACTTACATTTCTTCTTCTTTGATCTCATGTTCACTTTGAACATGCTAGGTTGACTTAGGATATTCTTTTAATACTTCCATTGGGATCTTTATGTGCAATGACTAAGAATGACTTACATCATTGCTTAGTCTAACCTCACCCTTTGGTCATCCTATCCGAACACCCCTCATCTTCCTAGTTCTTTCTTTCTTTCTTTGTTACTTTCTTACAGAAATCTTGAGCATTAACCGACATAGATCATGTGAGATAACATGAAATCCAGTGTCTTTCCCACACTGAAAAGAGGTGGTTCACCGGCCAAAGTAAAACCGAATACTTCCTAGCTTTCTTAGGTGGATCCACTAGCTAGTAACCTATGCTGGCAACATAGTTCAAAGACTAGGAGAATTTGGAGACCCTTATCCACCTTGGTGGTAGTCTCATCTCATGAGGCTTACATGTGCTTGCACAAGCTCATTGCTAGTTTATCGGTGCTTAGCTCAAATTTATTATACTTTACAACTTTAAGAGTTGACTCATACATTGTGGAAAGCTTGCTTCTAGTATGAGGTATGCTTAGCTCAATGGATGACTTGTCATCCCTTTCTATACTTGATGAATGTGAACTTAAATCTTACATTATCATCATGGTGTGAATGAGACTTGTCTCACGATTTCTAACACCCTCTTATGTGAGTATCTTTGACATAATTATTTAGGTGCAAGTGAGACTTGTCTCACTTCCTTTAACACCCCATTCTAGGTCAATTACATAACTCATAAGCTTTTAGTTATTTCATTACTCACCTTATCTTGTTCAATGTTATTTGGTAGTCTTGTACCATTCTTTATGAAAGTTATAAGGATTTATTCAGTGTGCTACTATGTTCACAAGCTCATTTAGAAAGGGTATGTTGGGACTTGTACCAATCATTGGCATACCCTAGGTTATGAGTTCATTGAGTTACATCTTGTCAAGTCAATCTTTAACATGTATTTGGCCTTACAAGAAACATCATAATTTACATTGGCCATATAAGATTGGTATGACTTAATCATTGGCCAATTCTATTACATATTTTGGAAATAATATTGCTGGCCAATTTATTGGCATAAGTCAAACTTTCACTAAACATATTTCATGATATTATCATTAGCCAAGTCAATTAACTTCATGTATATACTATATTGATCTCATCATTTTAAGCAAGCCAACATTTAACCTTTGATTAGCCTATTGGAACAATTCAGTGCTTAGTTTGGCCAAGCTATAAAGTTGATTTGGCATTGAAGATTCATTAACTAGCTTTGATTCTCATTCTTATTTCTTCTT
Organism: Solanum sitiens; assembly: GCA_016801875.1. Lineage (NCBI taxonomy): Eukaryota > Viridiplantae > Streptophyta > Magnoliopsida > Solanales > Solanaceae > Solanum > Solanum sitiens. The sequence goes on along the minus strand of JABWTJ010000663.1, from coordinate 401,532 downwards.
GGAAACATTGCATTCCAAACACTTACAAACATATCTACTGTATACACACACAGTAATCGAAACCTTCATTCCTTTCAACAGTAAACTGAATTTCATAAACGACTTATAACAATTTCATCTTCTCAAATACAATTAGGCATTACAACATTCCTTATCTCATATAAATAATACTCTAATCATACGGATCTAACCTATAGGTCTCATTCGACATTATCAAATCACAGAAACCTACACATAATGATCAATTAGCACTATATACCAACAACATGCTCGAGATTTGCATTATACATACTACTAGAATCGGAAATAGGGAGAACTAGGGAGATGAACATTCGACAATTTCATTGGGAACAACCCTAGTTTCAATTTTCTTGAATTCAAAATGTTTGAAAAGCCTCCTGGGGAAAGTAATCCAAGAGAGAAAACCCATACCTTACTTTAGAATTGAATCTACAAATATCACCCTGTTCTTTGCACGAAAATCTTGAAGAATTGCCTTGAAATCGGCTAAGGAGAACCGAGAGTATTTTTCTATTTTTCTCACGTTTGTTCACTATTTTTCAGTCGAGGGTTTCAACGTGAGTCTAAGTCTTAGGAACTGAATATTCACTAATTCAACTTAGGCTAATTAACTTAAGAATCAAAAAGTCTCATCAAGTCATGTCTAGTAGAGTCCCATTCATCGTGTGAGTTGCGACACATCCATTAGCGAGATTAGAGAGGTAATGATGTTCTGGTGGTTCCCCCAGAAATGACTAATGCGGAGATTAGAGAGGCTTTACTTACTTTAGCGCGAGCCTTGAATATTCATGTGAATAGGGGTATTGAGTCTAGAGTTAATGTTGTGGAGAGAAATATGACATCTAGATTGAGAGATTTTTTGAAGATGAATCCTCCTATCTTTCTTGGCTCTAAAGTGGGAGAAGATCCCCAAGAGTTCCTAGATGGTGTTTACAAGGTGTTGAGTGCCATGAGGGTGACTTCTAGGGAGAAGGTGGAGTTAGATTCGTACCAATTGAGGGAGGATGCTCAAGTGTGGTACACTCAATGGAAAGATAATAGGCCAGTTGAGTCGGTTTCTATTGAGTGGGAGGAGTTTAAGAAGGCTTTCTTAGGAAAGTACTTCCCCCTGAGAGGAGGGAGGTGAAGGTTGAGGAGCTTATCAATCTCAAGCAAGTTAATATGAGTGTGGAGGAGTACTCATTGAAGTTCACTATGTTGTATAGATATGCTCCATCCTTAGTGTCTAACCCTAGGGATGAGATGAGTAGGTTTGTGACCGGGATCGCCGACCTAGTGAAAGAAGAATGTCGTACGGCCATGCTCCATGATGATATGAATTTGTCTAGAATCATGGTTTATGCTCAATCCATTGAGGAGTATAAGCTTAGTAGGATTTCTAGAAACTTGATGAGGAGTGGTCAAAGTGATCAAAGTCAACCTAGGTTCAAGAAGAAGGTTTCAAGTCAAGATGAACCTAGGGGTGCTAAGGTGAAACTTGAGAAGGGTAGTGGTTCTCAAGGTGACAAGCCTACATGTGATACTTGTGGGAAGAGTCACTATGGGCAATGCTTAATGGGTACCGGAAGTTGCTTTGGTTGTGGTAAGGATGGACACAAAGCGAGAGATTGTCCTACTATTGCTTCTAGAGGAAGAGAGGTAAGCAAGTTCCTCCTAGTGTTTCGGAAGGTGATGCTCCAACGAAAAATCGTTTTTATGCACTCCGGACTAGAGGATCAAAGCCGGATGAGGATCATGATGATGGTAAATTCTTGTATTTCTCTCTTTAGTGTTATGAGTTCCTTCTAAGTGGGGGAGTATGGTTAGTAGAGGAGCTAGATGGTCATGGTAGTATGTTGCATGTTTCTTTGTGTTTAAGAGTCTTGTTGGAATGGAATTTCATTGATTCCTTGCATTGTGCATTTTATGAAGTTGTGATTATGTTGTAAAATGCGTTTATACGGTTTTATGTTGCATATTAGCATGCTCCCATAATCAATTGCCTAAAAGTTGCATTTTTGAAATTTTGAAGCATGTTCACTGTAGCATCTGGCAGCTTACTGTAACATTTTTGCAAAATTGCATAATTTGTTCTTTGGTTGAGAATTGTTGTAATGTGTATATAATTTATGTATATGATCATGATAATGAATTTAAAAGGAGTTCATCCTATTCGAAATGAAGAATGTGAGTCTAATGGCATGATGAGTTGTAGAATTTCTTCTAGCTTCTTGTTGTGTTGTGAATCTCTTGATTATGTGACATTAATGTTTCTCCTAGATTGTGTATTGTATAATGTGTTATATGGTATGTTCATGAGCTGTTAATTGAATCTCTACTCTTGGAAGTGTTCGGAGAGTTGCAAGTGTCATTCGAGGACGAATGTTGTCCAAGTGGGGGAGAATGTGACACCTCTAAAACGACATTGGTGAAACTAGATCCTAACATGTTTTTCATGAGTATCTAAGTTCCTAAATGATTTATAATGTGGTAATGATGCAGTGTCTAAAGATTTAGGTGAATTGGAAGTCAAACATCAATGGACGACCAAGACGTTCAACGACTAGTCACCTATGTGCCTCATGTGTTTTTATGTGCTTATATGTGTGTGCCATAAGCTTATGAGGTTATTATATGAGTAATAATAGTGTTTATAGGCAGTGTGCCAAGTTTCATGAAGTTTGGAGGTCAAACGTCCAAGAACGTCCATGACGTTCAAAAGGTTTGCCTTGAAACAACCTTATGTGTCTTAGCATGTTTCATCGAGTTTTACGTGTTTGTTTTGGATCAAATTGACGTGAGAGGTCCTAAACTTGTATAATATCATATTTTAGTTGGAAACGTCCGGTCAAACATCACCAAGGATGTAATATTCCAGAAAATGTACTTGTCTTGTGAAGAGTCTATTAGGTTTTAAGAATATGTATTGGGGTACATAGGCATCCCAATTCCCAATATTGAGTAATAGTGGGCATGTTAGAGAATATTGGCTTAAGGGTGTTAGCCAATTTCTATGTATTAACAAGTAACTTAAAATACACTTTGATGTTCAAATCTCCAATCCAAGCTTGTTTAGAAATTTTACCTGCAATGAAGACCCTAAGCTAAAATTCTTAATTTCATCACTTACACACATTAGGTACGAGGCATCCAAGTGTCAAGCCTAGGTACCATAGCACATGATCATTTAAAATGATCATGTAGATTAAGTAGTGCCAAGGACATAGTGAGGATCCTTGGGACAAGAAGTGAACTTTCCAAGTGCAACTATAGAGTGCACGGTTAGGAAAGTGCACGGCAACACAAAAAGAAACGTAGGCAAGAGAGTTGGAGAAGCAGCTGTTGGGGGAAACCAAGCTCCTCCTCAAGCCCCAGCTGCTGGAGTGCAAGTGCCTGTCAACCCAGCTGCGTTGACTGATGGAGAAGTGAGAGCAGCACTGTTTAAGATGGCCCAAGCCATCACTGCTCAGGCACAGGCTATCACAGCCCAGGCCACTAGAGAGGGTGCTCCAAGGGAGAACCAACATGCTAGCACTATGGCTAGCAGACTGAGAGATTTCACCAGGATGAATCCTCCGGTCTACTTCAGGTCCAAAATTAATGAGGATCCCCAGGAGTTTGTGGACGAGGTCCAAAAGATTATCTGTGCTATGGTTGTTAATGAAGAGGAGAAGGCTGAGTTGGATGCATACCAGCTCAAGGATGTGGCTCAGGTATGGTACAAGTTATGGGTAGATGGCCGAGCACCAGGAGAAGTCTACATCACTTAGGACATTCTCAAGACTGCATTCCTGGAGAGGTTCTTTCCCAGAGAGTAGAGAGAGGCTAAGGTTGAGGAGTTCATCAACCTACGTCAGGGAAGTATGTAAGTCAAGGAATACTCCTTGAAGTTTGTTAAACTTTCCAAAATGCTTCATCCCTGGTGTCCAGTAGCAGGGATGAGATGAGCAGGTTTGTGACTGGTGTATCGGAGAATCTGGAGGAGGAATGTCGGGCAGCCATGTTGCATGATAACATGGACCTTGCTAGGTTTTGATGGTACATGCACAGCAGGTGGAGGAGAGTCATCGGAGAAAGAGAGGTCGAGAAGGCAAGAAGCCTAGGCCCTCGGATCAGGTTGGTTCTAGAACTGGTAGGAGTTCATTTGGAGTCCAGGACAGGCCCAAGTTCAAGAAGGGGCACCAGCACTCAGGTAATCCTACTCCTTCCAGGAACACTAATGCCAAAGGAGGCAAGTCTGGACCCAAGAAGGGAAATGATAGAAATGCCCAGCGTGATAGAAAGTAGTGTGGTAAGTATGGTCGCTCGCATGGAGGTGAGTGCACGGTAGGTTCTAATGCCTTCTATGGGTGCGGCAAGAGTGGGCATATGATCAGGAACTGCCCACATGTGAAGAATAAGGCCAAGGCAGATACACAGCCTCGACCTAATCCTACTGCAGCAGCCGAGCCTCCCAAGAGGAACAAGTTCTATGCTTTGAAAGGTAGAGAGGAGCAGGAGAAGTTAGCTGATGTGGTCACAGGTACCTTGCATGTATTTTCTTTTCCTGTGTATGAACTGTTAGATCCAGGATCCACCATGTCTTTTGTTACTCCTTTAGTAGCTAGTAAATTTGACTTGCTTCCTGAGATCTTGCATGAACCTTTTCTAGTTAGTACTATCATAGGAGACAACATTAGAGCTGAAAGAGTATATAGAGATTGCCCAATATCCTAAGACCGCCTTCCATATTAGGTATGGTCATTACCAGTTTCTTGTCATGTCATTTGGTCTCACTAACGCACCAGCTGCGTTTATGGACCTTATTAATAGGGTCTTTCGTGAGTAGATTCTTTTGTCATAGTATTCATAGATGACATCCTCGTATACTCTAAGACCAGAGAATAGCATGAACATCATTTGAGAATGACATTGCAAGTACTCAGTATGCAAAATTCAGCAAATGTGAGTTTTGGCTGAGATCAGTGACCTTTCTTGGTCATGTTGTATCCGACCAGGGTGTAGAGGTTTATCCAAAAAAGATTGAGTCAGTAAAGAACTGTCCGAGACCCCTCACTCCTACAGACATCTGGAGTTTCTTGGGTTTGGCTGGTTATTATCGCAGGTTTGTTGAGGGCTTTTCCGCTATTGCTTCTCTATTGACAACTTTAACAAAGAAGAAGGCGAAGTTTGAGTGGTCTGAAACTTGTGAAAAGAGCTTCCAAGAGCTCAAAGACCGACTCACTTCAGCCCCAGTTCACACATTGCCGAGGAGTGGTGAAGGGTATGTGGTGTACTGTGATGCTTCCCGAGTAGGTTTGGGATGTGTTCTTATGCAGGATGGCAAGGTGATTGCATATGCATCAAGAGAGTTGAAACTCCATGAGAAGAATTACCCTACCCATGATCTTGAGTTAGCTGCTGTGGTATTTGCGTCATAACTTTGGAGACGTTACTTATATGGGGTACATGTTGATGTATTTAATCACCATAAAAGTCTTCAGAATGTTTCTACACAAAGAGAATTGAATCTTCGTCAGAGAAGATGGCTAGAGCTGCTTAAGGATTATGACATGAGTGTCCACTATCACCCAGGTAAGGCCAATGTAGTGGCCGATGCTTTGAGCCGATTGAGCATGGGCAGTGTGTCTCATATTGATGATGAGAAGAAGGAGATGGTTAAAGAGCTACACCAATTGTCTAGGTTAGGTGTACGGCTGGTAGATACACCAAGTGGGGGTGTTTCAGTTCATTCCAGTTCTGAATCCTCATTTGTTGTAGATGTTAAAGCTAAGAAGCATCTCGACCCAGTAATCATGGAGTTTAAAGACTCAGTGTTGAGTAAGCTGAATGAATCATACTCCCTAGGGGGGTTGGTGTGCTTAGATACCAGGACAGATTGTGTGTGCCCAATATTGATAATCTGAGACCTAATATTATTGCAGAAGCTCATGGCTCTAGGTATTGTATTCATCCAGGTTCCACCAAGATGTATCATGATCTCAATGAGATCTATTGGTGGGAAGGTATGAAGCGAGATATTTCTAATTTTGTGGAGGAATGCCCCAATTGCCAACAGGTTAAGGCCGAACACCTTAAGCCTGGAGGTCTTACCCAGTCGATTGAGATCCCAACATGGAAGTGGGAGGCTATTAATATGGACTTTGTGGTTGGTCTGCCCAGGACCAGGAAACTGTATGATTCCTTTTGGGTCATTGTTGACAGGATGACTAAGTCTGCTCACTTCATTCTGTGAAGTCTACTTACAGGGCCGAAGATTATGCCAAGCTATATATTGATGAGATAGTGAGGTGGCATGGGATCCCTTTATCTATCATTTCGAATAGGGGAGCCCAGTTCACTTCTCACTTTTGGAGATCTTTCCAAAAGAGCTTGGGTACACAGGTGAAGCTCAGTACTACTTTTCATCCTCAGACGGATGGACAAGCAGAGTGTACCATTCGGACCCTTGTAGACATGCTGAGAGCTTGTGTTATTGACTTCAAGGGGAGTTGGGATGATCACTTGCCACTGATTGAGTTCTCTTACAATAATAGCTACCATTCCAGTATTTTGGATGGAACCTTTTGAAGAACTGTATGGCAGGAGATGTAGGTCCCCAGTTGGGTGGTTTGAGGTAGGAGAGTCTTCCATCCTTGGCCCTGAGATCATACATGAGGCTATGGAAAAGGTGAGAATGATCTGGGATAGATTGGGTATTTCTTACAGTCGTCAAAAATCCTATGTTGATAACAGGAAGACGGCTCTTGAATTCGAGGTAGGTGATCAAGTCTACCTGAAGATATCACCCATGAAAGGGGGTGATGAGGTTTGGTAAGAAAGGGAAGTTGAGTCCGAGGTATATAGGTCCTTATGAGGTCTTAGAGCGAGTAGGGAATGTTGCCTATGAACTGAAGTTACCAAATGACTTAGCTTCTGTTCATCCAGCGTTTCATTTTTTGATGCTTAAAAAGTGTCTAGGTGATCCAGCATCCATCCTGCATGCATTTGAGGAACAATGAGGTTTCCTCCGTAAAGGTGTTATGGAGGAACCACCTTGTTGAGGGAGCAACATGGGAGGCCGAGGCCGACATGAGATCCCGGTACCCTCACTTGTTCATTTCTTGAGAATTAGATATACTCTTCCTAAGTATGATTTTGTTTATGAAACTCTAAATTTTAGTGCATTAGTCGGTTTTGGTGTTTTAAGTCCATGACTGTGTGTGTTATACTTGCACTATATGAGTTAATATGAGTTCATGCTTGCATTCATGTTGCTGTTTTTGTATAGCATTGACATGATTTTTATGTCGCGTGAGTTGTGATATACATTGAGTTAAAGTGAGATTGAGAAGGAAGTTCCTCAATCTCAGATATGAAGCTTCAGATAAGCTTTGAGTGATGTGCATCATCCAGAGTAAGTTGTGAATCAGATATTGACAAAGAGTAAAGTTTCAAGAATGTTGATGTGTTTTTCGAAAATACCCTCTTTGATTCAAAATGATGTGTAGTGTCATTCGGGGATGAATGTTCCTAAGGGGGGATAATGTAACATTCCAGAAAATGTACTTGTCTAGTGAAGACTCTATTAGGTTTTAAGAATATGTATTGGGTTGCATAGGCATCCCAATGCCCCATATTGAGTAATATTGAGAATGTTAGAGAATATTGGCTTAAGGGTGTTAACCAATTTCTATGTATTAACAAGTAACTCAAAATACACTTTGATGTTCAAATTCTCCAATCCAAGCTTGTTTAGGAATTTTACCTGCAATGAAGACCCTAAGCTAAAATTCTTAATTTCATCGCTTACACACATTAGGTACGAGGCATCCAAGTGTCAAGCCTAGGTACCATAGCACATGATCATTTAAAATGATCATGTAGATTAAGTAGTGCCAAAGGACATAGTGAGGATCCTTGGGACAAGAAGTGAACTTTCCAAGTGCAACTATAGAGTGCACGGTTAGGAAAGTGCACGGCAACACATGTGCAAGCACATGTGCTACCGGCCGAGAGACCAAGCGACCAAGACCAACCGATTCGTTTAGGGCGGTTAGGGGGCAGGCACGCGTTGGGTCAAGCCACGTGGGGCCGAGCTTCCTAACCAATCCTAGGCTCTAACTAACTTACCTAACTAGCTAACTAACCTAGGACTAACAAAAATGAACTAACTAGTGTGCCCGAAATCCTAAGACCTAACTGGGTGACACTAGGCGAGTAATTAACTAAAGAAATGTAATACTCCGGAAATTTCATGACTTAGCCTAAAGCTTAATCTATTTAATAATGCTTAAAATAATGTTCCCAGAAAATGTACTTGTCTAGTGAACAGCCTATTAGGTTTTAAGAATATGTATTGGGATACATAGGCTTCCCAATGCCCAATAATATTGGGTATATTAGAGAATATTGGCTTAAGGGTGTTAGCCAATTTCTATATACATGAAACACACATGGATGTTCAAATGCTCCAATCCAAGCTTGTTTAGGAATTGTACCTGCAATGAAGACCCTAAGCTAAAATTATTATTTACTTATACACACTAGGTACGAGGCATCCAAGTGTCAAGCCTAGGTACAATAGCAGATGATCAATCAAATGATCATGAAGATTAAGCAGTGACCAATGACATAGTGAGGATCCTTGGACAAGGAGTGAACTTTCCAGAAGTGCACGGTTAGGAAAGTGCACGCAACACATGTGCAAGCACATGTGCTACCAACGGCCGAGAGACAACAATTCGGTTAGGGCGGTTAGGGGACAGCCAACCGATTCGGTTAGGGTGGTTAGGGTCCAGCCACGCATCGGGTCCAGTCACGTAGGGCCGAGCTCTCTAACTAATTCTAGGTCCTAAATAACTAACCTAACTAACTAACTAACCTAGGACTAACTAAAATTAACTAACTAGGGTGACCGAAATCCTAAGACCTAACCGGGTACACGAGCCGAGTAACTAACTCAAGAAACATCCTAGTACGTAACCTAGGATGGTCCAAAGGGGTTTGTTATGGTCCTAACGACTTAGGGGCACTTTATTAATTACCCTAGGTCACTTAATTAATTAAGTTAGCAACTTAATTAATTAAGTTATTTCGTAGTCAAACCCGAGACCCTAAGTCAAATGTTCTCCTAGTTGTAGTCAATTTAGGAGGGGCGTTTTAGGTAGTTTAAGTGGAGGGTCTTTAGGGTAATTCTTGGGAAGTCTATATATTCATATTAGGTCAGTTTTAGACCACTTTTTCACGTCCCAAACCAGATCAAACGAAATTCTCTCTAATCTGTCAAGAACGCTCTCTTTTTCCAAACTCCATTGAAGAACAGGAAAAGCTTAAGGAAGAAGACGAAGGTCTTGAAGTTTCCAATCAGATTTCTTGGATTCTTCATCTATAAGGTATGGGTTTTAACTCTTGGGATTCCTTTCCCCAAGAGGTCCTTTCAAGATAAGTTTTCAAGAACTTTGAATACTAGGGTTTTTACTCTACAAAATGGATTTTCTTCCTAACACTTGATTTATGTTTTTCAATGAAAAGTAAATGTTTTCTATATCTAATTTCGCATGAATTGTTGAGTAATTAATTGACAATGTTTGAATGTAATTTGATACATGTTCTTTCTCTATGTGATGGTTTCGAATGGGTTGTTTGTAAAGTTTGATAACGTGAAAACGTTAGGGTTAGAATGTAAGGTTTGAATGAACCCTTTTATGCATGACTCGTTTACCCTCTCCTACGCTATGCATTGATCTTGTACATGATTTCATAAGTTGTTCTTGATTATGTCATTGAGTATTTCACTATGTATTATTATGAATATCGCATGATGAATAAGGTTCTTGGAAGCAATAGGTAAGTCTTCTAAAATTGTGATTACTCTAAGATGTTTATGTTAGCCTATAAGTTATGATGTTATGTTATGAAAAGTATGTATGATTTTGCTATGTGAATATTCTGGCTATGAACAAGTAAATTGTGAGATCATGATAAGAACATGAATATGCAAGTTTATGATATCCCTTGTATGCTTTACAGAAGGTGATTATGTTATGTTAATCTCACATAAGAAAGGTTATGATGAAAGCACAATTCTCATATAATCTAATAGACCTCATGATCATGTTATACATGGAGATAATCTCCTATGACCTATGATAAGTTTTTGATAAAAGACAAATTAAATGTAATTTTAAGAAAAGGGACTTATGCTAAGCACCGATGAAATAGATATGGGAAGTGTCCCTTCCCCAGCGGGAAGGTAGGTTCACAATGATTCTCATGAGATTGAGGCTGCCATGTAATGTGGAACTATGGGTCTCTAATACATCTTCTGGTTCTTGAACTATGTTGCCACCATAGGATACTAGCTAGTGGATCCACCTATAAAGCTACGTCATGTTCAATTCAACTTTGGCCGGTAGGACCACCTCTTTCGGTGTGGGGAAGACACTAGATTCCATGTTTAGCTCACATGGTCTATGTCGGTTGATGCCTATGTTCCCTCATGTAAAACTAAAGACAAGTAAACAAACATTGACTAGGGTGACTTGAGGAGTTGGCTTAGTATAGGTAGTGGTATGGGACGCTACCTAGACATTGCACAAGTTGACTCTAAATGAAATCCTAGAAGATTGTTCATAAGTAATATGATGATATGAAAGATATATGTTGATGATATATGATATTACTTTTATATGAATGCTGGCTATTATGATGAATATGTTATTTGGATATATTGCTATGTTAATGATAACTAACTATGTTACAAGTTATATGAAGCAAAGCCTTACTTATGGTCTCCTATCTTATCTACTCGGTTATGTGGAGTTTTGGGGCTTCACATGACCATTGCACTTGTAGGTTGGGGATGGGATCATTGGTAAGTGTTTTGTATATTATGTTTATATGATCTTTGCAATATGTAATGTTAACATGATGCCATGAGAAGATGCTTCGATTATGATCATGCTTTAAGTGATGAAATATTTGGCTTGTATATGTTATATGGTATGTGCATTGATTATTTTTATATGAATTAGCATGTTTTCTAAAGATATGATAAATGAACGTTTTTCATGCGTGTCCCTATGTGTTATGTGCATATACCCATACTTAGTACATGTGGCGTACTAATCTCATTACTTTATTTTACTACAAATGTATGTTCCAGCCATTGAAGTTAAGCAGGTCAATTTGAAGAAGCTTGGAACTCTTTCTCCAAGTCATGGTAGGTCCTCAAGTTTGGGACGTTACCATTTCAATTTCCAGGCTTATGAAAATTTAGTAGTTTTTAGAATACGTTATTCCGTTATGTTCTTTTGATTCTTTTGTATTAAGGCTTATATGGCATATTGATTATTATTGGCTTTGCAGTCCTAGATGGTTTTATATATGTGAGACAAGTTTTAGAATACCGTATGAATATTAAGTATGAAGTCTAAGTATACTTCAATTAGTATATTAAAAGTTTTTAAATCTTTCTGAAATTTTACTATCGCATGTTATGACGAATGCTAAGAAGAGGCTTGTCTGCGACCTCTAAGAGGTTAACGACACCGGTCTCATCTGGGGTATGAAGTCCGGGTGTGACAAACTTGGTATCAGAGCATGAGATTAAATATGGAATCTTAAACTTGGTATCAGAGCATGATGTTAAATGGAATCTTAAACTTGGTATTAGAGCATGAGGTTAAATATGGAATCTTAAGCTTGGTATCAGAGCATGAGGTTAAATATTGGAATCTTAAACTTGGTATAGAGCATGAGGTTAGATACCCTTACGATCAGTGTCTCACTAAACCACGTTACCTAGCGTCTTGTTCATGGTTGTGAATCGCGCCACAATCGTGGGTGAGGGGCTATGTGATGATTAGGAAACTTCTCTTTTCGATTCTTCATGACAATATGAATCTTTCTAGGTTGATGGTTCATACTCAACAGTTGGAGGAAAGTCGCCTAAGGAAGAGAAATAGGGAAGCTAAGAAGGCAAAGTCTTTTGAGAGTGATTCTCCTAAAAGTAGGCTTGATGTTCAACACAAGCCTAAGCTTAAGAAGAGGTTTTCAAACAAAGTTCCTTCAGATTTCTCCAAGAATCGCAATGATAGAGGTTCTAATCCTAAACTTCAAGAGGGGAGAAATGTTGGTCCAACAAGAAAAAGACCAACTTGTGGTAAGTGTGGTAAGAAGCATGGGGGCGAATGTCTTTTGGAACTAATAGTTGCTATGGTTGACCGCTTGGTTGTGGCAAAGGTGGCCATATGGTGAAAGATTGTCCTAATTCTGAAGCTCCAAAAAGGAACCGTTTCTATGCACTCAAGGCTAGGGGTGAACAAGAAAGCTCTGCCGACGCTGTGACAGGTATGTTGTAAGTGTTGGCAATGCGATGTTTCCAAGAAGAAATAAGAATGAGAATCAAAGCAAGTTAATAAATCTTCTATGCCAAATCAACGTTATAGATGGCCAAACTAAGCATTGAATTGTTCTTATAGTCTAATCAAAGGTTAAAAGTTGGCTTGCTTAAAATGATGTGATTACTATAGGATATACAAGAAGTTAATTGACTTGGCTAGTGATAAAAATCAAAGAATGGGCATAGCCAATAAAGATTGGCTTATAAAGACTTCATGCCCAATTTAACAAGAATGAAAAAAATTAACCTGTTTACTAAATAGGTGCATGTTTGGTAAAAGATAGTACCAACTAGAGTTTTAAGAAGATGTTTTCATAGTCTATTCTTGCACTTTTGTGAAACTTGTAAGCATATGTTTTCTTCAGATTTTGTTTTTTTGTTGTAATCTTGAGAAGATTGATAGCATGGTAACTCTTCGATGCATTTTGAGCTTATGATAAGGTTGAGAAGGAAATTCCTCACTATGTGTTATGAATATGTAGCTCTTGTATGTTTGTGCATCATGAATTGAGTGCTAAGTGTAATGATATGATAAGTTCTAGTTGTGCTTATGGAGTCTTTTCTTACCCTCCAAAAGATTTTAGTGTCATTCGGGGACGAATGTTCCTAAAGGGGGGGGGGGGTAATGTAACACTCCGGAAATTCCATGACTTAGACTAGAGTCTATTTAATAATGCTTAAAATGATGTTCCCAGAAAATGTACTTGTCTAGTGAAGAGCCTATTAGGTTTTAAGAATATGTATTGGGATACATAGGCTTCCCAATGCCCAATATTGAGTAATATTGGGCATATTAGAGAATATTGGCTTAAGGGTGTTAGCCAATTTCTATATACATGAAACACACCTTGATGTTCAAATGCTCCAATCCAAGCTTGTTTAGGAATTGTACCTACAATGAAGACCCTAAGCTAAAATTATTATTTATTATACACATTAGGTACGAGGCATCCAAGTGTCAAGCCTAGGTACCATAGCACATGATCAATCAAATGATCATGAATATTAAGCAGTGCCCAAGGACATAGTGAGGATCCTTGGACAAGGAGTGAACTTTCCAGAAGTGCACGGTTAGGAAAGTGCACGCAACACATGTGCTACCAACGGCTGAGAGACAAGCACAACCGATTCGGTTAGGGCGGTAAGGGGACAGCCACGCGTCAGGTCCACCCACGTGGGGCCAAGCTCCCTAAGTAATTCTAGGTCCTAACTAACTAACTAACCTAGGACTAACTAAAATTAACTAACTAGGGTGCCCGAAATCCTAAGACCTAACTTGGTACACTAGCCGAGTAACTAACTCAAGAAACATCCTAGTACCTAACCTAGGATGATCCAAAGGGGTTGGTTATGGTCCTAACGACTTAGGGGCACTTTATTAATTACCCTAGGTCACTTAATTAATTAATTTGGCAACTTAATTAATTAATTTAATTCCTAGTCAAACCCGAGACCCTAAGTCAACTGTTCTCCTAGTTGTAGTCAATTTAGGAGGGGCGTTTTAGGTAATTTAAATGGAGGGTCTTTAGGATAATTCTTGGTACGTCTATATATTGATATTAGGTCAGTTTTAGACCACTTTTTCACGTCCCAAACCAGATCAAACGAAATTCTCTCTAATCTCTCAAGAACGCTCTCTTTTTCCAAACTCCATTGAAGAACAAGAAAAACTTAAGGAAGAAGACGAAGGTCTTGAAGTTTCTAATCAGATTTTGTGGATTCTTCATCTATAAGGTATGGTTTTTCACTCTTGGGATTCCTTTCCCCAAGTGGTCCTTTCAAGATAAGTTTTCAAGAACTTCGAATACTAGGGTTTTTACTCTACAAAACGGATTTTTTTCCTAACCCTAGATTTATGTTTTTCAATGAAAAGTAAATGTTTTCTGTATCTAATTTCGCATGAATTGTTGAGTAACTGATTGATAATGTTTGAATGTCGTGTGATACATGTTCTTTCTCTATGTGATGGTTTCGAATGGGTTGTTTGTAGTGTTTGATAACGTGAAAACGTTAGGGTTAGAATGTAAGGTTTGAATGTACCCTTTTATGACCTGTTTACCCTTTCCTACGCTATGCATTGATCTTGTACATGATTTTATAAGTTGTTCTTGATTATGTCATTGAGTATTTCACTATTATTAATATAGCATGATGAATAAGGTTCTTGGAAGCAAGAGGTAAGTTTTCTAAAATTGTGATTACTCTAAGATGTTTATGTTAGCCTATAAGTTATGATGCTATGTTATGAAAAGTATGTATGATGTTGCTATGTGAATATGCTGGCTATGAACATGTCAATTGTGAGATGATGATAAGAACACGAATATGCAAGTTTATGATATCCCTTGTATGATTTACACAAGGGCATTATGTTACGTTAATCTCACGTAAGAAAGGTTACGATGAAAGGACAATTCTCATATAATCTAAAAGAGTTCATTATTATGTTATACAGGGAGATAATCTCCTATGACCTATGATAAGTTTTTGATAAGAGACAAATTAAAGGTTATTTAAAGAAAAATGACTTAAGCTAAGCACCGATGAACTAGATATGGGAAGTGTCCCTTCCCCAGCGGGAAGGTAGGTTCACAATGATTCTCAAGAGATTGAGGCTTCCATGTAATGTGGAACTATGGGTCTCTAATACATCTTCTAGTTCTTGAACTATGTTGCCACCATAGGATACTAGCTAGTGGATCCACCTAGAAAGCTACTTCATGTTTGGTTCTACTTTGGCCGGTAGGACCAACTCTTTTTGGTGTGGGGAAGACACCGAATTTCATGTTTACCTCACATGGTCTATGTCGGTTGATGCCTATGTTCCCTCATGTAAAACTAAAGACAAGTAAATGAACGTTGACTAGGGTGACTTGAGGAGTTGGCTTTGTATAGGTAGTGGTATGAGATGCTACCTAGACATTGCACAAGTTGACTCTAAGTGAAATCCTAGGAGATTGTTCATAAGTAATATGATTATATGAAAGATATATGTTGATGATATATGATATTACTTTTATATGAATGTTGACTATTATGATGAATATGTTATTTGGATATATTGCTATGGTAATGATAACTAACTATGTTACAAGTTATATGAAGCAAAGCCTTACTTATGATCTCCTATCTTATCTACTCGGTTATGTGGAGTTATGGGGCTTCACATGACCATTGCACTTGTAGGTTGGGGATGGAATCATTGGTAAGTGTTTTGTATGTTATGTTTATGTGAGCTTTGCAATATGTAATCTTAACATGATGCCATGAGAAGATGTCTTTGATTATGATCATGCTTTAAGTGATGAAATATTTGGTTTGTATATGTTATATGGTATGTGCATTGAAGATTTTTATATGACTTAGCATGTTTTCTAAAGATATGATAAATGAACGTTTTTCATGCATGTCCCTATGTGTTATGTTCATATACCCATACTTAGTACATGTGGCGTACTAACCTCATTACTTTATTTTACTACAAATGTAGGGTCCGTCCATTGAAGATTAAGAAGGTCGATTTGAAGAAGATTGGAACTCTTTCTCCAAGTCATGGTAGGTCCTCAAGTTCGGGACTTTACCATTTTAATTTCCAGCCTTATAAAGATTTAGTAGTTTTTAGAATACGTTATTCCGTTATGTCCTTTCGATTCTTTTGTATTAAGACCTATATGGCATATTGGTTATTATTGCTTTGCACTCTTAGATGGTTTTATATATGTGAGACAAGTTTTAGAACACCATATGAATATTAAGTATGAAGTCTAAGCATACTTCAATTAGTATATTAATAGTTTTAAAATCTTTCCGCAATTTTACTATCGCATGTTATGACGAATGCTAAGAAGAGGCTTGTCTGCGACCTCTGAGAGGTTAACGACGCCGGTCTCATCCGGGGTATGAAGTCCGGGTGTGACAAGAAACATCCTAGTACCTAACCTAGGATGGTCCAAAGGGGTTGGTTATGGTCCTAATGACTTAGGGGTACTTTAGTAATTACCCTAGGTCACTTAATTAATTAAATGAGCAACTTAATTAATTAATTTAAATTCATGGTCAAACCCTAGACCCTTAGCAAATTTTCAGAATTTGGCTAAGTCAAATGCTCTCCTATTTTTAGTCAATTTAGGAGGGGCATTTTGGTAATTAGCTAATTGATTTATTTAATTCCACTTATGGTGGCGGTTCTATGTGAATGATGTGGCCTTGTCGGCGTTACTTTATGTATTATGATGATCATGGCCTTGTTGGCAACTACTTGATATACTATGATGAGTTGTGTAGTTGATTTATGTGAAGTATGATAATATCTATCTACATGTTACTAATGTGGAAGTATGTGTTCTATTGATATTAGGTGATCATGTTAGACTATGACTATGTCCTTAGTGTGTAGTTCTTAGAGTTGATGCATGATTATTCTTACTTGACTATATGAGTCTATGATAGTTATATTGATGATGTTATAGTAGTGTATAGGGTGACTTAAAGATGATAGTGGTTATTCTATGTGCTTCTAGAATGATATGATATATGTGAAAAAGTGAAGTCTTGGTTTGTGTGGTAGACTTGTGTCCCTTACTTGATACATTTATAAATGTGAATATGAGATGTCTTGATTTAGTATTCTAAAGCCTCTTAGTCTTGTATGTATGAATGACATGAGACCTTGAATGATGCTAAGAAGGTCCTTAATGTGAAACCTTAAACCTAGTGGTAAGGTTATGACCCTTGAAGTAGAAAGTTCTAATAGTATCCTTCTTGTATGAATGATGGACTTAAGGTTGGTTGGCTGTAACGACATCATATCATCCTTAGGAAAGTCATTAAGATATCTTCTTCGCCATTGTAAGGCAACCGTAGGGGACCTCTTTGGTAGGGTGAATGTGATTGGGTTATGAGCTAGATATGGAACCCCTTCGTATGATCCTTTAATGTGAATTACTCTATGAGAACAAAGGCTAGCACCGAGAGAGTATGATCATGGTCACGGGTAAGGGCCTTATGGTATTGAATTGGATGATTTAGCTATGGATTGAGGTGGTGGGAACGGATTGGTGGTACGCTGCCCTAATTCTCTTTATTTTATGTAATGTAGCTCTTGAATTATGTTGTGATGTGTATGGTCCACTTATGGTGGAGGTGCTATGTGAATGATGTGGCCTTGTCGGCGTTACTTTATGTATTATGATGATCATGGCCTTGTCGGCAACTACTTGATATACTATGATGAATTGTGTAGTTGATTTATGTGAAGTATGATCATATCTATCTACATGTGACTAATGTGAAAGTATGTGTTCTCTATTGATATTAGTTGATCATATTAGACTATGACTATGTCCTTAGTGTGTAGTTCTTAGAGTTGATGCATGATTAGTCCTACTTGACTATATGAGTCTATGATGGTTATATTGATGATGTTATAGTAGTGTATAGGGTGACTTAAAGATGATAGTGGTTATTTTATGTGCTTCTAGAATGATATGCTATATGTGATAAAGTGAAGTCTTGGTGTGTCTTGTGTGGTAGACTTGTGTCCCTTACTTGATACATTTATAAATGTGAATATGAGATGTCTTGATTTAGGATTCTAAAGCCTCTTAGTCTTGTATGTATGAATGACATGGACCTTGAATGATGCTAAGAAGGTCATTTATGTGAAACCTTAAACCTAGTGGTAAGGTTATGACCCTTGAAGTAGAAAGTTCTAATAGTATCCTTCTTGTATGAATGATGGACTTAAGGTTGGTTGGATGGAACGACATCATATCATTCTTAGGAAAGTCATTAAGCTATCCTCTTCGCCATTGTAAGGCAGCCCTTGGGGACCTCTTTGGTAGGGTGAATGTGATTGGGTTATGAGCTAGATATGTAACCCCTTCGTATGATCCTTTAATGTGAATTACTCTATGAGAACAAAGGCTAGCACCAAGAGAGTATGGTAAAGGGAAGTAGCTCTAGTTAAGAATGATTCTAGAGTGCAAAGAAACCCTTTATATTCCTTAACCATGTGCCTACATGGGATGTGTCCAAGTTCTACCATTGGCAAGTAGTACACCCTCCATCGGAGTAGGTTACAACTCCGAATTCCATGTTTTGCTACCATGGTCTATGTTGGTTATTGTCTATTCTCATAATATGGGATAACTACTAGTATTTGAGAAGTTCTATGAAGTTTAGGTGGTGGTATGGGACGCTATCTAGACATTGCACAATAGGCTTTGAAGATGTTAGTGAGAGTCCCTAGGTCTTCTCCAAGACCATTACTTGAATGCCCTTATATGTGATGAATGTCTCTTAAATGAACTAATGAATGTAATGAATTAAGTTAGAAAACATGTAAAATGAATAAGTACCTATCTAGAGTAGTTAAGGGTTGTTTAGTTAAGGTGTGAAGGGGGCATAGGAATGGTCACTTCATACCTAGATAAGTCTTAAGAATGACTCTAGTTAGGAGATTTGGTTGATTCATTAGGCATGATCCAAAATTAGGTAGTCTCAAGGATTACTTAGATAATCTTGAAGAGGTCAAGTATGGACATTCTCTTCTTGATTTACTTGAGTAAGTCTTCTGATAACCTTTGGAAAGTAGAATGTTATATTACATGTATGTTTTTGTATTAAGTGAGAATGATCTTATCCTAGGTAATCTAAAGGATCCCTTAAGTGTGTGTGAAGGGATTGTATGGGCGGTCGCTTCACAACTCACTCAAGTGAACCTTAGAATCACCTTTGGTAGGAGAATCTCATGTTCATGTGTTTGGTGTATTGTAAGTGTGTATATCTCGTTTGTCACATCCGGGGAGTACCCCCTAGAAGTAAGATAGCGTACTTGACCTCTCGGAGGTCTGATACAAGCCCATAGTTATCATTCATTGCATCGACATAGTAAATTTAGCAGAAAATTTAAAACTTTTCATAGCACACAATATGCTAGAACATTACTTCATATATATAAAATATAAGTCATAATACATATATAGACCTTAAGTCTCTTTGCCATCTTAGGCTCAACAACATTAGAGTACATTAGGGACACGGCCCATAAGACACATTACATAACTAACTATACAATATATAAAGACTTTACAATAAAGACATAAGTAGGAGATCCTTGAACTTAAGAATTCCTTTCACTGAGCTTGGGAATCATCTATCAAGTTCTTCATCATTCAAGACATCCTTTGTGCATCCATAACCTACACTTAGTGTAAAAAGTAGAGAATAATGGGATTAGCACAAGAATGTACTAAGTATGGCAACCATGCAAAAACATGCATTTAAAAGGGACATTTTCCTTGAAATCATACTTCATGCCATTTTGAGTTAATCATCATAAAACCTTAATTCAATAACATTTATATCATTCACATACTTCATATAAATATATTCAAACACCAACATTACATAAGATCACATATAGAATTTATGACATTTTGAGTCACATTACAGTGAGCTCTATTTCCCTTAACAATGAGCTTTATTTCCTTTTATTCATTAACTTCCCAAGTAACCCTCTAGTGATACTTGGTGCAATGCATCACCTTAAGGCCACAAGGAAACATACATATCATCTACACAATCCAACACATATCATCATAGAAGTATAGTACAACTTAGACATATTTAAACCAATACCATAGGACAATTACAGTAACTACCTTTAACTTGCACATATACCAACTTCACTTCACATTCATGCATTATAAAACCTTACTCACAATCCTATTCTAAGCCTACTAGTGCAATGTATATGTGAAGCCCCATAAACTCACACATACTTAGTAAATCTATCATAAGACCACAAGCCTTACCATCCAATTCATACATCAACAAGTAAGCAAGGACAACTTCATTCATATCAATACAAGACCTTCATCACATAGTCAATAATATCAACATCATGCATATAGACTCATACCATGCACATCTTCATAACAAGTAGACCAATACTACAAAGTCATGCATAAAGAACATATACATAGACACATGCATTAGAACACCTTCTTAGAACTTCCTAAGGAGATACTTGTGCAATGTCTAGATGGGTTCATTACTTCCACCTATCCTAAGTACATCCCTTAAGTCATTCTAGTTAGGGTCCTAGTCATTTACCTCCACTGTCCATTTTACTTTAGGGAAACTATAGCCTTACCCTACATAGACCATGTGATGCTAAACATGGAATCCGGTGTCATAAAATTCCACACCGAAAGAAGGTGGTCTACCGGCCAAAGTAGAACCAAACATGACATAGCTTTCTAGGTGAATCCACTAGCTAGTATCCTATGGTGGCAACATATTTTATGAAACTTTGGGGAAATCATGGAAATATCAACTCTACACTCTTGTTGTCTTATGAGTCTATCCACCCCATCAGATTTATAGTAGACCTACCTTTTCCACATTGGAAAGGTACACACACTCATATACAAGTTCACTCGGTGCTAAGCTAAGTTCCCTTTATTGAAAAAGCCTTTATTAACATTTATTTATAAAACATAGGCTTAGGAGAGTCATCCCCTCATATGCTTAGCTCATAGGTCATAGATGAGAGTTCATCAACCTAATTCATGTGAGAAATCCTTTCACATGGACATAGCATATGTATAGCACCATCTAGTTTAGGGTACACATGAATACATCTTTCAAGGCCCCACTCTAGACTAGATGTTCATACATGTGTGTGTGTCTATATATATGTGAGCAAACCTTTCACATAACACATTAAGACCACACATGACCATACATTCATATTCATGCACATAGAAACCAAGCCTAGGAACTATCCTATCAAGGTACACATGTGCAATGCATAGGCAAAGTCCCATACCCTTGCCCATACTAGTACACCTATCAAGTCATCCTAGATAAGGAAACACATATCATACTTTCATAAACATCATCTTAACATACATAGTAGTAGACACTAGTGAATATGAGAACTACCTTTCATTTAGACACTATGACCTATACTACTTGTAACATGCATGTAAAGTGAGTGTGTGTGTACATTGGTCAACATGATCACATAATGGCTATCAACAACACATTGAGGCAGCCATCCTCTTAGACCATAATACTCTTTCAAGCATAGACTACACAACACACAATAGCATAGTAGACAAGTCAACTTCATATTACACTTAAGACTCCTAACTTGTACTATTCATGCATTCACATAGGGGTACATAGGTAAGGGATTATTAACCATTTTAACACATCAATGGCAGCACCTATACTTTACCCTAACATGGATATACACATGCTTATACAATAGCTATACAACCTAGATCACAACTAGAATAGGAAAGTAGGCATAAACTTCTCATAGTATCATCATGAGCACATGTTCATATGTTCATTAATTTGCCTTCAAGGCCACGGTCAACACATATATAATGAAAATAAAATAAACACCGCCACCATAAGTGGACCATACCACACAATGTCATACAAGGCTTTATCAACTACAGTAATATAGAAAAGTAGAAGAGATAAGCATTCTTACCAATCCTTTAGCCTTTGGTCATCATTGATCATTACTACTATTTCATAAATACTACAAGTATAGGAAATAGGTAAAACATAATAATCATATTAGAAATCATTCACAAGCTACTACAAGGCTATACTACAAACTAATACAACATATCATTAACATGTTAGAATGTAGAAGGATATAGATCATCAACCAATTTCACTTACATGGATTATAGATCATATTTCATCAATAATATCAATCAAAGGCAGTAGCTAATCATACACTTAGTCATAACGAAATCATGCTTAAAGCACTTCAAGATCAAGCTTCCAACAAACGCATTAGGCTTATTAATTCGCTAGACTAGAGAGGAATAAGCCGATACTATTGATTCTCTAAGGCCTTGATCATAAATCATATTTTAACTATATTGTACATGTTAGTCAGTATCTAATTAGACCATTACTCAAAGAAATCATGCTTCACATAATCTAAAGATATAGACCACATCACATACATAGTATTTTCAATTGATAGATTAGAAGGACTAGATCAATGCATGCCAATCATTCTTTACTTTGATCATACGAGATTCCTATCCATAATTCAATCATTATGTAACCTAAAACAGTAGCTACAATCAACTTAACGTAATCCAAAGTCTTACAACAATCGACATAAAGCCAACCTTACAGTGAATACATAGATCATATAGTAGTCATGTGGAATTCTTCATACCAATGATCCATATGGATCCTTCAACATCAATTCAACATTAATTCATGTAAATAATAGTAGATATAACCACTTCAACGTAATAGAATCACAATTCAATAGATAACAAATCAAGATCACAAAGCCATACATAGACTAAAATCGAGTTTGTGAGAGAGCATGAGTTCATCATGAAATTGTATTGAAACCCACGTACAAATCAGTAGATAATCACTAACACATTCATATTATGCCCTTAAAATCAATTTAAGAAAGAACCCATGGCAGATTGAAGAAGAAGATGTTTGATCATATTTTTCTCTTTGAAATCTTTGAGATTAACTCTATAGATGGAAGGATAACTAGAGATGAAGATCACCATAACTTTATCTACATGAAGACCTCTAAAACTTGGTGAATAAATCATTCAATTCCAAGCTCCAAGCTGTTCTTGAGCTTCAACAACAATGGAGGTTTCTAGGGAGAAGATTTTTGGAGGGAAAGATTTCTTACGTGTGTAAGGGATTGGGAATGGGAGGTTCACGTGTTTGATGACTTATATACACCCAAAATTAGGTAACTAACTCAATTAGAGTCGGTTTAGGACGTGGGGTGAATTTATCATTCACCCCTTTAATAAAACAGTACGCAGGCACAGGTTGCAGGCCACATCGACGGAACCATCTATTGGCCGTTGCTCAGTCGACGGGCCGTGCATTGGCTTCCGTCGATTGGTTTTTGGCCAATGTTTGGCTTGAGAACTGCCCAAGATAAGTACCAATCAATGATACCTCACCTACGGGCCGTTGGTTGACCAACTGGCCGTCGTTTGGTCCGTCGATTGACGATGCCAAGGCAGTGTCTCGACCAGCCTTGCGTCCTTCTTGTGGGCCCTTTTGCGGGGCCCTTTAGAAGTTGTACCCGGACGTTTCCAACGTAAATACAACCCTTAACAAGTTGTAGGCATTCCACATAAGTTTCACCCAAAACAAACACCTGCAACACGTCCAAACATGCAAGGCCCCATCAAGACGTACATGAATGTCTCAAGGGCTAACTTTCGAACGTCTTCACATTCTTGGACGTTTGACCTCTAAACTTCTTGAAACTTCATATAATACCATTTAACATCATTATAACTAATTTTAAGACTCTTTAGTCTCATTTAATACAATTTTAAGCATGCATAGACACATGAGGCACATAGGTGACTAGTCGTTGAACGTTTTGGTCGACCCTTGACATTTGACTTCCAAATCACCTCAAACTCTATACACTGACTCTAAACCATATTATAAGACATTTTATGACATTAGAACATTATGACAAACATTTTAGGCTCTAGAAACCCTATTTTATTTTGGGGGTCTTACATCATTATAGGTGGTCTTAAGGATCATTTAGGTGTGCCTAGAGAGGGTGTAAGGGCGGACTCTCTTTGTCTTACTTAAGTGAATCTTAGGATAGCTTTTAGTGAGAAGATTGCATGCTAGAAAGTGTCCAATGTGAAGTTGAGGAATTTCACTGTAACAGTGAAGTAATTCACTGTAACAGTGACCTAGTTCACTGTAATGCCATTAAAATGTGATAAATTGCTTAAGTGTTATATTATGTGCTTCTAAGGTGTTAAATGTTGTTCTTATGCTTATACTATGATGTTTTAATCAAAAATATCATATTTTCATTAAATATCCGTTATCATGATTTTTATGCATTAAGTCATACTTAGTACATGTGTTTGTACTAATTACATATCTTTATCTATCTCTATAGTGATTCATAGGTGAAGGTTATATTGGAAGATAAGCCTGGATTATAGGATCGTTCAAGCAAGTTGAAGTATGTCGTCACTTGACTCGAAGACATATATGTCTTTAGAGTTTCTTTTATTAAGCATTGTAATAGACTAAGCAGTACTATATTTCGATTATATGGGTCGTGTCCCAAGTATATTCGTGAGTCTAAGATTTGATGATATGAGACTTAGTTCCTTTGATTTTATATGAAAGGTATTTGAAAGACTATTAGAATATTTTGTGAAAAATTTTAATTCTGCACTACTTTTCATATGTATATATATGCGATAAACGATATGAAAGGGCTTGTACAAGACCTTCGAGAGGTCAAGTACGCTCGTTGCACTCCGAGAGTTCCATATCTTCTAGGGTATGCTCTAGGGATGTGACACATAGCATATTATAGCACCATCTAGTTTTAGGTACTCTTGGGAACACCTTCCAAGCGCCCCTCTATTGACTAGATCATCATACATGTGTGTGTGTATACATATATGTGAGCAAACCTTTCACATAACACATTAGGGCCACACATGTTCATACATTAATGCATAAGTGTATTTATGAGAAATCCTTTCATATAAACACATTAAGACACTATGCACATTCATAACATAACAATGCATTCATATTCATGTACATAGAAAACAAAACCTAGGTACTATCCTATCAAGGCACACATGTGCAATGCATAGACAAAGTCCCGTACCCTTTTCCATGTTAGTACACCTATAAATTCATCCTAGTTAATGAACGATACATCACATACTTCATAGATACATATACTTTACATGTATAGTAGTAGACATTAGAATATATAAGAATAACCTTTCATTAAAAACCATGAACTTATACTACTTGTAAGCATGCATGAAGTGTGAGTGTGTGTAAATTGGTAAACATGATCACCTAATGTCTATCAACCACACAATGAGGCAGCCACCCTCTTAGGACCACAATGCACATTCAAGCATAGACCACACAACACAATTTAGCATAGGAGACAATGTAACTTTAATACTTGCATTCAAGACTCCTAACCATAGATAATCACACATTCATATAGGGGGACACAGGCAAAGGGTAATTAACCATTATAACTCATCCATGGCAGCACCTAAACCACCCTAACATAGTCCTACACATGCTCATAACATTAACAATATAACCTAGATCACAACTAGAATGGAAACTAGGCATGAGACTTCACATTGGGTGATCATCACCACCACACACTCATATAACATCAAGTTGCCTTCAAGGCCATAATCAACATATATATATTGACAAGAAAGTAAACACTGCCAACATAAGTGGACCATACCACACAATGACATACAAGGCCAATACGACTAGCCATTAAATAAAAAAGTAAAGGAATAGAGTAGACCTTACCAATTCATCAACCTTTGATTATCATTGATCAATACTCACAATCCATCAATATTGATCATAATACTAACATGTACACTACATCACCAATTCAATAAAGAGTAGAGAAAAAAAGATCACTTACCAATCTCCCATGATTGATCATCAATTATCAATACACACAATTAATCAATAATATCAATATAAGGCAGTAGCTAAAGAGATCATAACCTAACAAAATCCTACTTCAATTAGCCATAGAATCGAGATCACATTGAAACTACATTAGCAATCTATGGAAGATAGAAGACATAAGTCACTACTACCTAATCTTCAAGCCTTGATCCACATTGGATCATTACATCTAATGCATAATCAATGTACATTATAGGCAGTAGCTAAAAATCAATTTAACATAATTTAATCACAATATAATCCTCTTAACATCAAGATCATAGTAACCAACACATAGGCTAAATCGAGAGTTTGAAGGAAGCATGGGTTCATCATGAAATTGGATTGAATTCAACATGAAAAACAGTAGCTAATCATCAAATTATAAAATCATGCTTTTGAAAACTTTTTGAGAAAGAACCCATGGCTAGATTGGAAGATAGGCAGTTTGATCACAATTTCTCTTTGAAAAGCTTTGAAAGAGATCTCTATATGAATGGATATCTAAAGATAAAGGATCACCATACCTCATTATAGAATAAAACCACTAAAACTTGGTGAAGAAACCATGGTAATACAAGCTTCAAGCTGTTCTTGAGCTTCATCTCCAATGGAGGTTTCTAGAGAGGATATTTTGGGAGAGGAAAATCTAATTTTGAATCATGGATTGGGAATGGGGGTTTCACGTTTTGAACCAACTTAATACACCCAAAAATAACCAACGAAACCACCTAGGGTCAGGTTAGTAAGTGGGTGAATTTTTCATCACCCCTTAATAAAACAGTTCGCCTGGCAGCTTGTTGAAGGCTACGTCGACGGACCCATCGACGCCCAGTAGGTCCAACGATGGACCATACTTATGGCCTTCATTTTGGTATGAGGCTTATCCATTGGCTTGATAATTCACCAGTCTAGGTATTTTACGATGCCTCCCCATTGACGGGGTGTAGGTTAGCCTACTGACCGTCGTTTGCAAGCGTAGGTAGACACTACCTTGGCAGTGTCTAGGCAGACTTTGGGTCCTCCTTGAGGGCCTTTTGCGGGGCCCTTGGGGAGTCATGCCCGGACATTTCCAACGTAAATACATACCTTAACATGTTAAAGACCTTCCGTACAATTTTGAGCATCAAACAACACTCGCAACACATCCAAACATGCTAGGCACACTCAAGTCACACATGCACGTCTCAAGGGCTAACTTTCGAACGTCTTGGACGTTCTTAGACGTTTGACTTCCAAATGAATTCAAATCAACAATACATACTTTAAAACACTTAATCAACATGTTAACAAGATTATAAACACATGTGAGGCTCTAGACACCCTAACTCATTCTGGGGGTCTTACAATATCCCAATCTTGGGAACATTCGTCCTCGAATGGCACTTGGAACACTTTAATCACAACAAGGACTTCAATGAATCATAGAGCATCTAACAATATTCATAACATCATCACATAGAATTCAATGCACCAAAGTTACAAGGAACACCAACTTCAAACCATTTAGCACTCAATGTAACACAAGCAAGCAAAACCTTTATTCACTCACTTTCAAAATGCATCAAACACTTAGGAACTTCTCATGTTCATAGGAGTAACATCCTTACCCTAATCATAACATGGTCTTTACATTAAGATCTCATTATGCAACCATATTTAAGTCACACTTAGGAAGATTCAACATCACTCAAGAAGCAAATACGTATTCATACTTCAATGCACATAGACTTGAGTCAAATAGGTTGACAATGGATTCTTAGTAGTTAGGCATAATGTCATGGGGCCATACTCAACCATACCATGCTTAGTTATGTTTAGGGAGGAATGTCCTTCTCCTCAACACACTTACATGTCTCATAAGTTCATACCAAGCAATGCACAAAGGTCTATTCATTTTAAATGAGAATTTCTCAACTTTTTAACCAAAGCATGCTCATACTTTCTTCCTAATGAAGTCAAAATGGTAATTCACACCACACACAACACAACAATAGGAAGTCATTTCACAAAATTTCAATTTCTAGCATAACACTAGCTTTCATAAGCAAGCTTCAATTTGGGAAAGTCTCACAATTTATAGGCACACACAAGGACACTAGCTAAACATGTCTTCACTTTTCAAGAGTGAGCCTACAATCATGCTTTCCAAACCATAAAATTCACATAATTTTTGAGAGATTCAACATTTTTCATTTTAAAGAGGCTCAATTTCTCATTATAAGGCTAAACCTTACACACAAAAAGTGACTACAACCATGTTTCTTACCTTATATCATGGAGTTAAATGCACAACTAGCATATCAAGATGCACAATCAACATGAGAAAACATGAATTTGATCAAAATTCCTTTTTCATGCTTTTTAGAATCTTCAAAACATGCTTAACATAGTGTCAATCAAAGCATACCTAAAATATGGAAAACATTCAAGTCATACTTTACTGCAAGACTCCTATCATGAACAAGCTTCTAGGAACCCATTAGTTTCATGCTTCAGTAAGGATAGAAGGACAAGATAGAAATATCTAAAACCTTACTACTCACATCACCATCCCTTACTTAGGGTAAACCCAATTAAGAGCAACTTAACCTAGCCTCAAGAGGATCTTAGCTCATCAACCTCCCTGATCATCACTTAAAAGTGATTACCAACCTAAAAGGAATTATAGTAACTCAACCTAGGAATACCAAAGGTCATTTAAGATCTTACCATCTAGGCACACTATTGTAACGGCCTGTATTTTTGTATGTGGTAGTTCTATTCATGTTATACTTGACATAGACTTATAGTGTAGGTGAGGGATCATGTTTCTTACATGATTAGTGTTGGTTTAAGCTAGCTTGGAAGGTGATGTAATGCCTTGCACGTTTTAGCATATGTATTGCAAGTTAACTCCGATGGAAAGTATTTAAGTAATTATAGTAAGGTGGTAATTGACCTAGCAGCTGCATCACCTACTTGATCTATATTATAGTTAAAGGGCCCAAGTTTGATTGAGCAGATTTAGGCTTATATTTAGGGGCTCATTTGAAGCCCAAATCTATTAAAGAAATTGTGAATGAAAGAAAGCCCAGCAGCCAAATCTGCCAATTAGCCCATTATGGATAAAGCCCAAGTGAAACTAGGTAAGTGCATGACCTCCTAAGATTTGTTTTACCATGTTATTGGGCCAAGTGTGTACCACATACTTGCATTAATCTGTCCCAAGTTGAATAAAAGAACAAAGGGAAAATGGACAACCAAGGTCCAATAATATTAATTCCAAAAAGGCCCAATTTAAAAGGACAAGCAGGTGGGGCACCTACTTGACATTATATGGCCCAAAATTGGTCAAGAGTGTCGGCCATAACACCTCCTTTTTCAAAGGATAAGGATCAAGTCTTATTCTCCATTTTGAACTTGCAAAAGTTTCAGATTTACTAAGTTCTTTCTTGGTCTCTCTTGGCTTCAATTAGCAGCCCTAAGACACCTTAGAGTTCTTGAGTGCTGTCTAATTTTTCAAGTAAGAGTTTGAAGGAGAGTTTGAATTCTTGAAGTACAAGTGTAGAGGATAAATTTTCAGAATTAAGGTAAGACTTCAACCCATTTGTTTTCCTCTCTTTGATAATGTTTGGAGTGGAGAATTTTGTATATGTTTATCAAGAATTCATGGATTGTGATAAATCTTTGAGTCAATATTCTCCTATTATGCTGAAAGATTTGAGATTGATAGTGGCTGCCTTATGAATATTGTTGTTGAGGGTTGTTTGGGCCTTATTTCCATCAAATATTTTAGCTACTGTTTTGGAGGACCTTAATCATGACTTATGTTGTAGATTAGCACCCAATAAGGAAGGCTGAATCGTGATAGTGGTTTTGGTCAGAAAAATAAGGTATGTAAGGCTATTCGATCTATATCCTTTTGGCATGAAATCTGCCACCTGCAATTAATATCAATGAAGTGATTCCCATAAGGTCTATTTCTAGAAAAGGAAGCATAGTGGCAGCGTACTATCTCCAAATAGCTAACAAAAGTACATAGAACTACTTCATTATATGTTCACTACTCTATACTTGTGTAATTTCCCCTTGTGCTGTTATAGAAATGGTATTTGCAAAAGAAAGTTTGATGAATCCTTCTCCTAAGCCAATTGAAGTCAATTGTGCCATTAAGGTCTTAAAATAAGGTGTTGATGTTTCTTAGCTCCTTATGTCATTGTTACTGCCTCAAAGTATTGTTTTCATGTATTCCACTACTGTTCCGTAATTTCATGTCTCCAAGATGATTATGACTACCAAATCAACATCTCAAAATGTTAAGATTATCCAAAATAACATCTCAAAAGAGTTATGAACTGATTAACAATAATCTCAAAGATTAAAGAATCTAAATGAAGAAATCTATATAATTAAGGGTGGCAGCTCAGGGGCGAAAGCCTAGCATGGGCCGATCCCTATTTGTATAGAAGGGTGGCAGCTCAGGGGCGAAAGCCTAGCATGGGCCAATCCCAAGTTGTGTAATTATGAGGACCGCATCCCAGGGGTTAATACGCCTAGCATGGGTCATCCTCTTCTACCACTGATCAGCTGGTCACTTGTATCACATGCCCAACAAAGATTATAGCATACAAACAAGGTAAAGAAAAGAATGTAGCTTACTTGATTCCACAAGAGTAAGCAAAGGTGGTCTTCTCTCCTAATCTATGCACTCATATATTGCTACTTGATTTCATTTGTGCCTTGTATTACATATGCTTTTTGCCTTACATATTCAGTACATTTTTCGTACTGACGTCCCGTATTGGGGACGCTGCATTTCATGCTGCAGGCTCAGGTACTCCAGCTAGTAGACCTCCCCAGTAGTAGCACTCAAAATTCTGCTACTTTTGGTGAGCTCCAAGTTGATTCGGAGCTTTATTAAGTCCTTGGTAAATTCGTTTGGTATTGTATCGTAGTTAAGGGTAAGGCGGGGTCTGTCCCAACCTACTCTAGTCTTCTATCTTTTAGAGGCTTTGTAGACGTATGTACATGGTTCAGTTGTGTCTTAAGGAGTTGTGGCCTAAACGGCCAAGTCTTGTATATAACTTTTGATCCGATTACGTTGGTTTGTATCGCTGCATCCAGTTAATTGTCTCACTGTTATAGTATATTGCTCAGTAAGAACAGGTTGTAGGTTGGTTCTCTCGGGCCTTTTGGCATCGGGTTGCCTGTCCGTCTTAATGGGTTTTGAGGCATGACAAAAGTGGTATCAGATCCAGTTATCCTCGGGAGTTCACACGCCTTGTCTGTGCTAGAGTTTGCCTTATGGATGCGTTGTGCACCCGTGTCTGTGTAGAGTTCCCTTGCTTAAGGGATGTGTTGTGCACCACATTTATAAACAGGAGGCTACAGGACATATAGGAGTTGTCTCATTTCTTTTATTTCTTAGATCGTGCGATAGAACTTGTGTTGTAGGTGAATCATATCTAATTCCTCAATTGTTTTATTATAGCAAAGATGCCGATTACGAGAAGAAGTAAAAGTACTGGTAAACGAGTAGAAGTGGCTGCCCAAGAAGGGACCAGCCAACCACCACCAAGTCAAGCTGTTCAAAGTGGGGCTCAAGATGAGTCTCTATCGCAGACTTCCTCGACGCCTCCATCTCCTAAAGAACTAAGGAGGGAAGATGAACCTCAGGAACCCCCTATTAATGCTACCGAGCAAGATTTGAGGAATGCAGTCCAATTATTGACTCGTATAGTTGCTGGTCATGGCCAAAGGCAAGAAGGTCCAGTTGCAGGTACTAGTGGTGTAGTTAGATCAGCTGGAACACGGATACGTGATTTTCTTAACTTGGACCCTCCATCATTTACCGGGTCAGATCCTAATGAAGATCCCCAAGACTTTATAGATCAAATCCAACGCACTTTGGATATTATGCATGTAAGTGGTAAAGAAGCACTTGAGCTAGCTGCATACAGATTAAAGGGTGTGGCTATATTGTGGTATGAAGCTTGGAAGCAATCTAGGGGAATAAATGCACCTTCAGCTATGTGGAAAGAGTT
>JABWTJ010000663.1:330040-368190 GCA_016801875.1 Solanum sitiens | reverse complement strand
AAAATGTTAACGATATTAGCCACATAACATCTCAAAAGAGTTATGAACTGATTAACAATAATCTCAAAGATTAAAGAATCTAAGTGAAGAAATCTATATAATTAAGGGTGGCAGCTCAGGGGCGAAAGCCTAGCATGGGCCGATCCCTATTGGTATAGAAGGGTGGCAGCTCAGGGGCGAAAGCCTAGCATGGGCCGATCCCAAGTTGTGTAATTATGAGGACCGCATCCCAGGGGTTAATACGCCTAGCATGGGTCATCCTCTTCTACCACTGATCAGCTGGTCACTTGTATCACATGCCCAACAAAGATTATAACATACAAAGAAGGTAAAGAAAAGAATCTAGCTTACTTGATTCCACAAGAGTAAGCAAAGGTGGTCTTCTCTCCTAATCTATGCACTCATATGTTGCTACTTGATTTCATTTGTGCCTTGTATTACATATACTTTTTGCCTTACATATTCAGTACATTTTTCGTACTGACGTCCCGTATTGGGGACGCTGCATTTCATGCTGCAGGCTCAGGTACTCCAGCTAGTAGACCTCCTCAGTAGAAGCACTCGAAATTCTGCTACTTTTGGTGAGCTCCAAGTTGATTCGGAGCTTTATTAAGTCCTTGGTAAATTCGTTTGGTATTGTATCGTAGTTAAGGGTAAGGCGGGGTCTGTCCCGACCTACTCTAGTCTTCTATCTTTTAGAGGCTTTGTAGACGTATGTACATGGTTCAGTTGTGTCTTAAGGAGTTGTGGCCTAAACGGCCAAGTCTTGTATATAACTTTTGGATCTACTTACGTTGGTTTGTATCGCTGCATCCAAAGTTAACTTGTCTCAATTGTTATAGTATATGCTCAGTAAGAACAGGTTGTAGGTTGGTTCTCTCGGGCTTTTAGGGCATCGGGTGCCTGTCCGTCTTAATGGGTTTTGAGGCGTGACAACTATCCCCCATTTGGGTATGCCTAATCACCTCATCCCTTTAAACACCAAGTCAAGTCAAAACCAATCTTCCATACTCTTCACTCAATAAGGTTTAACATCATTGAGGTTTTCACTCCTAATCTCACATCAAGGAGTCTACTAACTCAATCATAACCATCCCCTTAGGCCTAACACCCAAAGGAAATCCATAACACACAAGTTAGGTCATACTACCCAACCACATAAGGTTTCCAACAATATCGTAGACAGCAAGGGTCATGACAACCTTAGGGGAAACAATAGAGGAGACTTAGTCATAAGGCCTCTTTCTTTTCTTTGAACATTACAGTAAGGTAACTTCTAGGTCATCCAACCCACATCATCACCCTACAAAGACAAGCATGCTACCCTCACTTCTAGGATCAAGCCTATACAAAATACTCCAATCCAACTACAAAGACAAGCATGCTACCCTCACTTCTAGGATCAAGCCTATACAAAATACTCCAATCCAAATAAGGCAACTATGAAGATTCACACATATACAAAGGGAAACATTTAAACCATTACACATATATAAGGCAACATTGAACTATTAAACATACATATATAGGTAACATGCATTTTTGGCCATTTACCACATCCTTCTAAACATTTCAAGTCTAAACAATATTATAAGACTATCATCATGCATATTCATAAAGCAACTCAATATTCCAAAGGAAGTTCAATTCAACTATTACAACTTTTAACAAGTTATAACCATGTCATAGCACAAATCATCACATAACATGTTATTTCACCTAAATCACATATATAGCCATAATTGGCATCACATCAAGAAAGCATGCCAAAATTCACCTTCACACATACTCATCAAACCATAAAATCAAGATGAACATCAAAACTCACCTTTTCTCCCTCAAGCATAGAGATACTATCTCATCTAAGCAATCACATCTAAAAGACCACCGGACAAGAAAACATAAGAGAGAGATCTTATAGAGTTAAGTTCTATGGCACGACATGAGAATGATGAATAAGGGAAACTTTATCGTCCTATAGTCTCCAGCCCATAGATGTGTTGCGACTCACCACCGATGAATGAGACTCTACTAGACGTGGCAATATGAGACTTTTGGAACCTAAAACCACCTTTATAAACTTCATGCTTTGATACCATGTTTGTCACATCCCGAGAGTACACCCTAGAAGATATGTCACTCTCAGAGTGCAACATGGCGTACTTGATCTCTCGGGGGTATTATACAAGCCCATAGTTATCATTCATCGAATTGTCATAAGTAAATTTAGCGGAAAATTTAAAACTTTCATAGCACATCATATGCTAGAACATCACTTACAATATATATATATATATATATATATATATATATATATATATATATATATATATATATATATATATATATATATATATATATATATATATATATATATATATATATATATATATATATATCATATTTAGATAGTGACTCTAAGTATCTTTGTCATCTTAGACTCAACATTATTAGAATACTTTAGGGACATGGCCATTAAAACATAAATCATAAGTAAACTTATTACATAACTTTACAGTAAACCATAACTTAGGAAATCCTTTGAACTTAAGGATCCCTTTGTTACGACCCGAGAGTACACCTTAGAAGATATGACACTCTCGAATCAAAACACGGCATACTTGACCTCTCGGAGGTCTTGTACAAGCCCTTTCGTATCGTTCATCGTATATATACATATGAAAAGTAGTGGCGAATTAAAACTTTTTACAACATGCGAATAGTCTTACAAAAACTCTTACATTTAAAAACATTAGGAAATACTAAGTCATCAAATCTTAGACACAAGATTACTTTGGACACGGCCCATACAATCGAATATAGTAGTACTAAGTCTATTACAATGCTTCAATAAAATAAATAAAAGACATCTATGCCCTCGAGTCAACTTAGGACATACTTCAACTTGCTTGAAAGATCCTACAATCCAAGTTTCGCTCCCAAAAGCACCTTCACCTATGAATCACTTTAAAGATAGATAAAAGCATGGAATTAGTACAAACACATGTACTAAGTATGGCTTAATGCATAAAAATGATGATAACGTACATTTAATGGAAATGTGCTCTTTTTTATTAAAACATCATAATATAAGCATAAGAACAACATTTAACACCTTAAAAACACATAAGATAACACTAAAACAATTATTCACATTTTAAGGAAAACTTTACAGTAAGCTAACTCACTGTTATAGTGAACTCCTTCACTATTACAATGAAGTTATTCCACTTCACGTTGAACACTTCTTAGCATGCAATCTTTTCACTAAAATCTATCCTAAGACTCACTTAAGTAAGACAAAGAGAGACCGCCCAAACACCCTCTCTAAGAACACCTAAATGAGCTTTAAGACCACCTATAATGAGATACACACACTTACAATACACCACACACATAACATGTATAACATGACATTCACTTCACCAAAGTTATCAACAGACTTACTTAAGTAATTCTTGAAGAGAACGCCCATACACCCTCTTCAAGATTACCTAAATAATCCTTAAGACTTCCTAAGATTAGATCATGTCTAGGGTATCAAGCAACTTCCCTAACTAGAGTCATTCTCAAGACTTCCCTAGATAAGACGTGAAGAGATCATCCTTTATGCCCCCTTCACACTTTAACTAGGAAATCCTTAGAGTTACTCTAGATTAGGTATCCATTCATTCACATGCTTCCTATCATAAGTCATTACTTCATTAGTTCATTAATAGACAGTCATCACATAAAGGACATTCAAGTAATGGTCTTGGAGAAGACCTAGGGACTCTCACTAACATCTTCAAAGTCTATTGTGGAATGTCTAGATAGCGTCCCATACCACCACCTAAACTTCATAGTTTTTCTCCAATAGTAGTAGGTATCACATATGATGAGAATAGGCAATAATCAACATAGACCATGGTATCTAAGCATGGAATCCAAAGTTGTAACCTACTTCGATAAGGGTGTTCTACTTGCCAATGGTAGAACTTGGACACATCCATGTAGGCACATGGTTAAGAAATATGACGGGTTTACTTTGCACTCTAGCCTTATCCTTTAACTAGATCTACTTCCCTTACCATACTCACTCGGTGCTAGCCTTTGTTCTCATAGAGTAATTTCACATAAAAGATCACATGAAGGGCTTTCATATCTAGTTCATAACCCAATCACATTCACCCTACCAAAGAGGTCCCCAAGGGCTGCCTTACAATGGAGAAGAGGATAGATTAATGACTTTCCTTAGAATGATTTCATGTAATTTCAGCCAACCATTCCTAAGTCCATCACTCACACAAGAAGGATACCATTACGGCTTTCGACTTCAAGCTTGTCTTAACCTTCTTTCTCAAAGGTTCCATATAAGTTGACCTTCTCACTATGTTCAAGGCCACGTATCATTCATTTATACAAGACTAAGAAGATTTATCATCCTAAGTTTAGAAATCTCATATATACATTCCACAGGTATCAAGCAAGGGACACAAGTCTACCAAACAAGACACATACATACTTCACTTTACCACATATAGCATATCATATTCAAGAAGCACATAGGCACAACCGTCATCATCTTTAGGTCACCCTATACACTACTATAACATCATCAATATAATCATCATAGACTCACATAGTCAAGTAGGAAGAATCATGCATCAACTCTAAGACTACACACACATAAGGACATAGTCATAGTCTAACATGATCTCCTAACAACATCAATAGAATAACACATACTTCCAAATTATTAACATGTAGGTAGATATTATCATACTTCACATAATCAACTACACAAATCATCTTAATACTTCAAGTAGTGTCGACAAAGCCATGATCTTCATAATGCATAAAGTAACGCCGACATTGCCACATCATTCACAATTATAACACATAACACCGCCACCATAAGTGGACCATACCAATCACAACATAATTCAAGACCTACAATTTATAAAATAAAGAGAATTAGGGTAGAGTACCACCAATCCATTCTCACCACTTCAATCCATAGCTAAATCATCCAATTCAATACCATAAGGTCCTTACCCATGGCCATGATCATCAATTCAATCCAAAAATCATAATACTCAATGAATCTGGTCAATCCAATATAGATTTATCAATGTAAGACATACTAGACATCAATTCAATACAATTCTTACATCATTCAATAACCCATAGAAAGCTACACTATAATTCATAAGAATTGAGACAACATCATCACATCCAAAATATAGCCAATTTGAAGAGATTATGTCTTGCATGGGTTCATGAAGATTTTAGGTTAGAATCACCTATTTAACATCAATTCAATCATAAGTTAATGATCTAAAATGTTTTATGCAAAGACCCATGGCTAGAATTCTATTTAGAAGATTTCATGGTTTGGATCATATTCAAAATTCATTTGAATTAACTCCTTGAAGAAAGAGATTTCAGGGATGAAGAACCATACCTTAATTGTGATGAAAATCTTACAAGATTGATGGAGAAAAACTTGAAAAATCTATCTTCTTCCTTGGAGCTTCAAAACTTCATCAATGGAGGTTTTTGGAGAGAAGAGATGGAGATATTTTGTTTTGGACTTGAGGGTTATGATTTGAAGGGTGAATTGGGGTTTTAATAGGTCTAATAACCTCCAGTATTTACCCCCTAAAATACCCAAAATACCCCTGAACTTATAGGACCTTTTAACCAACTCAAACTCAACTTAAATTTCTGAAATCATTGTCGGGAAACAAGTCGGCGACGCGGAGCTGTTCCCGCATCATTTTTGGAATTAATTCTTGAACCAGTGGAGTCCTCCATGTGTCCGTGACGCGGAGGCAGAATTTGGCCTTGGGAGGAACAAGTCTGCAACGCGGACATGTTCCTTTCATGCACAAATTCTGCTGCCTTTGGCAGCTTCATCGACCCATGTTTGGGTACTACTCAAGGACAGTTAAGATGGTCCTCGGGGCGCCGTTATCGGACGTTTCGAACCTTTACATTTCAGTCTATGCTTAGGAACCATCGATTCTCAATTTCACCCTCAAACAATACCCCAAAACTCCACTACAAAACACTACGACACACTAGTTTAACTTCGACTAGTTTCCGGACGTTCTTGGATGTTTGACCTCCAAACATCATGAAACTCAACACATTGCCTATAAACACTATTATTACCCATATAAGGACCGCATAAGATCATGACACATACATAAACACATAAAAACACATAAGGCATATAGGTGACTTAGTCGTCGAACGTCTTGGTCGTCCCTTGACGTTTGACTTCCAATTCACCTAAATCTTTAGACACTGCCTCATAACCACATTATAAAATATTTTATAACCTTAGACCCTCATGAAAAACATGTTAGTATCTAGTTTCACCTAAGTCATTTTGAGGGTGTAACACCCTTTCCTTGAGCTTGGGAATCACATATCAAGCCCCTTCACTTTAGAGACATCCATAACCTAAAAATTGTGTAAAAAAGGTATAGAAGAATGGTGTTAGTGCAATAATGCACTAAGTATGGCAACCATGCAAAAATATGCATTTAAAAGGGACATTTAACTTGAAACTATGCATCATGCCTTTTTGTAAAAACCTCATAAAACTTTGATACAATAGCATTATATAATTCACATACTTCATATAGGCATATTCAATGGTGATACATCATATAAAATCACACATTGCATTTAAAGCATATTAATCGTCACTTTACAGTAACCATACTAAGTTTACAATGAGCACATTCACTTTACAGTGAGTTCATTCAACTTCATTTTCAAAAACATCCCAAGTAACCTTCTAGTGATCCTTGGTGCAATGCATCACCTTAAGGCCACAAGGTACTCATACATACACCCTACATAAGCCAACACATACCATCCTAGAAGTATAGCATACTATAAGACACTTTCAAGTCAAAACTTACAACATCATTACAGTAAAACATAGTCACATTGCACATATGTTAACTTCACTTCACATAGGCCACTATAAGTCCTTACTCATGACCCCAATCTAATTCTACTAGTGCAATGTGAAGCCCCATAACCTCACACATACTAAGTAAACCTATCAAGAGACCACAAGCACATCATCCACTTCATACATCAATATGGCAAGTATAGACTCTTCATACAAACCAAGCAAGATCTTCATCATATAGTCAATAAGACCTACATAGTGCATATAAGGTAAGGACAGTTCATATAAACTCATTAAGACTCATACCATGCACATCATCACAACAAGTAGACTACATTACAATGACATGTATAAGGAACATAAACATAGTCACATGCATTAGAACACCTTCCTAAAACTTCCCTCAAGAGCTACTTGTGCAATGCATAGGTGAAGTCTCATACCCCCACCTACACTAAATAACTACCCTTAGGTTATCCTAGTTAGGGTCCTATTCATTTACTTCCATTGTCCATTTTACTCTAGGGAAATTATAGCTTTAACCGTCACTAAGACCATGGGTGCTAAACATGGAATTTGCTGGTGTAGAGACTTACAACAAGGTAAGATGCTCTACTTAGCCAAAGTAAAACATTAACACATGCTAGCATACTAAGTGATATCACTTGCTAGATCCTATGTGGCAAACATAGTTTATGGAACTTAGAGGCATACATGGAAATATTACCTTATGCCCTTCAGGCTATGAGTCTAACCACCTCGTGAGTACTATGGTGAACCCTACCTTCTCACATTGGGAAGGTGTCACCCCTCATCTTTAAGTTCACTCGGTGCTAAGCTAAGTTCCCTTTATTGAAAAGCCCTTATTATCTTTACTTTATAAAATGTAAGCTTAGTAGAGTTAACTCCTCATATGCTTAGCTCATAGGTCATAGATGAGAGTTCATCAACCTAAATCATGTGAGAAACCCCTTCACATGGACATAGCATATTCAAGCACCATCTAGTTTAGGGTACTCTTGGGAACACCTTCCAAGCGCCCCTCTATTGACTAGATCATCATACGTATGTGTATATATATATGTGAGCAAACCTTTCACAAAACACATTAGGGTCACACATGTTCATACATTAATGCATAAGTGTATTTATGAGAAATCCTTTCATACAAACACATTAAGACACTATGCACAATCATAACATAACCATGCATTCATATTCATCTACATAGAAAACCAAACCTAGGAACTATCCTATCAAGGCACACATGTGCAATGCAAAGACAAGGTCCCATACCCTTGCTCATAGTAGTACACCTATCAAGTCATCCTATTTAATGAATGATACATCACATACTTCATAGATACATATACTTTACATGCATAGTAGTAGACATTAGTGCATATGAGAATACCCTTTCATTAAACACCATGAACCTATACTACTTGTAAGCATGCATGAAGTGTGAGTGTATGTACATTGGTCAACATGATCACCTAATGTTTATCAACCACACATTGAGACAGCCACCCTCTTAGGACCACAATGCACATTCAAGCATAGACCACACACACAATTTATCATAGGAGACAATATAACTTCAATACTTGCGTTCAAGACTCCAAACCATAGCTAATCACACATTCATATAGGGGTAAATAGGCAAGGGGTCATCAAACACACTTGTACTAAGCATGGGTATATGCACATAAAACAAGTGAAGTCATGAGAAAGAGAAAATCTTATCAAACCATGATAAAGTACTTTGAAAAGCCTTATGCATAATTAAGAACCCATAATACAATACTCATATAAGCAATAAGTCAAACCCATGTACAACACAAGACCAACATCAATAAGTAATAGTCAAGTCAACATATAAAAGAGTTCACAACATCATAATACAAGCAAGACCCTTACTCATAACCTACCATTTAGCCTACAAGTGCAATGACCAAGCAAAGACCCATAAGCTTACTCAATCAAGTGAACCAAACAAAGCATCACAAATAATGCCTAACCTAACATAACATAGCATCAATAATAACCATCATCATATTTAGCAATATAA
Organism: Solanum sitiens; assembly: GCA_016801875.1. Classification (NCBI taxonomy): domain Eukaryota; kingdom Viridiplantae; phylum Streptophyta; class Magnoliopsida; order Solanales; family Solanaceae; genus Solanum; species Solanum sitiens. The sequence continues at coordinate 359,203 of JABWTJ010000663.1, read as the reverse complement.
ACCAATAGATTGTTCATAAATTAAACTAACATCATATAGGATCATCAACATGTAAAGTCAACATCTTTATAGCATATACATTATAAGAACACAAGAACAACCTCCTAAGGATTCCCTCAAGGCAAACTAGTGCAAGGCATAGGTAGAGTCCCATACCCCTACCTAGGCTAAGTCAAACCTCTCAAGTCACCCTAGTTAGTGTATAGTCCATTAATTCATTTTACTTTTGGGAACACTTTCCTTAACCGACATAGACCACAAGAGCTAAGTGTGAATTCGGTGTTGTAAAACCTTACACCAATGGAAAGCGGACTACCAGCCAAAGTAGTACCAAACATGAACATAGAATCTAGGTGGATCCACTAACTAGTATTCCTATGGTGGCAACATGGTTTATGGAGCTTAGGAGCTGTCATGGAAACATCACTCTATTCCCTTTTTGGACTATGAGGCTATCCATCCCGTGAGGACTATGGTGAACCCTACCTTCCCTCCTTGGGAAGGTGTCACCCCTCATCTACAAGTTCATTCGGTGCTAAGCTAGAGTCCCTTTTTGAAATATCTTTCTTTATTAGTCATCACTTAGTTTAGGTCATAGGGTCTATCCCTTGTATAATCATATTCATTTAGCTCAATCGGTATTGCATGAGTATATCCTTTTAATACAACCCTCATACGTGAGATTAGCACATTAACATCATTATATCATATTAAGGTACATAGGTACTTCATAACCAACCTTATATCATTTAATCTTAAGCATAATCTCACAATAACATAGTCAAGACATTTCAATTCAACACCATACCAACACCTATGTAGGCTATTCACAAGGTATACTTCAATTGAACTACATCACCAATCACAAGACATCATACTTGAAATACAGGTTAGGATCATGAAGACTTACCAAATCTCCTTCAAAATCCATCATCATGGACTTACCATCAACCAACCAATTACATCCATTAATAGGTGTAGTAACATCAATCAATAGTAATTAATACAATAACTAGGTCAATTGTATCATCACTATCCCAATTAACATCAATTCATAACCTAGGGTTAGGGGAATTAGGGTTCATCATGAATTCATCAAGAAATAGATCCAACCCCAACAATACATTACCCTAGTCAATCCATACATGAATTAGAATAGATAAAACAAGTCTAATCATCAAATCATTCTTTAATTCCCATCAATTCATGACCAAGATCCAAGATTTGGAGAATTTGGGTAAGGGAACATGATCAACATGAAATTGCATCAGTTAACATCAATTAATTAATAATCTATACTAAACTAGTCATAGAAAATCACAATTTATCATTAATTTGAAGTTTAGAAGAAAACTCATTAGAATTGGAAAACCCTATGGAATTGGGTAATTTAAAAATCAACTTTGAAAGGACCTCTTGGGAAAAGGAATCCCAAGAGTGAAGAACCCTGTAAGATTCCCAAAATGAGTTAGGATGTCTAGAGCCTAACATGTTCTTCCTAAGGGTCTAAGGTCAAAAGTGGTTTATAATATGGTATTTAGGAAGTGTGTAAAGTTTGAGGTGATTTGGAAGTCAAACGTCAAGGAACGACCAAGACGTTCGACGACTAGTCACCTATGTGCCTCATGTGTCTATACGTGCTTATATTTGCATGTCATGAGCTTATGAAGTCTTAAAATGAGTTATAATGATGTTTATAGGCAGTATATGGAGTTTCATGAAGTTTAGAGGTCAAACGTCCAAGATATTCGAAAGATAGTCCTTGAGACATGCATGTGTGTGTCTTGATGGTGCCTAGCATGTTTGGACGTGTTGCGTGTAATTGTTTTGGGGTGAAACTGATGTGAAAGGTCCTCGACTTGTTAATGTTCATATTTACATTGGATACTCCCGAGTACGACTTTCCAAGAGCCCTGCAAAAGGGCCCACATACATGAAGGACCCAAGGGCTGTCGAGACACTGCCTTGGTAGTGTCAATCGACGAGTTCAATTGATGCCCCGCTGGTGGACTGACGCCCCGTCGATGGGGACGCGTCAATGGGAACTTATCCTGGAGAAGGCTTGGCCACATGACAGCCTCATACCCAAACAACGGAGGCACAGGACGGTCCGTCGATGGACTAATGCCCCGTCGTTGGTGTCCGTCGATGCAGGCCTGGTGTCACTGCCTGCGCACTGTTTCATTAAAGGGGTGAATGGGAAATTCAACCCACGTGCTAACCTTACCCTACATGATTTATTTGGTGATTTTTTGGGTGTATATAAGTGATCAAAAATGTGATCAACCCATTCCCAATCCAATTCACACAAAATACACTTTCCCTCCAAAACCAATTCTCCCTAGAAACCTCCATTGATGGTGAAGCTCAAGAACAATTTGGAGCTTGGATTCCTATGGGTTATTCGTAAAGTTTTAGAGGTTTTCATCGAGATAAAGGTATGTTTATCTTTCATCTCTAAGTAACCTTTCACTTGGAGAGTTAATCTCAAAGTTTTCAATGAGAAAATATGATCAAATCTCTTCTTCTTCAATCTAGCCATGGGTTCTTTCTAAAAACGTTTTTAATGGCTAATCATGATAAATTGATGATAACATATTGGTTTTAAAGTGATTTTCAATACAATTGCATGATGAACTAATGTCCCTTCCCAAACTTGATTTAGCCCTTGCATGGGCATTGTGGTCGTGGCTTGTTATTGGTTAAATTGTGATTCTCTTATGTTGAATTACTTATGTCTACTGCTATTTACGTGTATTGATGATGAATTAATAATGAAGGATCCATATGGATCAATGTATGAAGATTTAAACATGCCTAGCTTAGATCTCTATGTGATCACTGTAACATTGATCTTTAAAGGTATAAAAGTGGAATTTGATTATGTTAAGATGCTTTAGATACTGCATTAGGTTATTACCATGGTTGAATTTTGAATATAAATCTTGTATGATCAAAGTAAATAAGGCTTGGTATGAATTGATCTAGGTTCTTCTAGTCTATCAAGTAGTAACTTGTGATCTTGACGTTAGGTTGGTTGTCATGTGACTCGATTATGGTGAATTGTCTTAGATACTGCTTATATGTGTAATGTGATTATAATTATGTATAATTAATCCAATATGGTAAAGATTGATCTAAGTCCTTCTATCCTATAAACATTGACAGAGTAATGTATATGTTGTGATCTATATTCTAGGGTGGATAAAGCATGATATAGCTATGATGTTCTATCTCTTTAGCTACTACCCTAAATTTATATTATTGATACAAGATGATTGATGAACAAGACTAGGGAAATTAGTTGATGATTTATAACTCTCTACTTTCTAGTATATAAGTGATATATTGTATTAGATTGTAGTATGATCTTGTAGAGACTTGTACATGGTTTCTTTAATGATTAAATGTATATTTAGCTACTGCATATAATGTATTGATGATGGAAAAGGTGTATTGATCAATGATGATCAATGGTTGATGAATTGGTAAGAATGGCTTTTTCCCTCTACTTTTCTATATTACTGTAGTTGATGAAGCCTTGTATGAAATTGTGTGGTATGGTCCACTTATGGTGGAGGTGTTTAATTCTTGTCAATCTATATATGTGTTGATTATGGCCTTGAAGGCAAATTTATGAATATATGAGTGTGTGGTTATGATGATCACACTATGTGAAGCGTATGCCTACTTTTCTATTCTAGTTGTGATCTAGGTTGTATGGATATTGTATAAGCATGTGTATATCTATGTTAGGGTAAAGTGTAGGTGCTGCGATTGATGAGTTAAAATAGTTAATAATCCCTTACCTATGTACCCCTATATGAATGCATAAATAGCTAAAGTTAGGAGTCTTAAGTGTAATATGAAGTTGACTTGTCTCCTATGCTATTGTGTGTTGTGTGGTCTATGCTTGAATGTGTATTGTGGTACTAAGAGGGTGGATGCCTCATTGTGTTGTTGATAGCCATTATGTGATCATGTTGACCAATTCACACACACCCTCACTCTACATGCATGCTTACAAGTAGTATAGGTCATGGTGTCTAAATGAAAGGTAGTCCTCATATTCACTAATGTCTACTATTATGCATGCTAAGCTTGAGTCCACGAAAGTGTGTTATGAACATGTCTTGTATGGTATAATGTGAAGTATGTGGTATGATGAAGTATGATTATACCAAATGTCTAATTGTGTGCATAACTCATATAGTTATACTTGTACACTTATGCACGAATGAAATGATGTATAAACATGTGTGGCATTTATGTGTTATGTGAAAGGTTTGCTCACATATAAGTATACACACACATGTATGAAGAGCTAGTCAAGAGAGGGGACTTGAAAGGTGTATTCATGTGTACCCTAAACTAAATGGTGCTTTACATATGTTATGTCCATGTGAAGGGATTTCTCACATGATTTAGGTTGATGAACTCTCATCTATGACCTATGAGCTAAGCATATGAGGAGTTAATCTCATAAAGCCTACATTTTATGAAGTAATGATAATAAAGGCTTTTAATAAAAGGGAACATAGCTTAGCACCGAGTGAACTTGTATATGAGTGTGTGTCCCTTCCCAATATGGGAAGGAAGGTCTACCATAAATCTCATGAGGTGGAAAGCCTCATAGTCCAAGGGCATAGAGAGATGTTTCCATGATGGCCTCCAAGTTCCATAAACTATGCTTGCCACATAGGATCTAGCAATGTGATATCAACTAAGATGCTAGAATGTTTTAGTGTTCTACCTTGGCTAGGTAAGAACACCTTCCATTGGTGTAAGGCTCTACAACACCAAATTCCATGTAGCACCCATGGTATTAGTGTCGGTTAAGGTTATAGTTTCCCTAAAGTAAAATGGACAATGGAAGAAAATGACTAAGGACCCTAACTAGGATAACCTAAGAGAAGATACTTAGGATGCGTGGAAGTAATGAACCCAACTATACATTGCACAAGTAGATATATAAGGGAGTCCTAGGAAGGTATTCTAATTTGTGACTATGTATATGTTCCTTATGCATGACTTTGTAGTATTGGTCTACTTGTTGTGATGAAATGCATGGTATGAGCCTATATGAAGTGGTCTTGATGTAAATTCTTAATGTTGGTCTTAATGACTATATGATGAAGGTTGTTGACATGAATGAAGTTGTCTTCACTTACTATGTTGATGTATGAATTGAATGTTAAGGTTTGTGGTCTCATGATGGGTTTACTAAGTATGTGTGAGCTTATGGGGCTTCACATGTACATTAAATTAGTAGACCAAGATTGGGGTCATGAACAAGGTCTTATAATGATTTATGAGAAGTGAAAATATATGTGCAAATTGATGTAGCTTACTGTAAAGCCAATAGAGTATTGACTTAAATGTGTCTATGATGTGTTATACTTCTATGATGGTATGTGTTGGATTGAGTAGGTCGTACGTATGGTTTCTTTGTAGTCTTAAGGTGATGAATTTCACCATGTATCACTAGAGGAATACTTGGGAAGATTAGAAATTAAAAGAAAGGAAGTTCACTGTAAAGCAAAATAGCTCACTGTAAAGTGACCTCAAATGTGGCTTAAATTCTATATGTGATTTTGTATGATGTTTGGCCTTTGAATATGTTTTTATGAAGCATGTGAATGATATAAATGCTATTGTATAAAGGTTTTATAAAGATTTACTCAAAAATGCATGAAGTGTGATTTCAAGAAAATGTCCCTTTTAAATGCATGTTTTTGCATGATTGTCATACTTAGTGCATTCTTGTACTAACATCATTCTTCTCTACTTTTTACAAAAAGTGTAGGTTATGGATACTTAAAAGATGTCTAGGACCTTGATATGTGATTCCCAAGCTCAAGGAAAGGAATCCTTAAGTCCAAGGATGTCATAATGTTTAACTTACTGTAAAGTCTTATAAATTGTATAGTTGTGTTTTATGTTGTAAGGGTCGTGTCCCTAAAAGTACTCTTATGATGTTAAGTCTAGGATGGCAAAGAGACTTAAGGTCTAAATATGTATTATGACTTATATTTTATATATAAATGATGTGATGTTTCTAACATATGAAGTCATATGAAAAGTTTTAAATTTTCCGCTAAATTTACTATGACAATGCGATGAATGATAACTATGGGCTTGTATAAGACATCCGAGAGGTCATGTACGCCATGTTACTTCTAGGGGGTGCTCTCCAGATGTGACAAACCCATACCTTATTGAAGCTTAATCCACAAAATTGAGGTGAAATCCTATAGAAATTGACCTCCTTCTTCAAGCTTTCTTCCTTCTTCAATGGAGGAATTGGAGATCGAGAAAGTAGAGAGAGGTGAGAGCTTTTGGGTTTTATTTTGGGAATTGAGTTTGGATGAGTGAATAATGACTTAAAATTACCCTTAGGCTATATATAATCACCCCATAAATTACCCAAAACACCCCTCACTTAAATGGGTCTTTTTGTGAAGTTTAAATGTCAAAAATACGATTTTACTGAATCTGGGAAGTGGCTCCGCGTCGCGGGGCCAACACGCACTTTTATTTTTGAAAAATAAATTGAACCAGTGAGGTCCATGTGGGCTGCGTGTCGCGCAGCAGCCCACTGATTCTTGACTTTCGCGGGCTACTTTTGCAGCCTGCCCACCCATGTTGGGGTCCTCCTCCATGATCCTTAGGTTGGTCTTTGGGGTGTAGTTTTCGGACGTTTAGACCCTATATACTACACTCTAACTAACCAAAGTCTTTCTACAAGTTTTAGACTTCATTTGACCCTCCGAAACCATCCCCAAACATAGCGATGTCAACTAGTTTAATTAGGCTAGTTTCCGGACATCATGGACATTCTTTGACGTCTTGACTCTAAAACTTCTTGGATGACTTATATACATTATTTTAGGTCTTAAAATAGTATCTAAACCTTTAGACACTCATGTTAGGCTCTATATTAGGTCTTGACATTTCGGAGTGTTACATTATCCCCCCCTTAGGAACATTCGTCCCTGAATGACACTTAAACTTTTTAAAAAGGGAAAGGATAGACTCAAGACTAGCAGCCCAACCAACAATATACATCATCAACATGAGTTAGAAATCAATTCAACATAACACTATAGCATTTACATAATGACTCAAAATATCAATTTTACACATATAAGGCTCAAAGTCACAACATGAGGTCACAACAACAACACGAGCTCCACATATTCTTAAAGAGTCAAACATGACAAAACTTCTTTTCACAATACATAAACATGCTCAATGCTACATTATGAAGGCAACAATATACCAAATAGTGCAAATCAAGCAAAAGAGCATTTTTCTTATAGTTCATTTTAGCATAAATTTTTTTTCCTAAACATGCATAATTTTGCAAAACAAGTCAAATGCAATCAACTCATTATTTTCATTATTAATAAGAACCTCTAACCTTAATTAGCAAAGAGATGAGGATAACGGGACTTCATGTCGGCCTCGGCCTCCCAAGTTGCTCCCTCAACTAGGTGGTTTCTCCATAAAACTTTCACGGAGGCCACCTCTTTGTTCCTCAACTTCTTCACTTGTCGATCAAGGATTTGAACCGGAACCTCCTCATAGGAGAGGTTCTCATCCACTCAAAGACCTTCAATAGGAAGAATGGACTCGGGATCATCAATGCACTTCTTAAGCATGAATACATGGAAAACCGGTGAACCGAAGATAGCTCACTAGGTAATCTCAACTCGTAAGCAACATTGCCCACTCTTTGCAAAATTTCATAAAGGGTTCCCCCTACACCCTTGGACAAGGGCCCCACGACTAAACCCTTGTGATGGGGCGTCACAGCCATGACTGGCCGTTGACAGCTCCGTCGCCAAGGCTGCCTGGGACAGCCTGCCATCAGATTTTGGGTCCTTTCCTCAAGGACCCTTTAATGGTCCTTGGAGATAATTTCCCGGACGTTTCCAACCCAAATACGATCGTCTATGAGTTTAACACCTGTCACATGAATTTCATCCAAAACGAACACGTAAAACTCGACGAAACTTGCCTAGACGTACAAGGTAGACTCAAGGCACATCTTTTGAATGCCTTGGACGTTCTTGGTCGTTTGACCTCCAAACTTCACGAAACTTTAACCACTGCCTATAAATACTATAATAACTCTATTAAGAACCTTAAAACACCATGAAACACACATAAACACATAGAACCACATAAGAGACATTTAGATGACGTCGTCAAACGTCTTAGTCGTCCCTTGACGTTTGACTTCCAACACCTCTAATACTTTAGCTACTGCCTATATACAACATATGAAACATATTTAGGACCTTAGAACACTAAGACCAACATGTTAGGCTCTAGAACACCTAAGCTATTTTCAAGGTCTTACATTTATTTCACATACATAGTATAGGAACATAATCTCATAAGAACTCTATAACATTGTCTCATATTAAACCATATAGACGAGAGTATAACAATTTGAACCTAGACCTTACATCAACAATCATATCCACATATAGGCTTTACAATTATAGTACAAAAATGAAAGAGAATGAACAAAGTGTCTTTAAGACTAAAAAACATCCAATAGGTAGATAATGGCATCGTCCTCGGGAAGTGAGGACCTACCGAACTTGGAAGATAGGAATCCAAGTAGTCTTTAAATGGCCTTCTACTAAGCTCAACGGCCGAATCCTACATTTTTAGTAAACATAAAAGATGGGTTAGTACACACCTGTACTAAGTATGAGTATATGCACATAAAACAAGTGAAATCATCCTAAAGAGGACATTTCATTTAAAACATGCTACTCTTCGTTTGGAAACCCTTATGCACATTCAAGAAACTAATACAAGTCATTAGTGCATACTCATCAAGTCAATACCATGTACTATACAAGACCAAACCACCTTAAGTCAAATCAAGTCAAATGTATATCAACATACTTGAACCCATAATCAAACACAACTCTATCATCATCAAGACATAACATCACAAGCATGAATAAGAGTTCATTACAACATAACCAAAGCAAGACCATCACTCATGACCCTCATTAAGTCCACTAGTGCAATAACTAAGCAAAGCCCCATAACCCTACTTAATCAAGTAAACCTAGCAAGGATCATAACCAACGTCCAACTCCACATAACATATCATTAAGAGTACATAATGTCATACTTTAGCAATAGAGACCAAGTACATGTTCATAAGAGTAATCAACATCACGTAGTGTCATTTACATTTATAAGCATATACATACATAAGAACAACCTCCTAAGGCTTCCCTCAAGGCAAACTAGTGCAAGGCATAGGTAGAGTCCCACACCCCTACTTAGGCTAAGTCAAACCTCTTAAGTCACCCTAGTTGCTTTTAACTTCATTACTTTATTTTAGTTTAGGGAACATTTGCATTAACCGACATAGACCACAAGATCTAAGTGTGGAATGCGGTGTTGTAAACCCTTACACTGATGGAAGGTGGTCTACCGGCCAAAGTAGAACCAAACATAGACATAGCTTTCTAGGTGGATCCATTAGCTAGTTTTCCTATGGGGGAACATAGTGTAAGGAACTAAGAGATAGCTATGATATCTCTACATGCCACTTGGAAATTGGAGCCTCATATCATGAGAATACATAGGGTGAGTATCCCTCATAGGGGAGTCAACACCTCATGTGGAACTATAGAGTGAATCTTCCTCTATGGAAAGTCAACACCTCCCATTGTAAATTTCTCTCGATGCTAAGCTAAAGTCCCTTTTGAAATGTCTTTAATGCCTTTATTAATGATCATAGCTTAGTTTATGTCATAGGGTCTACCCCTTATATAATCATCATCATCATAGCTCAATAAGAATTGCATGAGTATTTTCCATCATTACAATTCATACATGTGACGTTAGCACATTTACATAGTCATTCATAATAAGGCATATTGGTAATTCATCACCATCCTTATAACATTTACATCTTTGACAACACCTCACATACCATAGTCAAGACATTTCAATTCAACATCATACCAACCCTATCAATCTTAATATAAGGTAGACTTCAATACAACATCATCACTTAATCACAAGTAACCATAATTGAAGTAAATAGTTAAGATCACAAGACTTACCAAATCTTCTTCAAAAGACATCACCAATGTCTTACCATCAACCCTCAAACTCAATCCAATCATGGGTGTAATATCATCACACAATAGTAATTAACACAATAACATATCAGTTTCATCATCACTATCCCAATTAACTTGCAATTCATAACCTAAGGTTAGGCGAATAGGGTTCATCATGGATTATTCAAGAAATAGATCCAATCCCGACAATACATTACCCTAGGCAGTCCATCAATGAATTAGAATAGATAAATCAAGTCTAACAATCAATACATTCTTCAATTCCCATCAATTCATAAGCAAAATCCAAGATTTGGGAAATTGGGGAAAAGAAACATGATCTACATGAAATTGCATAAATTAACATCAATTAACCAACAATCTACAATTATTAGTCATAGGCAATCACAATTTATTATCAATTTGAAGTTTAGAAGAAAACCCATTATAATAGAAAACCCTTGGAATTGGGTGTTTTAGATATCAACTTTGAGAGGACCTCTTGGGGAAAGGAAACCCAATAATGTAGAACCCATACCTTAATGAAGCTTAATCCACGAAATTCAAGTGAAATCCTAGAGAAATTTGTCTTCTTATTCAAGCTTTCTTCTTCCTTCACTGGAGGATGAATAGAGAGAGAAACTAGAGAGAGGTGAGAGCTTTTAGGTTTTTGATTTGGGGATTTGATTTGTGTGGGTAAATATGAGGGAAAACTGACTGGAAATCAATATATAGACCCCCCATGAAATACCAAATAGATCCCTCACTTAAGTTGACCTTTTAATGAAGTCAAACTTCAAATCCAAATTTCAGATTTTCGTCGGGGAACAAGTCCGCGACGCGGAGCTGTTCCTGCATGATTTTCTAAATTAATTTTTGAGACAGTAGAGTCCGAGACCTTCCCGCGACACGAACTTTAGATTTGAACCCCATAGAGATAATTCCTCCACATTTTCAAGGTTAATACCACGACCGCTAACTCAAGGTCATGAGTCGGGTAATATTTCTCATGAACTTTGAGTTGACTAGAAGCATATGCTATAACTTTGCCATGTTGCATAAGAACAAACCCCAACCCGACTGGGGATGCATCACAGTAGATCACAAACCCCTTAGTTCCCTCTGGTAGAGTCAATACCGGAGCGGAAGTAAGTCTATCCTTCAACATTTGGAAGATCCTTTCACATGCCTCCGACCACTTTAATTTCACATTCTTTTAGGTCAAGGTTGTCAAGGGGAAAGAAATGGATGCGAACCCATCGACAAACCTTCTATAATAACAGGCTAGGCCTAAGAAACTCCTAATATCCATAGGAGCCAAAGGTCTAGGCCAATTTTTTCACCGCTTCGATCTTCCTTGGATCAACCTCTACATCTTCGAGATGATATGACCAAGAAACGCTACCGACCTCAACCAAAACTCACATTTGCTATACTTGGCAAACAATTGGTGTTCCTTAAGCACTTGCACACCACCCTCAAGTGATCCATGTGTTCACCCTCATTTTTCGAATATACTAAGATGTCGTGAATGAAGAGAATGACAAATGCATCTAGGTAACTTCGAAACACCCTCTTCATTAGGTCCATAAATGCCGGAGAATTAGTAATACCAAAGGACATTACTTAGAACTCATAGTGACCATATCTTGTTTGAAATGCCATCTTGGGAATATCTTTACCTCTCACCCTAAGTTGGTGATATCCCGATCTCAAGTCAATCTTGGAAAAGTAACTTGCAGCTTGGAGTTGATCAAATAAATCATCAATCCGAGGGAGAGGATACTTGTTCTTGATTGTGACTTTATTGAGTTGACGGTAATCGATACACATTCTAAGGGACCCATCCTTCTTCTTCACAAACAATACCGGAGCACCACATGGAGAAATACTAGGCAGAATGAAACCCTTGTCTAGTAAGTCTTTGAGTTGAGCCTTCAACTCTTTCAATTTGGCCGGATCCATCCGATAAGGAGGAATTGAAATGGGATTTGTATCCAATAGCAAGTCGATACCAAAATCAATTTCCCGTTCGGGAGGAATACCGAAAGATCATTAGGAAATACCTCCGTAAATTCCCCCACTACGGGGATCAAATCAATGGGAGGAATTTTAGAGTCTAAATCTTGGATTCTTACTATATGGTATAAACACCCTTTAGAGATCATCCTACAAGCTTTCAAACAAGAAATGATACAACCTCTAAATAGAATTTCCCCCCTTCCACTCTAAGACGGGTTCTTTTGGAAAGTTGAACTTCACCACCCTCGTTCTACAATCAATGGAAAAAAAACAAGCATGCAACCAATCCATACCCAAAACAACATCAAAATCAACCATATCGAGAATTACTAACTCCACATGAGTAACTCTATTGGGCAACATTATAGGAAAATTTCTATACACTCTCTTAGCAACAACCGACTCACCCACTGGAGTAGTCACCATAAAAGGTTCATTCATGATATTAGACAAAATGTCGAACTTTTTAGCTACTAGAGGAGTAACAAATGACAAGGTAGCACCGGGATCAAGTAAAGCATAGACATCAATAGAAAAGACTTTCAACATATCAGTCACCACATCGGGAGAAGTCTCTTGCTCATCTCTAGAGCGAAGAGCATAAAAGTGGTTCTTCTTTGGAGCATCATTAGAACAACTTGTTTGAGGTTTACCACTACTCTTGTCTTGCCTCTTCAAATTTGGGCAATCTCTAACTTTGTGACCACTTTTACCACAACTAAAACAATTGACCGTTCCAACTAAGCATTCATCGAAGTGACCTTTTCCACACTTGTTACAAGTAGGCTTCTCATTAGGTGAGTTTCCACTCTTTCCCTTTTGGGACCTAGGTTTAGGCATCTTATCATCACGAGCCTTAGGAAACTTAGAAGGAACTTGATTAGAGAACCTCTTCTTGAACCTAGGCTTGTCTTGGATATCAAGCCTACCCTTTGAAGAACCACCATCAAAAGACCTTGCCCTTTGAGAATCTCTACTCTTTCTTTTGATCCTTGTCTCTTACATTTGTTGATCATTAACCATAAGATGAGAAATGTTCATATTGTCATGTAGCATAGACGAACGACATTCTTCTTTCAACTCATCCGACACTCCCGTCGCAACGCGGTTCATTGCATCTCTAGGATCGAAAACCAAAGAAGGAGCATACCTTGACAATTTAGTAAATTTCAAAGAGTAGTCAAGTACACTCATACCTCCTTGATGAAGGTTGATGAATTCTTCCACTTTGGCTTCCCTCTTCTCTCTAGGAAAGAACCAATCAGGAAAAGCCTACTTGAAGATCTCCCATGTCACCGGCCCACCCCTTAAAGGCCTATTATCCCTCCATTGGACATACCATGTTTGGGCCACATCTTTGAGTTGGTAAGTGGATAACTCGTCTTTCTCACTAGTAGTCAACCTCATAGCATAGAGAATCTTGTAGACTTCATCAATGAACTCTTGAGGGTCTTTCTCAACTTTGGACCCATAGAAAGTAGGGGGATTCATCCTAGTGAAGTCCCTCAAACGGGAGGACATGGTGCTAACTTGTTGGTTTCCTCGGGGTACCACCTCCCGATTAGCTTGGGCCGTCATATCTTGTGCTTGAGTGGTAACGACTTGTGATTTAGTAGTAATGGCTTGGGACATTTGGAGAAAAGCTGCCCTTATATCCCCATCCTCCATAGGTGGAGGAGAAACCGAAACTTGACCATCCATAGCAACTTCTTCAAGTGGAGGCACTTGGTTGTCTTGTGCTCCTGCATTAGCGACGCCTTCCTCGGCCCTTCTTGTGGCTTCTCTTCGGGTATTCATACCTATAACCACCATACAAGGTTTAGGTGAAAGCATACACAAAGTAGACTCTAGCGGCACGACATAGTATTACAATAAGAGGAGAGTTTACTAAGCATCACATAGTTCCTCATTCATAAGTGTGGCACGATTCACAATTATGAATAAGAATCTACATAGACGTGGTTTAATGAGACATCGTTCCTAAAGATATTCAACCTCATGCTCTAATGGCAAGTTTGTCACATCCGAGGAGCATCCCTTAGACGTAACCGACATCGTCGTCCTCGAAGAGGACTAAGACCAACCTCTTAGCTTAATCATTACATTCATAGGTTAAAAATGCGGAAAATTTAAAACTTTTCTATATCTATCTTGAGGTTTACATAGACCTCTCGCATACACATAATATATATTCATATCGAGTATACATAGACCCTTCGTATAAGAAGATTACATAGACTTCTACTTTTATTTCACATACATAGTATAGAAACATAATCTCAAAAAAATATAACATTGTCTCATATTAAACCATCTAGACGAGAGTATAACAATTTGGGCCTAACTGTTACATCAACAATCATAGCCACATATAGGCTTTACAATTGTAGTACCAAAATGAAAGAGAATAAACAAAGTGTTTTTAAGACTAAACAACATCCAATAGGTAGATAATGACATCGTCCTCGGGAAGTGAGGACCTACCGAAATTGGAAGATAGGAATCCAAGTAGTCTTCAAATGGCCTTCTAAGCTCAACGGTCGGATCCTACATTTGTAGTAAACATAAAAGATTGGTTAGTACACACTTGTACTAAGTATGAGTATATGAACATAAAACAAGTGAAATCATGCTAAAGAGGCATTTAATTTAAAACATGCTACTCTTCGTTTAGAAAGCCTTATGAACATTCAGTAAACTAATACAAATCATTAATGCATACTCATCAAGTCAATACCATGTACTATACAAGACCAAACCACCTTAAGTCAAATCAAGTCACATGCATATCAACATACTTGAACCCATAATCAAACACAACTCTATCATCAAGACATAACATCACAAACATGAATAAGAGTTCATTACAACATAACCAAAGCAAGACCATTACTCATGACCCTCATTAAGTCTACTTGTGCAATAACTAAGCAAAGACCCATAACCCTACTTAATCAAGTAAACCTAGCAAGAACCATAACCAACGTCCAAATCCACATAACATATCATTAAGAGTACATAATATCATACTTTAGCAATATTGACCAAGTACATGTTCATAAGAGTAATCAACATCACATAGTGTCATTTACATTTATAAGCATATACATACATAAGAACAACCTTCTAAGGCTTCCCTCAAGGCAAACTAGTGCAAGGCATAGGTAGAGTCCCACACCCCTACTTAGGCTAAGTCAAACCTCTTAAGTCACCCTAGTTGGTTTTTACTTCATTACTTCATTTTAGTTTGGGGAACACTTGCCTTAACCGACATAGACCACAAGAGCTAAGTTTGGAACCCGGTGTTGTAAAACCTTACACCGATGGAAAGTGGTCTACCGGCCAAAGTAGAACCAAATATAAACATAGCTTTCTAGGTGGATCCACTAGCTAGTCGTCCTATGAGGGCCACATAGTTTAACGAACTAAGATATAGGTATGAACTCTCTACATTCCACTTAGTAGTTGGTGCCTCATATCATGAGAATCCATAGGGTGAGTATCCCTCATAGGGGAGTCAACACCTCATGTGGAACTATAGAATGAATCTTCCTCTATGGAAAGTCAACACCTCCCATTGTCAAGTTCTCTCGGTGCGAAGCTAACGTCCCCTTTTGAAATGTCTTTAATGCCTTTATTAATGACATAGCTTAGTTTAGGTCATAGGTTCTACCCCTTATATAATCATCATCATCATATCTCAATAAGAATTGCATGAGTATTTTCCTTTCATTACAATTCCTACATGTGATGTTAGCACATTACATAGTCATTCATAGTAAGACACATTGGTAAGTCATCACCATCCTTATAACATTTACATCTTATCCAACACCTCATAAACCATAGTCAAGACATTTCAATCAAACATCATACCAACCCTATAAATCTTAATATAAGTAGACCTCAATACAACATCATCACTTAATCACAAGTAACCATAATTGAAGTAAATAGGTAAGATCACAAGACTTACCAAATCTCCTTCACAAGCCATCATCAAGGTCTTACCATCAACCCTCAAACTCAACCCAACCATGGGTGTAATATCATCACACAATAGTAATTAACACAATAACAAGATCAATTGCATCATTATTATCCCAATTAACTTCAATTCATAACCTAGGGTTAGGGGAATAGGGTTCATCATGGATTCTTTAAGAAATAGATCCAATCCCAACAGTACATTACCCTAGGCAGTCCATGAATGAATAAGAATAGATAAAACAAGTCTAACAATCAATACATTCTTCAATTCACATCAATTCATAAGCTAGATCGAAGATTTAGGGAAATGGGGAAAAGGAACATGATCTACATGAAATTGCATCACTTAACATCAGTTAACCAAAAATCTACACTTAATTAGTCATAGGCAATCACAATTTATCATCAATTTGAGGTTTAGAAGAAAACCCATTAGAATAGAAAAAACCTTGGAATTGGGTGTTTTAGAAATCAACTTTGAGAGGACCTCTTGGGGAAAGGAAACCCAAGAGTGAACAACCCATACCTTAATGAAGATTAATCCACAAAATTCAAGTGAAATCCTAGAGAAATTTGTATTCTTCATCAAGATTTCTTCTTCCTTCAATGGAGGATGAATAGAGAGAGAAACTAGAGAGATGTGAGAGCTTTTGGGTTTTTGATTTGGGGATTTGATTTGAGTGAGTAAATTTGAGGGCAAACTGATATGAAATAAATATATAGACCCCCCAAGAAATACCCAAAAGAGCCCTCACTTAAGTTGACCCTTTAATGAAGTCAAACATCAACTCCAAATTTCAGATTTCCTTCGGGGAACAAGTCCGCAACGCGGAACTGTTCCCGCATGATTTTCTAAATTTATTTTCAAGACGGTAGATTCCGCGACCTGAATGTGACGCGAACTTGAGATTTGACCTTAAGCCACCCAAGTACGCGACGCGGACTTGTTTTCATCTATGTGTAATTTGGCTGCTGCCTAGGCAGCTTGCCAAGCCATGTTTGGGGTCCTTTCGTGGACCCCTATGGCAACCCTTGAAGGGTCGGACCTGGACTTTGTTACTCTATATACATTGTTTTAACTATTTAAAGTCATTTTACAAGTTTTAGACCTCATACACCACTCCTAACCTTTCCAAAACCTAAGGACGTTTCACTAGTTCAATTAGACTAGCTTCTGGACGTCTTGGACGTTTCTTGTCGTTTTGTTTCTTAAACTGTAAGACCCCAAAATGAGATAGGGTTTCTAGAGCCTAACATGTTCATATTAATTTTCTAAGGTACTAAAATGACTTATATTATGGTTTATAGGCAGTGTATAAAGTTTGAGGTGATTTGGAAGTCAAACGCCAAGGGTCGACCGAAACGTTCGACGACTAAGTCACCTAAATGCCTCGTATGTTGTTCTATGTGATTATGTGTGATGCATGAGCTTAATAAGTCTTTCAATGGTTCTTAATGATGTAAAATGATAGTATATGAAGTTTCATGAAGTTTGGAGGTCAAATGACCAAGAACGTTCAAGGCGTTCAAAAGATAGCCCTTAAGACGTTCAACGTGTGTCATGATGGGGCTTGGCTTGTTTGGACGTCTTGTTAGTGTTTGTTTTGGATGAAATTTATGTAGAAGGTCTATAACTTGTAAAGGTTTATAGTCACGTTTGAAACATCCGGGTACGACTTCTAAAGGTCCCAACAAGAGGCCCCAAAAGAAGGACCCAAGGCTGGTTGAAGACACTGCCTGGGCAGTGTCCATTGACGGACCAAACGACGGCTCGTTGGTCTACCAACGGCCTGTTTGCCAGGTCTTGTCGACTGGAACTTGCCTTGGGCAGGTCTAAAGCCAAGAATTTGGCTAAGTACCAGTCGACAGAAGCTAGGCACGGTCCGTTGTGAGGACGACGCCCTGTCATTGCCTCCGTCGTTGGTGCACTGTAAGTTGCAGGCTGCGTCCTTTTAATCAAAGGGGTGAATTTACAATTCACCCCACGTGCTAAACTGACCCCACATGAATTATTTGGTTATTTTTGGGTGTATTTAAGTGATAAAAAATGTGATCAACCCATTCCCAAACCAACTAGTTATCTTTTCATCTAGAGAGCCATTCTCAAAGATTTCAAAGAAGAAAAATATGATCAAAGTCCTTCTTCTTCAATCCGCCATGGGTTCTTTCTAAAAAAGTTTTGAACGATTGAATCATGATTAATTGAAGTTAATACAGTGGTTTTAACGTGAATTTTACTCCAATTGCATGATGAACCCATGCTCCTTCACCAAAACGATTTGGCCTTGCATGGACTTTGTGATCTATGGCTATCGATTGAATTATGATTCAATTATGTTGAGATGATTGTATATGCTGTTATTTACATGAATTTATGTTGAATTGATGTTTAAGGATCCATGAGGATCAATGTATGAAGATTTGAGTATGTTTAGCCTAGTTTCTATAGTTCACTGTAACAATGACTTCCTAATGATCTAAAATAAATTTCGATTAAGTTGTGGTTCTTGTAGCTACTGTTTTAGGTTAATACCATGGTTGAATTGTGGATATAAATCTTTTATGAACAAAGTATAGAAGGCTTGGTTTGAATTAATCTAGGTTCTTCTAGTCTATGGAGTTGTAACTTGTGATCTTGACGTTAGGTTAGTTGCTATAGGAATTGATCATGGTTAATGTCTATAGCTTCTGCCTATAACGAAATATGAGGATGAATTATATGTAATTAATACAATATGGGTCAATTCATGATAGGTTGAATAGGATTAACCTATGTAAACTTACATTCCATGAACTCCTTATATGAAGCATGCTTGTGTCGACCTTAATAGCAATTGTAGTAGTGTCTCATCTAGACTATGATTTCATTAGCTACTGCCTTAGAGTGATATGACTTATGAAATATGATCTGTAATCCATATAAAAGAAATTGGTTAATGATCTATGTTCTTCTACTTTCCTAGTATGTGATGTGTTGTATTATGTTATAGTATAATCTTGTAGCGACTTGTACATGGTTTCTTATATGTTTAAAGTACATTTAGCTACTGCCATATATATGAATTATTGATAAACAAGGTGTATTGATCAATGAGGATCAAAGGTTGAGGAGTTGGTAAGAATGCCTATTTCCTCTACTCTTCTACTTCTCTATTCTTTATAGAAATGTTGATGAAGCCTTGTATGGCATTGTGTGGTATGGTCCACTTATGGTGGCGGTGTTTACTTTTTTTTCATTATATATGTGTTGACCATGGACTTGAAGGCAAATTGATGAACTTATGAACATGTGCTTAAGATGATACTATGGGAGGCTTATGCCTACTTTCCTATTCTAGTTGTGATCTAGGTTGTATAGCTATTGTATAAGCATGTGTATATTCATGTTAGGGTATAGTATAGGTGCTTCCATTGATGTGTTAAAAGGGTTAATATTCCCTTACCTATGTACCCCTATGTGAATGCATGAATAGCCAAAGCTAGGAGTCTTAAGTGTAATATGAAGTTGACTTGTCTCCTATGCAAAATGTGTTGTGTGGTCTGTGCTTGAAAGTGTATCATGGTCTAAGAGGGTGGCTGCCTCAAGGTGTTGTTGATAGACATTATGTGATCATGTTGACCAATGTACACACACTCACACTTCATGCATCCTTAAAAGTAGAAAAGGTTCATGGTGTCAAATGAAAGGTAGTTCTCATATTCACTAGTGTCTACTATTATGCATGTTAAGCTTATGTATATTAAAGTATGATATGTTTCCTCAACTAGGATGACTTGATAGGTGTTCTAGTATGGGCAAGGGTATGGGACCTTGTCTATCCATTGCACATGTGTACCTTGATAAGATAGTTCCTAAGTTTGGTTTCTATGTATATGAAAAATGAATATATGAACATGTTATGAATATGACTTATATGGTATGATGAAGTATGAATGTGTATAGAGTCTTAGTGGGTTTATATGAAAGGATTGCTCATATAGTTATGCCTATAGACTCATGCCTTGATATATGAACACGTGTGACCCTTATGTGTTATTTGAAAGGTTTGATCACATGTATGTACACACACACATGGATGATGATATAGTAAATGAGAGAGGCCTTGAAAGGTGTGCCTAAGAATATTCTAAAACTAGATAGATGCTTGAATATGCTATATGCATATGAGGAAGGAATATTCTAAGTCTATGTTTTACAAATAAATGTAATAAAGGCTTTTTCAATAAAGGGAACTTAGCTTAGCACCGAGTGAACTTGACAATGGGAGGTGATGACTTGTCCATAAAAGGAAAGATTCATCCTAAAGTTGCCCGTGTGATGCTAACTCCCTTGCTTATGGGATATGTCATCCAAGGGATTCCCATGAGGAGCGGCCCAATTACCACATGGTATGAATAGGGATATATACCTCTTAGTTCTTGAACTATGTTGCCACCATAGGATACTAGCTAGTGAATCTACCTAAAAAGCTATGTTTATAATGGGTTCTACCTTGGCCGGTAGACCACCTTCCATCGGTGTAAGGTTTGATGACACCGGATTCCATGTTTAGCATCACATGGTCTATGTCAGTTGAGGTTATAGTTCCCTAAAGGTAAAATGGACAATGGAAGTAAATGAATAGGATCCTAACTAAAATGACTTAAGGGAGGTTACTTAGGATAGGTGGACATAATGAACCCATCTAGACATTGCACAAGTAGCTCTTTAGGAAGTTCTAGGAAGGTGTTGTAAGGTGTATGGTTATGAATATGTCTTTATGCATGGTATGATAGTAATTGTCTACTTGTCATGAAGATGTGCATGGTATGAGTCTAGATGATGTGATCTTATTCTTATATGTATGATGTTGATCTTATTGACTACATGATAAAGGTCTTTCTTGACATAAATAAAGTTACTTTTATTTACTCATTGATGTATGACTTGGGTGTAAATGCTTGTGGTCTTATGATATGTTTACTAAGTATGTGTGAGGTTATGGGGCTTCACATATACATTGCACTAGTAGACTTAGAGTAGGATTATGAGTAAGGTATTTTAATGCATTGATGTGAAGTAAAATAAGTATATGTGCATAATGACTAGGAGTTCCCTGTAATGTCCTTATATTCTTGACTTAACTATGTCTATGTTGTACTATATTTCTATGATGGTATGTGTTGTCTTGTGTAGATGATATGTACGTTTCCTTGTGGCCTTAAGGTGATGCATTGCACCAAGTATCACTAAAGGGTTAATTCGAAGGTTAATGAATAAAGGAGAAATGCACTGTAAAGTGGAAAGGGGTTACTGTAATGTGCTTTAAAAATGCATTAAATTCTACATTTGATCTTATGTAATGTTTGGCCTTTGAATATGTTTATACGATGTATGTGAATGATATAAATGCTATTGGTTAAAGGTTTTATGATGATTTACTCAAAAAGACAATGAAGTATGATTTCAAAGAAAATGTCCCTTTTAAATGCATATTTTTGTATGGTTGCCATACTTAGTACATTCTTGTGCTAATTCCATTCTTCTCTACTATTTACACAAAGTGTATGTCATGGATGCTTTAAGAATGTCTTGAATGGTGAAGAGCTTGATAGATGATTTCCAAGCTCAATGAAAGGAATCCTTAAAGTTCAAGGATGTCCTACTTATGTCTTTAATGTAAAGTCTTTAAATATTGTGTAGTTATGTAATGTGTCTTATGGGCCGTGTCCCTAATGTACTCTAAAGTTATTGAGTCTAAGATGGCAAAGAGACTTAAGGTCTATAAATGTATTATGGCTTATGTTTTATACATATATGAGTTGAAGTTTCTAGCATATGATGTGCTATGAAAAGTTTTAAATTTTCCGTTAAATTTACTATGTTAATGCGATGAATGATAACTATGGGCTTGTATAAGACCTCCGAGAGGTCAAGTACGCCGTGTTACTTCTAGGGGTTTCCCCCGGATGTGACAAACGTGGTACCAAATCATGAGGTTTATAAAGTGGTCTGAGGTTCTAAGAGTCTCATATTGCCACGTCTAGTAGAGTCTCGTAGCATTGGTGGTGAGTCGCGACACATCAAATGGTACGAGAGGCTATAGGACGATAGAGTTTCCCTTTTTCATCATTCTCATATCGTGCCATAGAAGTTAACTCTATAAGGTCTCTCTCTTATGTTTTCTTGTCTGGTGGTCTTTTAGATGTGATTGCTTGGATGAGATTGTTCTATGCTTGAGGGAGAAAAAGTGAGTTTAAAATGCTTATCTTTGTTTTATGGTTTGAATGAGTATGTGTGAAGGTGACACTTGTCCTTATTTGATGATGTATATACTAAATAGGGCGACTTGAAGGGTTAACTAGACTTAGGTAGGGTATGGGACTCTACCGATATCTTGCACTAGTTTGCCTTGATGGAGACCTTAGGAGGTTAATACTATGTATGTGTATGATGATAAATGTGAATGTCCTTATGTAATGATCTCTATGCTTATAATCATGTAAATAGCCTAGTGTGCTAAAGATATGGAGTTATCCATGCATGAATGTTATGGATGAGTGGAGTATGGTGCTAATTGTAGTTCTTGTTGGGTTACTTGATTTAGTGAAGTTATAGAGCTTTAATTGGTCATTGCACATGTTAACTCTATGGGGATTATGATTGGTTATCTTACCTTGCTATGCATGAAATCTCTCTTAATTGATGATGTGATGCCAATTATGGCAATATATGAAATCTATGTGAAATAGCAAGTGATATCGAATGATGTATGTCATGATATAGTTGAAGCATACTAGGAGTTATAGTGGTTAAAGTGAATTCTCTTAGGTTGTTGTATTCCTATATGGTTTTGTATGATGTTAGCCAAATATTAGGATTTGAACTTGGATTGTTTAATAAATACCTATGGAAGTATGCTATCCTACGAGTATATGTGATTAACAGTGTGCATTGATTTCCTTTGTATATAAGTGGTACTTGATGAGTTGCTAGTGTAAAAAAAAATTGGAGTCTTTTGTAAAGACTTGAGTTGTAAATATAGTATGCATTCTTATGAAGAATGAGTTGGTAGAGCTTTGTATCTTATAATTCCATGCTTGTTCCATTAGATGTCTAAATGTTGCATTTTTGGATATTTGGAAGCATGCTCACTGTAAAGACTAGGCAACTTATTGTAATATATTTGGAGAACCTACTAAATTGTCATTTGATTGGATGTTATTGAAAAATGTGTAGAATTTATGAATATGAACATGATAAGGAATGTGGAAAAGAATCTTTGCTATTTAGATTGAAGGATGAGAATCTTATGACATGATGAGTTGTAGAGTTATTTCTAAACTTCCTTGTTGTTTTCCACTAATGATGTATGACCTTAGTGTCTATTGCATTGTAGGAAGACCTTATGTGAATCGAATAGTATGATCAAAGTTGATGGTTGAGGATGATTTGCCTAAAAAGATAAGGTTTAGAATGCCTTAGTGTTGTTAAATTGAATTAATGAAAATTCTCTCTAAAGTAGTAATCACTTTAAGTGATGAATGTGAAGGTTTTGTAATTGAAATCCTCTATATGTTGGGTTAAGTTGCTCTTAATTTGGGTTTACCCTAAGTGGGGGATGTGTTTGAGTAGTGAGATTGTAGAAATTGTCTACATTGTTCTTCTATTCTTACTTGAATTGGAAAAATATGAATTCTTGGTATGTTTGTTCATGAAAATAGTCTTGCATAAAGTATGAATGGCATGATCTTTATATGATTGGTATGAATTGATTGACATCATCTTAGAGACATGGTGAATTTTCCAAAGGACATGAAAAGAAATTTTTGATAAAATCCATGTTTTCTCTTGTTGACTTGCATTTTAATGTGCTAATTGTGAAGTTGACTTCATGAGGTAAAACAAGGAACTTGGTGATAGTCACTTGTAGGTTAAATTGTTTCGCCTTGTAATGGGAGTTGAGTCTCTTTTACAATAAAATATGTTAACTCTCTTGAAAATTTAGTGACTTTATGATTTGGAATGCATAAATTGTAGACTCATTCTTGAAAATGAAAGCATGTTTAACTAAGTATTCATTTGTGTGCCTATAAATTGTGCTATTTTTCCAATATGAGGCTTACTTTAAGGGTGAGTAATATGTTAAGAAAAGAGATTTGTGGAATAACTTCCTATTTTGTTGTGATGCAATTGGTGTGACTTGCCATTTAGACTTCACTAGGAAGAAAATTATATGCATGTCTTGGCTTGAAAGTTGAGATTTCTCATTTTTTTAAAAAAGAAATTGACCTTGTGCTTCGCTAAGGTGTGAACTCATGATATATGTAATGTGTTGAGGATAAAGACATTCCTCCATGGACACCACTAAGCATGGTATGGTTGAGTATGACCTTCATGGTACTAGGTCTAACTAATGAAGATTTTTGTTAAATGCAATTAACTCAAGTCTATGTGCATTGAAGTATGAGTGCCTACTTGTTTTGAGTATTGTTGAAATTTGCCTATATGTGGCCTTGCAAGATGTTATCTTGATGAATTAAGGTGCAATGACCATGTTATGATTAGGAGAAGTATGTTCCTCCTATGAACATGATAAGAGCCTCTTTGATTAATGCATTAAGGGTGAGTGAATCGAAGTTTTGCTTACTTGTGTGCATTGAGTGCTAAGGGGTGTAAAGTTGTGTTCCTTTTAAAGATTTGTGCATGAACTCCTATGCGATGATGTTATAACATATATGAACTGCTCTATGATGCTTTGAAGTCCTTGTTGTGATTAAAGTGTCCTAAGTGTCATTCGAGGACGAATGTTCCCAAGTGGGGGATATTGTAAGACCCCGAAAATGAGATAAGGTGTCTAGAGCCTAACATATTCGTATTAATGTTATAAGGTCCTAAAATGCCTTATTATATTATATATAGTCAGTGTGCAAAGTTTGAAGTGATTTGGAAGTCGAACGTCAAGGGACGTCCAAGACGTTCGACGAATAGTCGCTTATGTGCCTCATATGTGTATACATGCCTAAATTGTATGAACTGAGTCTAATAAGTCTTGAAATGGTTTTAAATGATGTTTAATGTTATTATACGAAATTTCGTGAAGTTTGGAGGTCAAACGCCCAAGAACGTCCAAGGCGTTCGAAAGATAGCCCCTAAGACGTTCATCGTATGTCATGTTGGGGTCAAGGCTGTTTGGACGTCTTGTAGGTGTTTGTTTTGGATGAAACTTATGTGGAAGGTCTATAACATGCTAAGGTTTGTAATCGCACTGGAAACGTCCGGGTACGACCTCTAAAGGGCCCCACAAGAGGGCCCAAAAGAAGGACCCAAGGCTGCCTAAGACACTGCCTGGGCAGTGTCCCTTGACGGACCCAATGACGGATCGTTAGGCCACCAACGGACCGTAAAGCAGGTCACGTCGAAGGGGGATTGCCTTGGGCAGGTCTTGAGCCAAGAATTTGGCTAAGTCATGGACGACGGAGGGCATGACGCCCCATCATGTCCATGACGCCCCGTCACAGCCCACGTCGCGAGTGCCTGAAGGTTGACTGCCTGCGTGCTGTCACTTAAAGGGGTGAATGGGAAATTCACCCCACGTCCTAACCTGAATTTAATAGGTTTAATTAGGTATTTTTAGGTGTATATAAGCCATCCAAAACGTGATTTACCCATTCCCTAAATCCCCTCACTCAAATTGAACCCTTCCTCTCCAAAATATTCTCTCTAGAACCTCCATGGTTTTTGAAGCTCAAGAACAGCTTGTAGATGGAATGCTCATGGGTTATTCATTAAGTTTTATAGGTCTTCATGAATATTAAGGTATGGTGATCCTTTATCTCTAAGTAACCTTTCACTTGGAGAGTTCTTCTCAATGTTTTTCAAAGAAATCTTATGAACAAGTTTCCAATATTCCAATCTAGCCATGGGTTCTTTCTCAAAACGTTTCTAAAGATTAAATCATGATGAATTAGTATTAATAGGATGATTTTAATGTGATTTCACTTCAATTGCATGATGAACCCATGTTCCTTCCAAAAATGGTTTAGCTCTTGAAAGGGTTTTGTAATTATGGCTTGTTCTTGATTTTAAATGGTGATTCTCTTATGTTGAATGGCTTGTGGTTATTGTTATTTACATTAAATAATGGTGATTTGATGATGAGCAGTTCATGATGATAAATATATGAAGTTTTGAGCATGAATAACCTATGTTTCTATATGTTGTCTTGAAGACGATTGTGAGATCGGTTGTGTAGGCTCTTGATTATGTATGAACTGCTGTAGCTACTCTTTTAGGGTGATGTAATGGATGAATTTTGTAAGTATAAATCCTTAATGTTCAAATTAAGAAGGGCTTGCATGAATTTATATAGATTCCTTTAGGTTATGAAGTCAAGAAGCTAAGTTGTGATGTATCTCGAATTGTGATTAGATAAAGTATGATTTAGTCTTGATTTCTTATCTAATTAGCTATTGACTAATGAGTACATTTTTGATGAAATATGAATGATGATCATACCCTTAGATAGTTCATAGTATTGATAAAGTCTCCTATACTCTAGCAAATCGATAAGCCTAAAAGCCTATGTTGTAACCCTAATCTTGAATGTATGTAATCATGATTTCAATATGGTTAAATGTAGGTTTATCTACTGCCTTAGACTTTCATATGTATGAACTATGATCTAAAATCAATGTAAAGGAAGTTAGCTAATGACCTATGTTATTCTACTTTCCTAGTATGTTGATATAATTCATTATGTTATGGCATAATCTTGTAGCGACTTGTACATGGTTTCTTATATGTTTAAAGTACATATAGCTACTGCCATATATGTGTTTTATTGATGAATAAAGTGTATTGATCAATGATGATCAAAGGGTGAGAAATTGGTAAGAATGCTTAATTCCTCTACTCTTCTACTTCTTTATTCTTTATAGAAATGTTGATGAAGCCTTGTATGGCATTGTGTGGTATGGTCCACTTATGGTGGCGGTGTTTACTTTATTATCATTATATATGTGTTGACCATGGCCATGAAGGCAAATTGATGAACTTATGAACATATGCTTAAAATGATACTATGAGAAGATTATGCCTACTTTCCTATTCTAGATGTGAATTAGGTTGTGTGGCTATTGTATGAGCATGTGTATAACTATGTTAGGGTAAAGTATAGGTGCTGCCGTAGATGTGTTAAGATGGTTAATAACCCCTTACCTATGTACCCTTATATGAAAGTGTAAATGGCTAAAGTTAGGAGTCTTGGTTACATTGTATGTATAGTCTTGTCTCCTATGCTATTATGTGTTGTGTGCTATGTGCTTGAAGTGCAATGTGGTCTAATAGGGTGGATGACTAAATAAGTTATTGATAGCCATTATGTGATCATGTTTGTCAATGTACACACACTCTCACTTACATGCATGTTATAAGTAGTATAAGTCATTGTGTCTAAATGAAAGGTAGTTCTCATATTCACTAGTGTCTACTACTATGCATATTAAGGTGATGTTTATGGAAGTATGATTTGTATTTCCCTTACTAGGATGACTTGATAGGTGTACTAGTATGGTCAAGGGTATGGAACCTTGTCTATACATTTCACATGTGTATCTTGATAGGATAGTTCCTAGATTTGGTTTCTATGAACATGAAGGATGAATGTATGAACATGTTATGAATATGATGTATATGATATGATGAAGTATGAATGTGCATAGTGTCTTAGTAGGTTTATATGAAAGGATTTCTCATATAGTTATGCCTATAGACTTATGCATTGATATATGAACATGTGTGACATTATGTGATTATGTGAAAGGTTTGCTCACATCTAAGTATACACTCACACATGGACGATCTAGTTAGTGAGAGGGGCCTTACTAGGGGTGCCCAAGAATACTCCAAAACTAGATAGGTACTTGAATATGCTATAAGCATATGAATGATGAATATCCTAAGCTTATGTTTTTATAAACGAACGTAATAAAGGCTTTTCAATAAAGGGAACTTAGCCTAGCACCGAGGAACTTGAATATGAGGGAGTCACACTTTCCAACATAGGAAAGGTAGGGTTCACTACGGTCATCCTGTGAGGGGTGATACTTTCTTATTTAAGAAAGGTAGAGTTCATTGCGGTCCTCACGGGGTGTATAGCCTCATGACCCAACATAGGGTGTAGAGTTGATATTTCCATGAATTCCCCAAGTTCCATAAACTATGTTGCCACCATAGGATACTAGCTAGAGGAATATACCTCGATAGCTATGTTTATGTTAGGTTCTACTTTGGCCGGTAAACCACCTTCCATCGGTGTAAGGTTTTATGACACCGGATTCCATGATTAGCACCCATGGTCTATGTCGGTTAAGGTTATGGTTTCCCTAAAGGTAAAATGGACAATGGAAGTAATTGAATAGGATCCTAACTAGGAGGACTTAAGGTAAGTTACTTAGGATAGATGGAAGTAATGAACCCATCTAGACATTGCACAAGTGACTCCTTAGGAAGTCTTAGGAAGGTTCTCTAATGCATATGATTATGTATGTGTCCTTTATGTATGACATTGTAGTTCTAGTTTGGCTATGTCTATATTGCACTATACTTATATGTTGGCATGTGTTGTCTTGTGTAGATGCTATGTATGGCTTTTCTCTTGTGTTCCTAAGGTGATACATTGCACCAAGTATCCCTAAAGGATTACTTAGGAGGCTAATGAATTAAGAGTAAGGGTTCACTGTAAGGTAATGGAGTTCACTGTAAAGTGACTCCAAATTGTACTTAAATTCTATATGTGCTTTTATATGATGTTTGGCCTTTGATTGTGTCTCTATGAAGTATGTGGATGATATAAATGCTATTGACAAAGGTTTTATGATGATTTACTCAAAATGGCATGAAGTATGATTTCAAAGGAAATGTCCCTTTTAAATGCATGTTTTTGCATGGTTGCCATACTTAGTACATTCTTGTGCTAATCCCATTCTTCTTTACTTTTTACACAAAGTGTAGGTTATGGAATGCTTAAAGGAGATCTATGATTGAGGAGCTTGATAGGTG
>JABWTJ010000663.1:138692-324361 GCA_016801875.1 Solanum sitiens | reverse complement strand
GGAACAGTAGTGGAATACATGAAAATAATACTTTGAGGCAGTAACAATGACATAAGGAGCTATGAAACATCAACACCTTACTTTAAGACCTTAATGGCACAATTGACTTCAATTGGCTTAGGAGAAGGATTCATCAAACTTTCTTTTGCAAATACCATTTCTATAACAGCACAAGGGGAAATTACACAAGTATAGAGTAGTGAACATATAATGAAGTAGTTCCATGTGCTTAGAATGGGGAAAGAAATATTGTTAGCTATTTGGAGATAGTACGCTGCCAATATGCTTCCTTTTCTAGAAATAGAACTTATGGGAATCACTTCATTGATATTAATTGCAGATGGCAGATTTCATGCCAAAAGGATATAAAATCGAATAGCCTTACATACCTTATTTTTCTGACCAATACCACTATCACGATTCAGCCTTCCTTATTGGGTGCTAATCTACAACATAAGTCATGATTAAGCTAACATCAGCAGCTAATCACAATAAGGTCCTCCAAATCAGTAGCTAAAATATTTGATGGAAATCAGGCCCAAACAACCCTTACATAAATGGTGAACCACCACACCCTTCCTCTACACATTAATACAACTTCATACATCATCTCCCAAGCTACCCAAACAGCCCTCAACAACAATATTCATAAGGCAGCCACTATCAATCTCAAATATTTCAGCATAATAGGAGAATATTGACTCAAAGATTTATCACAATCCATGAATTCTTGATAAACATATACAAAATTCTCCACTCCAAACATTATCAAAGAGAGGAAAACAAATGGGTTGAAGTCTTACCTTAATTCTGAAAATTTATCCTCTACACTTGTACTTCAAGAATTCAAACTCTTCTTCAAACTCTTACTTGAAAAATTAGACAGCACTCAAGAACTCTAAGGTGTCTTAGGGATGCTAATTGAAACCAAGAGAGACCAAGAAAGAACTTAGGAAATCTTAAACTTTTGCAAGTTCAAAATGGAGAATAAGACTTGATCCTTATCCTTTGAAAAAAGAGGTGTTATGGCCGACACTCTTGACCAATTTTGGGCCATATAATGTCAAGTAGGTGCCCCACCTGCTTGTCCTTTTAACTTGGGCCTTTTTGGACTTAATATTATTGGACCTTGGCTGTCCATTTTCCCTTTGTTCTTTTATTCCACTTGGTACAGATTAATGCAAGTAGGTGGTACACACTTGGCCCAATAACATGGTAAAACAAATCTTAGGAGGTCATGCACTTACCTAGTTTCACTTGGGCTTTATCCATAATGGGCCAATTGGCAGATTTGGCTGCTGGCCTTCTTTCATTCACAATTTTCTTTAATAGGTTTGGGCTTCAAATGAGCCCCTAAATATAAGCCTAAATCTGGTCAATCAAACTTGGGCCCTTTAACTATAATATAGATCAAGTAGGTGATGCAGCTGCTAGCTCAATTACCATCTTACTATAATTACTTAAATACTTTCCATCGGAGTTAACTTGCAATACATATGCTAAAACGTGCAAGGCATTACATCACCTTCCAAGCTAGTTTAAACCAACACTAATCACATAAGAAACATGATCCCTCACCTACACTATAAGTCTATGTCAAGTATAACATGAATAGAACTACCACATACAAAAATACAGGCCGTTACAGCAGTATTGCACCTTCCTGCCACAAGGGTCCTCCTCGAGGGCCCTTGGTTGGTCCTTGGGGAGTCATACCCTGATTTTTCCATCATGAAACAATAACTCACTATGTGATACCCCTATTGCTACAAACTTTCGCTCGATTCCGACCCTTAAACTTAGTCAAACTAATTAGAACACACTAGCCCTTTCATGAACCAACTTTTCGGACGTCATGGACGTTTTTGAACATTTTGGTTCTAAAACACTTTAACCACTATATATACACCTAATTTGGCTAGGAACAATGATTTATACCTTAAGGAGACTTGTTAAGTTTTACAACATTACTTGGGATTTCGAAATGTTACATGTTTTTTTTGGACTTAGGGTTTAGGAATTAGGGTTTGGGTTAGGGTTAGGATTTGGGTTAGGGTGTAGGTTATTTTTAGGTTTTATGGTTCAAGATTTAGAATTTGAGATTTAAAATCTATTGTATTGCACTTAATGTTTGGGTTTTTGAATTTTATGCTTAGGGTTTTGGGTTTATGGTTTAAGGTTAGGGTTAGCGTTAGGGTTTTGGGTTTCTTTAAGTTTTTTTGTTTAGGGTTTAGGGTTTCAGTTTTAATATAAATGGTTTAATGATTAATATTTGTGTTTTGGTATTTTGTGCTTGGGGTTTAGGGTTTATGCTAGGGTTAGGGTTAGGGTTAATGTTAGGGTTAGGGTTAGGGTTTAGGTTGTTTTTTAGGTTTTACGGTTTGGGGTTAAGGATTTGGTTGTAATATGTATGGTTTAGTGTTTAATATTAGCGTTTTGATATTTTAGGCTTTTGGTATAGGGTTAGGGTTTAGGGATAGGGTTAGGGTTAGGGATAGGGTTAGGGTTAGGGTTTAGGTTTTTTTTTAGGTTTTAGGTTTTGTGGTTTTAGTTTTTTTTGTTTAACATCTATGGTTTAGTGTTTAATGTTTGGGTTTTGGTATTTTAGGATTGGGGTTTCGGGTTAATGTTTTAGGGTTAGGGTTAGGGTTAGGGTTAAGTTTTAGGTTTTTTTAGATTTTAGGGTTTGTGGTTTAGGATTTGAGATTTAAAATTTATGGTTTAGTGTTTAATGTTTGGGTTTTGGTATTTTGGGCTTAGGGTTTCGGGTTTATGGTTTATGGTTAGGGTTAGGGTTAGGGTTTTGGGTTTCTTTATGTTTTTTGGTTTAGGGTTTAGTATTTGAGGTTTAATATCAATGGTTTAGTGTTTAATATTTGGGTTTTGGTATTTTGGGCTTG
This sequence comes from Solanum sitiens, assembly GCA_016801875.1. NCBI lineage: Eukaryota > Viridiplantae > Streptophyta > Magnoliopsida > Solanales > Solanaceae > Solanum > Solanum sitiens. The sequence goes on along the minus strand of JABWTJ010000663.1, from coordinate 321,461 downwards.
GGGTTTAGAGTTTATGGTAGGGCTAGGGTTAGGGTTAATGTTAGGGTTAGGGTTAGGGTTCAGGTTGTTTTTTAGGGTTTAGGGTTTGGGGTTAAGGATTTGAGTTGTAGTATCTATTGTTCAGTGTTTAATGTTAGGGTTTTGGTATTTTGGGTATCGGGTTTAGGTTTTAGGGTTAGGGTTAAGGATAGTGTTATCGTTAGGGTTTAGGTTTTAGGTTTTGAGGTTTAGGATTTTTTGTTTAAAATCTATGGTTTAGTGTTTAATGTTTGGGTTTTGGTAATTTGACCTTTGGGTTTTGGGTAAATGGTTTAGGGTTAGGGTTAGGGTTTAGGTTTGTTTTAGGTTTTAAGGTTTGTGGTTAATGATTTTAGGTTTAAAATCTATGGTTTAGTGTTTAATATTTGGGTTTTCGCATTTTGAACATAGTTTTTTTTTTACTTAGGGTTTAGGTTTAGGTTTAGAATTAGGATTAGGATTAGGATTAGGGTTAGAGTGTAGTTTTTTTTTTAAGTTTTATGGTTCACGGTTTAGCATTTGTCGTTTCAAATCTATGGTTTAGTATTTAGTGTTTGAGTTTTGGTATTTTGGGCTTAGGGTTTCGAGTTTATGGTTTAGGGTTAGGGTTAAGTTTTATTTCTTTTAGGTTTTTGGGTTTAGGGTTTCGGATTTGAGGTTTAATATGAATGGTTTAGTGTTTAATATTTGAGTTTTATTATTTTGGGCTTGGGGTTTAGTGTTTATGGTAGGGTTAGGGTTAGGGTTAATGTTAGAGTTCGGGTTTAGTTTTCTTTAGGTTTTAGCGTTTGGGGTTAAGGATTTGAGTTGTAATATCTATGGTTTAATGTTTAATGTTAGTGTTTTTGTATTTTGGGCTTTGGGTTTAGTGTGTAAGGTTTAGAGTTAGGGTTAAGGATAGGTTAGGGTTAGGGATAGGGTTAGGGTTTGGATTTAGGTTTTTTTTCTGGTTTTTGGTTTTGGGGTTTAGGATTTTTGGTTTAAAATATATGTTTAGTGTTTAATGTTTGGGTTTTTGTACTTTGGTCTTGGGGTTTTGGGTTAATGGTTTAGGGTTTGGTTTAGGGTTAGGGTTAGGGTTTATGTTATTTTTTGGTTTTAGGGTTTGTGGTTTAGGATTTGATGTTTAAAGTCTATGGTTTAGTGTTTAGTGTTTGTGGTTTTCGTATTTTGGACTTAGGGTTTAGGGTTTAGGGTTTGGGTTAGGGTTAGGGTTAGGATTAGGGTTTGGGTGTAATTGTTTTAGATTTTATGGTTCAGGGTTTAGCATTTGAGGTTTAAAATTATGGTTTAGTATTAAATGTTTGGGTTTTGGTATTTTGGGCTTAGGGTTTCGGGTTTATGGTTAATGGTTAGGGTTATGGTTATGGTTAAGGTTAAGGTTAGGGTTAGTTTTTTTTTTAACTTTTTGGGTTTTGGGTTTAGTATTTGAGGTTTAATATCAGTTGTTTAATTTTTAATGTTTGGTTTTTGGTATTTTGGGCTTGGGGTTTAGGAGTTATGGTAGTAATAGGGTTAGGTTTAATGATAGGTTAGGTTTAGGTTTTAGGTTGTTTTTTAGGTTTTAGGATTTGGGGTTAAGGATTTGAGTTGTAATATCTATGGTTTAGTGTTTAATGTTAGGGTTTTGCTATTTTAGGCTTTGGGTTTAGGGTGTAGGGTTAGGGTTAGGGTTTATGTTAGGGATAGGGTTAAGGGTTATTATTATTTTTTTAGGTTTTAGGTTTTAAGGTTTAGAATTTTTTGTTTTGAAATCTATGGTTTAGTGTTTAAAGTTTGGGTTTTGGTAATTTGATCTTGGGATTTCGGGTAAATGGTTTAGGGTTAGGGTTAGGGTTAGGGTTTTGGTTAGAGTTAGGGTTAGTGTATCGTTTTTTTTAGGTTTTAGGGTTTGTGGTTTAGGATTTGAGTTTCAAAATCTATGGTTTAGTGTTTAGTGTTTGGGTTCCGCATTTTGGACTTAGGTTTTTTTTGTAGTTAGGGTTTAGGGTTTAGGGTTTAGGATTAGGGTTAGGGTGTATATTTTTTTTAGGTTTTATGGTTCAAGGATTTGCATTTGAGGTTTAAAATCTATGACTTAGTATTTAATGTTTGAGTTTTGGTATTTTGGGCTAAGGGTTTTGAGTTTATGTTTTAAGGTTAGGGTTAGTGGGTTTTTTTAGGTTTTAGGTTTTAGGGTTGTCACGACCGGAATCTAGACCCCAGGTGGTTCTATGAATGGTGGTTCTATGAATGGTGGAAACACTTTGGAGGAAACAGATTGGTTCTACCTAGAACTTTTCTGGAAAAATTTGATCAGTTTAAATTTGATCACGACATATCATCTCTTCCTGAGAACATTAAATTGTGTAAATATTTCATTCAGAAAAGAATTTCATACATTATTAGTTGGACATTTATTATCTCAGAATTTGATAGAATCAAATATTTGTCAAAAGAAGTCCTAATAAAAGGATGGTCACCAACACCTAACGATCAACACATGATATCTCAGGGTATGCCAAAGGAATCACCAAAGAAGACAACTTCCAAAGGTGACTTGAAGAAAAGGCTACAAAAAGCCTTATCAGAAATTGACTCTGACCCCGACAAGGAGAAAATCATGAAACTACTTGAAGAGGCGTCTTCGTCACAAAGTGATGACAATGGAGACATGTTAAAACCCAGAGTTTTAGCATAATCTTATTTAGATCCATTTTATGATTAATCACTAGTTGAGGATATTAAAATCCAGAATAACTAGTCTTTCAGATAGAAGCTCAAAGAGCTGGAATTATCTAGAAAGAAAAAGAAGAGTCTCAAAGAGACGAAATTTCTTTTTGATTAAAAATAAATGGACCCATCCAGGACCAGCTAAAGATTGTTTAGGATTTCTAAACTCCTATCTTGGGGTATGTGCTCCCTTTACAAAGAGATCGCTGTGAAGGTAAAGTCCCCTACCCCCAACTTTCATATGGAGATATAATCAGCATGATAAATGTTTTAGCCATGGAACTTTGCACTGACCTTAAGCTAAAAGAACAGCTTAAGAAAGATCAAAAGTTCTCTTTTTCTGAACTTGGTAGTTTTTGTCAAGATTTTTGGATTTCCTCTTTTCAAGCCACCTTCGGCTAGAAAGGCTTCTAAAAAAGAAAGCTCGGGAGAATCACCCCATCGCAGGAAATCCTCCAGAAAGAAAGATCATTCAAAGAAAAGAAGAAAGGCTTCTCAGAACACTTCCTCGGGAGAAAAATGTTGGACATATGGAAAAAGGGGCCATAAATCCCCAGAATGTCCAAGAAACAAAAGGAAGAAAAAGAAAGTCAATCTTCTTGAGGTTGATGAAGACACCAAGCAAAAGCTTTTCTCTATCTTAGAAGAAGAAGAATCAGATACTGATCCCTCTTCTGATAGTGAAACAAGTGATGATGAGTTTCTCAACCTCGCTCAAGACTCTGAAGAAAGTAGTCCAGAGTGCAATTCCCAAGGAGCCTTTTGCATTTGTGATAGTCAGTCTATTAGAGTTATCTTAGAAAATTCAGCAGAAATATTATTCGCCATTATAGAGCATATCAAAGATGAAGATGCTCGAAGAAATTAGCTGTTGGAACTACAGAAACTTATGGTTAATCAGAAAGAAAAAACCACTAAAGTAACTCCTTTTAGCATGAAACAAATCATGAACATATTTGACAACAAGAAGGAGGAACCTTTTATTAATGAGCTTCGGTCAGAAGTTAATTTTCTAAAGGAAGCAATCAGACAAGTCGAATCTAGACTTCATAAGATTAAGATTGATACCCTTACAGAAGAAATTCTGAAAGGAAGGGACATCAAAAGGAAAAGAACTGGCTCGTTCCGATGACAAAGACAGATATTCTGAAGATTCTTCATCTCCTCGGTATGAATCTGAGGTAGGTGTTAAAATGATTACAAAAATCACACCTTTCTCATATTCTTATCAAATTAGTGATCAATAATAATTTTGTTCTTAACAAAATTGCTTTATTAGTCAGTGGTTCAGATAGAAATTGCATTGTAGAAGGATTGATTCCTACCAAATACCTTCAAAAGGGAACTACTAAAGTGTACAGCGTCACTAGTGAGCGTATCCTTATAAATTATAAATTATCCAATGCCCACATTTGCAATGATGGTATTTGTCTTTTAAATGATTTCGTTATTACTAAAAATATTAACGAAGAAATCATTCTTGGAATTCCTTTTATCACTGAGATAAAACCTTATGTTTCTGATATTGATTATATAAGAACAAAGATTTTAGGGAAAGAAATTTCATTTCCTTTTATCAAAACACTTTCTCTTGAAGAAAATAAATTTTTACATAAGCAAACCGCTTTTAAAATTAACCAAATTTGTTTTCTCAAAGATGAAATGAAAATTAAAAAAATTGAGCAAATTTTAAAAACCCCGGGAATGATTGCTAAATTTGCTGATCTTCAAATGAGTTTCGAAAAAGAAATTTGCTCTGAATTTCCTAATGCTTTTTGGGCTCTAAAAACCCATATTATAGATTTACCATACATTGATGGATTAGACGAAAGGGCTATTTCAACTAAAGCTAGGCCCATTCAAATGAACCATGAATTAATGGAAATCTATAAAAAGGAAATCAATACTCTTTTGGATAATAAGATTATTAGGCCTTCTAAATCTCCTTGGAGTTGTTCAGCCTTTTATGTTAACAATGCTTTTGAACAAGAACGAGGATCTCCTAGACTTGTTATCAATTACAAGCCTTTAAACACTGCTTTGAAATGGATTCGCTATCCAATTCCAAATAAAAGAAATCTTTTAAAAAGAACTTTTAAAGCAAATATTTACAGCAAATTTGATTTAAAATCAGGGTTTTGGCAAATCCAAATTTCTGAAAAAGATAAATATAAAACAGCTTTCAATGTCCCATTTGGACAATATGAATGGAACGTTATGCCTTTTGGGCTTAAAAATGCCCCATCAGAATTTCAAAACATTATAAATTCTATTTTTAACCACATTAGCATCATATCAATTGTTTATATTGATGATGTATTAATATTTTCTGAGGACATAGATTCTCATTTTAAACATTTAAATATATATTTTTTAAAATTATTAAGCACAATGGCTTAGTTATTAGTGCTAAGAAAATAAAATTGTTTCAAACAAAAATTAGTTTTTTAGGACATGATTTATGTCAAGGTACTTATAAACCTTTTTGCATAGCCATTGAGTTTTCTGAGAAATTTCCCAATATCATTCTTGACAAAACCCAATTGCAAAGGTTCTTAGGAAGCCTTAATTATGCTGCCAATTTTATTCCTAAAGTGAGGCAAATCTGTAAACCTCTTTATGACAGGCTCAAAAAGAATCAAGTTTCCTGGAGTGAGGAACAAACTAATTCAGTAATACTACTTAAATCTATTGTTAAAAACCTTCCTTGTCTAGGTATTTCTAACCCAGATTATTTTATGATTGTCGAAACTGATGCATCTTATAAAGGATATGGTGGTATACTTAGACAAAGAAAAACCCCAGATTCATCAGAACAATTAGTTCGTTACACCTCTGGAATCTAGAATTCTGCGCAAAAGAACTATAGTACTGTTAAGAAAGAAATTCTTTCTATAGTTCTCTAATTTACTAAAATTCAAGATGATCTTATCAATAAAGAATTCTTGCTTAGAGTAGATTGTAAATCTGCTAAAGATATTCTGCAAAAGGATGTTAAAAATCTTGTTTCTAAACAAATATTTGCAAGGTGGCAAGCCTTATTATCCAGTTTTGATTTTCAGATTGAATTCCTCAAAGGTGAAGATAAATCTCTGTCAGATTTTCTAACTCGAGAATTTTTGCAGGGTAAAACATGAGGCCTACGGGAAGGCAAAATACTAATAGCCCCTTCAAAGGGAATAAAGCAGAGCAGGCTGAAGAAACAGCCAAACCCTTTTCTATCCGGCCACCGATAAATAAATTTTCAGCTCTAGCAAGCTTACCCCCTATAAATCCAAACTTGAATATAACCCATTTTCCACCAGTACCAAATAGTGCATCTTCCTCAAACCTTCTGGTTTTGAAAAAACCATTTTCAAAAGAATCTGAACCTTGCTCACACTTTCCTTCCAAAATACCCGGATATTCCTTCCCACAAACCCCAGATTCCTACACAATGAAAACTCCCCAAAGTTTTAAAGAAGTAGTTATACCTACTTCGGGATCTTCCTAAAAACTCAGAACAAAAGAAAACTTTGAGGTAGTACCCTTGTAGGTGACTCCAATTCTGGCTCTTGATAAAGAGTTTGAAAGATATGAGGTTAAACACCTCGTAAGGCCATTATACAGCAACAGGAATTATGTAGAAACAGATAATTCCTTAAAAACCAGGAAATATTATGAATTTATTCTGGTTGACACTGGCGCTATTGAAATAGAGCATAAACTCAGCAATGATGCAGATCCTGATAGTATTGCTTATTCAAAGTTTACTATCAAAAAGATTATAACCATTTTGAATGGCATGTGGATCACTTGCACACTCCGATCAATTTGTCAAGGGAGCACAGACCCCAAACTTACAATTGGCATGATTACAAATCAGCTTGGTTTAACTTCTTATACTTGCGACCAACTACTCATACTTGGTTCGTAAAGTATAATCTTGATTTTTCAAAATCTATATTCCCCAGGTGGTTCTATGAATGGTGGAAACACTTTGGAGAAAACAGATTGGTTCTACCTAGCACTTTTCTGGAAAAATTTGATCAGTTTCAATTTGATCAAGACATATCATCTCTTCGTGAGCACATTAAATTGTGTAAATATTTCATTCAGAAAATAATTTCACACATTATTAGTTGGACATTTATTATCTCAGAATTTGATATAATCAAATATTTGTCAAAAGAAGTCCTAATTAAAGGATGGTCACCGACACCTAAGGATCAACACATTATATCTAAGGGTATGCCAAAGGAATCACCAAAGAAGACAACTTCCAAAGGTGACTTGAAGAAAAGGCTACAAAAAGCCTTATCGGAAATTGACTCTTACCCCGCCGAGGAGAAAATCATGAAACTCCTTGAAGAGGCATCTTCATCACAAAGTGATTACAATGGAGACATGTTAAAACCCAGAGTTTTAGCACAGTCTTATTTAGATCAATTTTATGATTAATCACTAGTTGAGTTAAAATCCAGAATAACTAGTCTTTCAGATAGAAGCTCAAAGAGCTGGAATTATCTTGAAAGAAAAAGAAGAGTCTCAAAGAGACAAAATTTCTTTTTGATTAAAAATAAATGGACCCAGCCAGGACCAGCTAAAGATTGTTTAGGATTTCTAAACTCCTATCTTGGGTTATGTGCTCCCTTGACAAAGAGATCGCTGTGAAGGTAAAGTCCCCTACCCCCAACTTTCATATGGAGATATAATCAGCATGATAAATGTTGTAGCCATGGAACTTTGCACTGACCTTAAGCTAAAAGAACAACTTAAGAAAGATCAAAAGTTCTCTTTTTCTGAACTTGGCAGTTTTTGTCAAGATTTTTGGATTTCCTCTTCTCAAGCCACCTTCGGCTAGAAAGGCTTCTAAAAAAGAAAGCTCGGGAGAATCACCCCTTCGCAGGAAATCCTCGAGAAAGAAAGATCATTCAAAGAAAAGAAGAAAGGCTTCTCAGAACACTTCCTCGGGAGAAAAATGTTGGACATGTGGCAAAAGGGGCCATAAATCCCCAGAATGTCCAAGAAACAAAAGGAAGAAAAAGAAAGTCAATCTTCTTGAGGTTGATGAAGATACCAAGCAAAAGCTTTTCTCTATCTTAGAAGAAGAAGAATCAGATACTAATCCCTCTTCTGATAGTGAAACAAGTGATGATGAGTTTCTCAACCTCGCTCAAGACTCTGAAGAAAGTAGTCCAGAGTGCAATTGCCAAGGAGCCTTTTGCATTTGTGACAGTCAGTCTATTAGAGTTATCTCAGAAAATTCAGCAGAAATTTTATTTGCCACTATAGAGCATATCAAAGATGAAGATACTCGAAGAAATTATCTGTTGGAATTACAGAAACTTATGGTTAATCAGAAAGAAAAAACCAATAAAGTAACTCCTTTTAGCATGAAACAAATCATGAACAAATTTGACAACAAGAAGGAGGAACCTTTTATTAATGAGCTTCGGTCAGAAGTTAATTTTCTTAAGAAAGAAATCAGACAAGTCAAATCTAGACTTCATAAGATTGAGATTGATACCCTTACAGAACAAATTCTGAAAGGAATAAAAGGGACATCAAAAGGAAAAAAACTGGCTCGTTCCGATGACGAAGACAGAAATTCTGAAGATTCTTCATCTCCTCGGTATGAATCTGAGGTAGGTGTTAAAATGATTACAAAAATTCGACCTCAGAGTTCTCATATTATTATCAAATTAGAGATCAATAATAATTTTGTTCTTAACAAAATTGCTTTATTAGACAGTGGTGCAGACAGAAATTGTATTGTAGAAGTATTGATTCCTACCAAATACCTTCAAAAGGGAACTACTAAAGTGTACAGCGCCACTGGTGAGCGTATCCTTATAAATTATAAATTATCCAATGCCCACATTTGCAATGATGGTATTTGTCTTTCAAATGATTTCGTAATTACTAAAAATATTAATGAAGAAATCATTCTTGGAATTCCTTTTATCACTCAGATAAAACCTTACGTTTCAGATTTTGATTATATAAGAACAAAGATTTTAGGGAAAGAAATTTAATTTCCTTTTATCAAAACACTTTCTCTTGAAGAAAGTAAATTTTTACATAAGCAAACCGCTTTTAAAATTAACCAAATTTGTTTTCTCAAAGAAGAAATAAAATTAAAAAAATTGAGCAAATATTAAAAACCCCGGGAATGATTGCTAAAATTGCTGATCTTCAAATGAGTTTCGAAAAAGAAATTTGCTCTGAATTTCCTAATGCTTTTTGGGCTCGAAAAACCCATATTGTAGATTTACCATACATTGATGGATTAGACGAAAGGGCTATTTCAACTAAAGCGAGGCCCATTCAAATGAACCATGAATTAATAGAAATCTATAAAAAGGAAATCAATACTCTTTTGGCTAATAAGATTATTAGGCCTTCTAAATCTCCTTGGAGTTGTTCAGCCTTTTATGTTAACAATGCTGTTGAACAAGAACGAGGATCTCCTAGACTTGTTATCAATTACAAGCCTTTAAACACTGCTTTGAAATGGATTCGCTATCCAATTCCAAATAAAAAAGATCTTTTAAAAAGAACTTTTAAAGCAAATATTTACAGCAAATTTGATTTAAAATCAGGTTTTTGGCAAATCCAAATTTCTGAAAAAAGATAAATATAAAACTGCTTTCAATGTCCCATTTGGACAATATGAATGGAACGTTACGCTTTTGGGGCTTAAAAATGCCCCATCAGAATTTCAAAACATTATGAATTCTATTTTTAACCACATTAGCAACATATCAATTGTTTATATTGATGATGTATTAATATTTTCTGAGGACATAGATTCTCATTTTGAACATTTAAATATTTTCTTTAAAATTATTAAGCACAATGGCTTAGTTATTAGTGCTAAGAAAATAAAATTGTTTCAAACAAAAATCAGTTTTTTAGGACATGATTTATAGCAAGGTACTTATAAACCTACTTGCAGAGCCATTGAGTTTTCTGAGAAATTTCCCAATATCATTCTTGACAAAACCCAATTGTAAAGGTTCTTAGGAAGCCTTAATTATGTTGCCGATTTTATTCCTAAAGTGAGGCAAATCTGTAGACCTCTTTATGACAGGCTCATAAAGAATCAGGTTTCCTAGAGTGAGGAACAAACTAATTCAGTAATACTACTTAAATCTATGGTTAAAAACCTTCCTTGTCTAGGTATTTCTAACCCAGATTATTTTATGATTGTCGAAACTGATGCATCTGATAAAGGATATGGTGGTATTCTTAAACAAAGAAAAACCCCAGATTCATCAGAACAATTAGTTTGTTACACCTCTGGAATCTGGAATTCTGCGCAAAAGAACTATAGTACTGTTAAGAAAGAAATTCTTTCTATAGTTCTCTAATTTACTAAAATTCAAGATGATCTTATCAATAAAGAATTTTTTCTTAAAGTAGATTGTAAATCTGCTAAAGATATTCTGCAAAAGGATGTTAAAAATCTTGTTTCTAAACAAATATTTGCAAGGTGGCAAGCCTTATTATCCAGTTTTGATTTTCAGATTGAATTCCTCAAAGGTGAAGATAATTCTCTGCCAGATTTTCTAACTCGAGAATTTTTGCAGGGTAAAACATGAGGCCTACGGGAAGGCAAAATGCTAACAACCCCTTCAAAGGGAATAAAGCAAAGCAGGCTGAAGAAACAGCCAAACCCTTTTCTATCCGGCCATCGATAAATAAATTTTCAGCTATAGCAAACTATAAATCCAAACTTGAATATAACCCATTTTCCACCACTACCAAATAGTGCATCTTCCTCAAACCTTCTGGTTTTGAAAAAACCATTTTCAAAAGAATCTGAACATTGCTCACACTCTCCTTCAAGAATACCAGGATATTCCTTCCCACAAACCCCAGATTCCTACACAATGAAAACTCCCCAAAGTTTTAAAGAAGCAGTTATACCTACTTCGGGATCTTCCTAAAAACTCAGAACCAAAGAAAACTTTGAGGTAGTACCCTTGTAGGTGACTCCAATTCTGGCTCTTGATAAAGAGTTTGAAAGATATGAGGTTAAACACCTCGTAAGGCCATTATACAACAACAGGAATTATGTAGAAACAGATAATTCCTTAAAAACCAGGAAATATTATGAATTTATTCTGGTTGACACTGGCTCTATCGAAATAGAGCATAAACTCAGCAATGATGCAAATCCTTATAGTATTGCTTATTCAAAGTTTACTATCACAAAGATTATAACCCCTTTTGAATGGCATGTGGATCACTTGCACACTCCGATCAATTTGTCAAGGGAGCACAGACCCCAAACTTACAATTGGCATGATTACAAATCAGCTTGGTTTAACTTCTTATACTTGCGACCAACTACTCATACTTGGTTCGTAAAGTATTGTCTTGATTTTTCAAAATCTATATTCCCCAGGTGGTTCTATGAATGGTGGAAACATTTTGGAGGAAACAGATTGGTCTACCGAGAACTTTTCTGGAAAAATTTGATCAATTTCAATTTGATCAAGACATATCATCTCTTCCTGAGTACATTAAATTGTCTAAATATTTCATTCAGAAAGAATTTCATACATTATTAGTTGGACATTTATTATCTCAGAATTTGATATAATCAAATATTTGTCAAAAGAAATCCTAATTAAAGGATGGTCACCTGCACCTAAGGATGAACACATGATATCTAAGGGTATGCCAAAGGAATCACCAAAGAAGACAACTTCCAAAGGTGACTTGAAGAAAAGGCTACAAAAAGCCTTATCAGAAATTGACTCATACCCCGACGAGGAGAAAATCATGAAACTCCTTGAAAAGGCGTCTTCATCACAAAGTGATGACAATGGAGACATGTTAAAACACAGAGTTTTATCACAGTCTTATTTAGATCCATTTTATGATTAATCACTAGTTGAGGATATTAAAATCCTGAATAACTAGTCTTTCAGATAGAAGCTCAAAGAGCTGGAATTATCTGGAAAGAATATGAAGAGTCTCAAAGAGACGAAATTTCTTTTTGATTAAAAATAAATGGACCCAGCCAGGACCAGCTAAAGATTGTTTACGATTTCTAAGCTCCTATCTTGGGGTATGTGCTCCCTTGACAAAGAGATCGCTGTGAAGGTAAAGTCCCCTAACCCTAACTTTCATATGGAGATATAATGAACATGATAAATGTTGTAGCCATGGAACTTTGCACTGACCTTAAGCTAAAAGAACAGCTTAAGAAAGATCAAAAGTTCTCTTTTTCTGAACTTGGCAGTTTTTGTCAAGATTTTTGGATTTCCTCTTCTCAAGCCACCTTCGGCTAGAAAGGCTTCTAAAAAAGAAAGCTTGGGAGAATCACCCCATCGCAGGAAATCCTCCAGAAAGAAAAATCATTCAAAGAAAAGAAGAAAGTCTTCTTAGAACACTTCCTCCGGAGAAAAATGTTGGACATGTGGAAAAAGGGGCCATAAATCCCCAAAATGTTCAAGAAACAAAAGGAAGAAAAAGAAAGTAAATCTTCTTGAGGTTGATGAAGATACCAAGCAAAAGCTTTTCTCTATCTTAGAAGAAGAAGAATCAGATACTGATCCCTCTTCTGATAGTGAAAAAAGTGATGATGAGTTTCTCAACCTCGCTCAAGACTCTGCAGAAAGTAGTCCAGAGTACAATTGCCAAGGAGCCTTTTGCATTTGTGACAGTTAGTCTATTAGAGTTATCTCAGAAAATTCAGCAGAAATTTTATTCGCCACTATAGAGCATATCAAAGATGAAGATGCTCGAAGAAATTATCTGTTGGAACTACAGAAACTTATGGTTAATCAGAAAGAAAAAACCACTAAAGTAACTCCTTTTAGCATGAAACAGATCATGAACAGATTTAACAACAAGAAGGAGGAACCTTTTATTAATGAGCTTCGGTCAGAAGTTAATTTTCTAAAGGAAGAAATAAGACAAGTCAAATCTAGACTTCATAAGATTGAGATTGATACCCTTACAGAACAAAATCTGAAAGGAATAAAAGGGACCTCAAAAGGAAAAGAACTGGCTCATTCCGATGACGACAGAAATTCTGAAGATTCTTCATCTCCTAGGTATGAATCTGAGGTAGGTGTTAAAATGATTACAAAAATTAGACCTCAGAGTTCTCATATTATTATCAAATTAGTGATCAATAATAATTTTGTTCTTAACAAAATTGCTTTATTTGACAGTGGTGCTGATAGAAATTGCATTGTAGAAGGATTGATTCCTACCAAATACCTTCAAAAGGGAACTACTAAAGTGTACAGCGCCACTGGTGAGCATATCCTTATAAATTATAAATTATCCAATGCCCACATTTGTAATGATGGTATTTGTCTTTTAAATGATTTCATTATTACTAAAAATATTAACGAAGAAATAATTCTTGGAATTCCTTTTATCACTGAGATAAAATCTTATGTTTCTGATTTTGATTATATAAGAACAAAGATTTTAGGGAAAGAAATTTCATTTACTTTTATCAAAACACTTTCTCTCGAAGAAAGTAAATTTTTACATAAGCAAACCACTTTTAAAATTAACCAAATTTGTTTTCTCAAAGAAGAAATAAAAATTAAAAAAATTGAGCAAATTTTAAAAACCCCGGGAATGATTGCTAAAATTGTTGATCTTCAAATGAGTTTCGAAAAAGAAATTTGCTCTGCATTTCCTAATGCTTTTTGGGCTCAAAAAACCCATATTATAGATTTACCATACATTGATGGATTAGACGAAAGGGCTATTTCAACTAAAGCTAGGCCCATTCAAATGAACAATGAATTAATGGAAATCTATAAAAAGAAATCAATACTCTTTTGGCTAATAAGATTATTAGGTCTTCTAAATCTCCTTGGAGTTGTTCAGCCTTTTATGTTAACAATGCTGTTGAACAAGAACGAGGATCTCCTAGACTTGTTATCAATTACAAGCCTTTAAACACTGCTTTGAAATGGATTCGCTATCCAATTCCAAATAAAAGAGATCTTTTAAAAAGAACTTTTAAAGCAAATATTTACAGCAAATTTGATTTAAAATCAGGTTTTTGGCAAATCCAAATTTCTGAAAAAGATAAATATAAAACTACTTTCAATGTCCCATTTGGACTATATGAATGGAACGTTATGCTTTTTGGGCTTAAAAATGCCCAATCAGAATTTCAAAACATTATGAATTCTATTTTTAACCACATTAGCAACATATCAATTGTTTATATTGATGATGTATTAATATTTTCTGAGGACATAGATTCTCATTTTAAACATTTAAATATTTTCTTTAAAATTATTAAGCACAATGGCTTAGTTATTAGTGCTAAGAAAATAAAATTGTTTCAAACAAAAATCAGTTTTTTAGGACATGATTTATATCAAGGTACTTATAAACCTATTTGCAGAGCCATTGAGTTTTCAGAGAAATTTCCCTATATCATTCTTGACAAAACCCAATTGCAAAGGTTCTTAGGAAGCCTTAATTATGTTGCCGATTTTATTCCTAAAGTGAGGCAAATCTGTAAACCTCTTTATGACAGGCTCAAAAAGAATCAGGTTTCCTGGAGTGAGGAACAAACTAATTCAGTAATACTACTTAAATCTATGGTTAAAAACCTTCCTTGTCTAGGTATTTCTAACCCAGATTATTTTATGATTGTCGAAACTGATGCATCTGATAAAGGATATGGTGGTATTCTTAAACAAAGAAAACCCCCAGATTCATCAGAACAATTAGTTCGTTAAACCTCTGGAATCTGGAATTCTGCGCAAAAGAACTATAGTACTGTTAAGAAAGAAATTCTTTCTATAGTTCTCTGCATTACTATATTTCAAGATGATCTTATCAATAAAGAATTCTTGCTTAGAGTAGATTGTAAATCTGCTAAAGATATTCTGCAAAAGGATGTTAAAAATCTTGTTTCTAAACAAATATTTGCAAGGTGGCAAGCCTTATTATCCAGTTTTGATTTTCAGATTGAATTCCTCAAAGGTGAAGATAATTCTCTGCCAGATTTTCTAACTTGAGAATTTTTGTAAGGTAAAACATGAGGCCTACGGGAAGGCAAAATGCTAACAGCCCCTTCAAAGGGAATAAAGCAAAGCAGGCTGAAGAAACAGCCAAACCCTTTTCTATCCGGCCATCGATAAATAAATTTTCAAATCTAGCAAACTTACCCCCTATAAATCCAAACTTGAATATAACCCATTTTCCACCACTACCAAATAGTGCATCTTCCTCAAACCTTCTGGTTTTGAAAAAACCATTTTCAAAAGAATCTGAACCTTGCTCACGCTCTCCTTCCGGAATACCTAGATATTCCTCCCCACAAACCCTAGATTTCTACACAATGAAAACTCCCCAAAGTTTTAAAGAAGCAGTTATACCTACTTCGGGATCTTCCAGGAAACTCAGAACCAACGAAAACTTTGAGGTAGTACCCTTGCAGGTTACTCCAATTCTGGATCTTGATAAAGAAATTGAAAGATATGAGGTTAAACACCTCGTAAGGCCATTATACAACAACATGAATTATGTAGAAACAGATAATTCCTTAAAAACCAGGAAATATTATGAATTTATTCTGGTTGACACTGGCTCTATTGAAATAGAGCATAAACTCAGCAATGATGCAGATCCTGATAGTATTGCTTATTCAAAGTTTACTATTAAGAAGATTATAACCCCTTTTGAATGGCAGGTGGATCACTTGCACACTCCGATAGAAGCTCAAAGGGGTGTGCAAGTGATCCACATGCCATTCAAAAGGGGTTATAATCTTTTTGATAGTAAACTTTGAATAAGCAATACTATCAGGATCTGCTTCATTGCTGAGTTTATGCTCTATTTCAATAGAGCCAGTGTCAACCAGAATAAATTCATGATATTTCCTGGTTTTTAAGGAATTATCTGTTTCTACATAATTCCTGTTGCTGTATAATGGCCTTACGAGGTGGTTAACCTCATAACTTTCAAACTCTTTATCAAGAGCCAGAATTGGAGTCACCTGCAAGGGTACTACCTCAAAGTTTTCTTTTGTTCTGAGGTTCTTGGAAGATCCCAAAGTAGGTATAAATGCTTCTTTAAAACTTTGGGGAGTTTTCAATGTGTAGGAATCTGGGATTTGTGGGGAGGAATATCTGGGTATTCTGAAAGGAGAGTGTGAGCAAGGTTCAGATTCTTTTGATAATGGTTTTTTCAGAACCAGAAGGTTTGAGGAATATGCACTATTTGGTAGTGGTGGAAAAGGGGTTATATTCAAGTTTGGATTTATACCCCCTTGCTAGAGCTGAAAATTTATTTATCGATGGGCGGATAGAAAAGGGTTTGGCTGTTTCTGCAGCCTGCTTTGCTTTATTCCCTTTGAAGGGGCTGTTAGCATTTTGCCTTCCCGTAGGCCTCATGTTTTACCCTGCAAAAGTTCTCGAGTTAGAAAATCTGGCAGAGAATTATCTTCACCTTTGAGGAATTCAATCTCATAATCAAAACAGGATAATGAGGCTTGCCACCTTGCAAATATTTGTTTAGAAACAAGATTTTTAACATCCTTTTGCAGAATATCTTTAGCACATTTACAATCTACTCTAAGCAAGAATTCATTATTGATAAGATCATCTTGAAATTTAGTAATGCAGAGAACTATAGAAAGAATTTCTTTCTTAACACTACTATAATTCTTTTGCGCAGAATTGCAGATTCCAGAGGTGTAACGAACTAATTGTTTGGTTGAATCTGGGGGTTTTCTTTGTATAAGAATACCACTATATCCTTTATCAGATGCATCAGTTTCGACAATCATAAAATAATCTGGGTTAGAAATACCTAGACAAGGAGGGTTTTTAATAATAGATTTAAGTAGTATTACTGAATTAGTTTGTTCCTCACTCCAGGAAACCTGATTCTTTTTGAGCCTGTCATAAAGAGGTTTACAGATTTGCCTCACTTTAGGAATAAAATCGGCAACATAATTAAGGCTTCCTAAGAACCTTTATAATTGGGTTTTGTCAAGAATGATATTGGGAAATTTCTAAGAAAACTCAATGGCCCTGCAAATAGGTTTATAGGTAACTTGATATAAATCATGTCCTAAAAATCTGATTTTGTTTGAATAAATTTTATTTTCTTAGCACTAATAACTAAGCCATCGTGCTTAATAATTTTAAAGAAAATATTTAAATGTTTAAAATGAGAATCTGTCCTCAGAAAATATTAATACATCATCTATGTAAACAATTGATATGTTGCTAATGTGGTTAAAAATAGAATTCATAATGTTTTGAAATTCTGATGGGGCATTTTTAAGCCCAAAAGGCATAACGTTCCATTCATATTGTCCAAAATGGGACATTGAAAGCAGTTTTATATTTATCTTTTTCAGAAATTTGAATTTGCCAAAAACCAGATTTTAAATCAAATTTGCTGTAAATATTTGCTTTAAAAGTTCTTTTTAAAAGATCTTTTTTATTTGGAATTGGATAGCGAATCCATTTCAAAGCAGTGTTTAAAGGCTTGTAATTGATAACAAGTCTAGGAGATCCTCGTTCTTGTTCAGCAGTATTATTAACATAAAAGGCTGAACAACTCTAAGGAGATTTAGAAGGCCTAATAATCTTATTAGCCAAAAGAGTATTGATTTCCTTTTTACAGATTTCCATTAATTTATGGTTCATTTGAATGGGTCAAGCTTTCGTTGAAATAGCCATTTCGTCGAATCCATCAATGTATGGTAAATCTCGAGTATGGGTTTTTCGAGCCCCAAAAGCATTACGAAATTCAGATCAAATTTGTTTTTCGAAACTCGTTTGAAGATCAGCAATTTTAGCAATTATTCCCGGGGTTTTTAAAATTTGCTCAATTTTTTTAATTTTTATTTCTTCTTTGAGAAAACAAATTTGGTTAATTTTAAAAGCGGTTTGCTTATGTAAAAATTTACTTTATTCAAGAGAAAGTGTTTTGATAAAAGGAAATGAAATTTCTTTCCCTAAAATCTTTGTTCTTATAGAATCAAAATCAGAAACATAAGGTTTTATCTGAGTGATAAAAGGAATTCCAAGAATGATTTCTTCGTTAATATTTTTAGTAATAACGAAATCATTTGAAAGACAAATACCATCATTGCAAATGTGGGCATTGTATAATTTATAATTTATAAGGATACGCTCACCAATGTTGCTGTACAGTTTAGTAGTTCCCTTTTGAAGGTATTTGGTAGGAACCAATCCTTCTACAATGCAATTTCTATCTGCACCACTGTCTAATAAAGCAATTTTGTTAAGAACAAAATTATTATTGATCACTAATTTGATAAGAATATGAGAACTCTGAGGTCTGATTTTTGTAATCATTTTAACACCTACCTCAGATTCATATCTTGGAGATGAAGAATCTTCAAAATTTCTGTCTTCGTCATTAGAATGAGCCAATTCTTTTCCTTTTGATGTCCTTTCTGTTCCTTTCAATTTTTTCTGTAAGGGCATCAATCTCAATCTTATGAAGTCTAGATTTGACTTGTCTGATTTCTTCCTTAACTTCTGACCGAAGCTCATTAATAGAAAGTTCCTCCTTCTTGTTGTCAAATCTGTTCGTGATTTGTTTCATGCTAAAAGGAGTTACTTTAGTGGTTTTTTCTTTCTGATTAACCACAAGTGTCTGTAGTTCCAACAGATAATTTCTTCGAGCAACTTCATCTTTGATATGCTCTATAGTGGCGAATAAAATTTCTGCTGAATTTTCTGAGATAACTCTAATAGACTGACTGTCACAAAGGCAAACGGCTCCTTGGCAATTGCACTCTGGAATACTTTCTTCAGAGTCTTGAGCGAGGTTGAGAAACTAATCATCACTTGTTTCACTATCAGAAGAGGGATTAGTATCTGATTCTTCTTCTTCTCAGATAGAGAAAAGCTTTTGCTTGGTTTCTTCATCAACCTCAAGAAGATTGACTTTATTTTTCTTCCTTTTGTTTCTTGGACATTCGGGGATTTATGTCCCCTTTTGCCACATGTCCAATATTTTTCTCCCGAGAAAGTGTTCTGAGAAGCCTTTCTTCTTTTCTTTGAATGATCTTTCTTTTTGGAGGATTTCCTGCGATGGGGTGATTCTCCCGACCTTTTTTTTAGAAGCCTTTCTAGCCAAAGGTGGCTTGAGAAGAGGGAATCCAAAATCTTGACAAAAACTGCCAAGTTCAGAAAAAGAGAACTTTTGATCTTTCTTAAGTTGTTCTTTTAGCTTAAGGTCAGTACAAAGTTCCATGGCTACAATATTTGTCATGCTGATTAGATCTCCATATGAAAGTTGGGGGTAGGGGACTTTACCTTCACACCGATCTCTTATTTTTGACTTTACCTTTTCTGCAAAGTAAGGGGGTAATCCGCTAAGGAAGCGTTCCTTCCAATAGTCGTTGTTACAATCATCTCTTATCATGACTATGTTTAGAAACATATATTTATACCACCTAAAATCAGTTAGTTTCTTGCAGTAAAGATTGTTTAGGATTTCTAAACTCCGATCTTGAAAACCCTAACCTTAACCTTTTCTTCAAGATTGTTTGGCTCTAATACCATTTTCTTACACAGGTGCATGAAGTAAAAAGAACTTACTTGATTATTATTGAAGCATATAGCGGAAGATTACAAACATTGGAGAAGTAAAGACATTTAGGAAAATGAAGTATTACAAAATTTTCTAATGATGTTCCTCTTTCCTTCTGAAGTCTTATATAGACTTGAAAAGATAAAAGGAAATCTAAAAGCTTCCTCTTGATTGGCGCTCTTGATTTCTTTTGTTTTTGTCTAGTGCTTTTTCAAAAGCAAGATAAGCTTTAACTGTGCAAGATAAGCTTTGGTTGTCATCCATTGCCTTTTCTTTTTGAAAAGCATCTTTAACTTTATATCTTTAACTTTAGATAAAGTCTTGTCTGCCACGCTTTTGCTAGTCCTGGCTGGGTCAATTTATTTTTAATCAAAAAGAAATTCCGTCTCTTTGAGACTCTTCTTTTTCTTTCCAAATAATTCTATCTCTTTGAGCTTCTATCTGAAAGACTAGTTATTCTGGATTTTAATATCCTCAAATAGTGATTAATCATAAAATGGATCTAAAAAAGACTGTGCTAAAACTCTGGGTTTTAACATGTCTCCATTGTCATCACTTTGTGACGAAGACGCCTCTTCAAGGAGTTTCAAGATTTTCTCCTAGTCGGGTTCAGAGTCAATTTCTGATAAGGCTTATTGTAGCCTTTCCTTCAAGTCACCTTTGGAAGTTGTTTTCTTTGGTGATTCCTTTGGCATGCCCTGAGATATCATGTGTTGATCCTTAGGTGCCGGTGACCATCCTTTAATTAGGACTTCTTTTGACAAATCTTTGATTCTATCAAATTCTGAGATAATAAATGTCCAACTAATAATGTATGAAATTCTTTTCTGAATAAAATATTTACAAAATTTAATATGCTCAGGAAGATATGATATGTCGCGATCAATTGAAACTGATCAAATTTTTCCAGAAAAGTTCTAGGTAGAACCAATCTATTTCCTCCAAAGGGTTTCCACCATTCATAGAACCACCTGGGGATTATAGATTTTGAAAAATCAAGACTATACTTTACGAACCAAGTATAAGTAGTTGGTCGCATGTATAAGAATTTAACCAAGCTAATTTTTAATCATCCCAATTATAAATTTGGGGTCTGTGCTCCCTTGACAAATTGATCGGAGTGTGCAAGTGATCCACCTGCCATTCAAAAGGGGTTATAATCTTTTTGATAGTAAACTTTGAATAACCAATACTATCAGGATCTGCATCATTGCTGAGTTTATGCTCTATTTCAATAGAGCCAGTGTCAACTAGAATAAATTCATAATATTTCCTGGTTTTTAAGGAATTATCTGTTTATACATAATTCCTGTTGCTGTATAATGGCCTTACGAGGTGTTTAAGCTCATAACTTTCAAGCTCTTTATCAAGAGCCAGAATTGGAGTCACCTGCAAGGGTACTACCTCAAAGTTTTCTTTGGTTCTAAGGTTCTTGGAAGATCCCGAAGTAGGTATAACTGCTTCTTTAAAACTTTGGGGAGTTTTCATTGTGTAGGAATCTGGGGTTTGTGGGGAGGAATATCTGCGTATTCCGAAAGAAGAGTGTGAGCAAGGTTCAGATTCTTTTGAAAATGGTTTTTTCAAAACCAGAAGGTTTGAGGAAGATGCACTATTTGGTAGTGATGGAAAATGGGTTATATTCAAGTTTGGATTTATAGTGGGTAAGCTTGCTAGAGCTGAAAATTTATTTATCGACGGGTGGATAGAAAAGGGTTTGGCTGTTTCTGCAGCCTGCTTTGCTTTATTCCCTTTGAAGGGGTTGTTAGCATTTTGCCTTTCCGTAGGCCTCATGTTTTACCCTACAAAAATTCTCGAGTTAGAAAATCTGGCAGAGAATTATCTTAACCTTTGAAGAATTCAATCTGAAAATCAAAACTGGATAATAAGGCTTGCCACCTTGCAAATATTTGTTTAGAAACATGATTTTTAACATCCTTTTGAAGAATACCTTTAGCAAATTTACAATCTACTCTAAGCAAGAATTCTTTATTGATAAGATCATATTGAAATTTAGTAATACAGAGAACTATAGAAAGAATTTCTTTCTTAACAGTACTATAGTTCTTTTGCGCAGAATTCCAGATTCCAGAGGTGTAACGAACTAATTGTTTTGATGAATCTGGGGTTTTACTTTGTTTAAGAATACCACCATATCCTTTATTAGATGCATCAGTTTCGACAATCATAAAATAATCTTGGTTAGAAATACCTAGACAAGGAAGGTTTTTAACCATAGATTTAAGTAGTATTACTGAATTAGTTTGTTCCTCACTCCAGGAAACCTGATTCTTTTTGAGCCTATCATAAAGAGGTTTACAGATTTGCCTCACTTTAGGAATAAAATCGGCAACATAATTAAGGCTTCCTAAAAACCTTTGCAATTGGGTTTTGTCAAGAATGATGTTGGTAAATTTCTTAGAAAACTCAATGGCTCTGCAAATAGGTTTATAGGTACCTTGAATTAAATCATGTCCTAAAAATCTGATTTTTGTTTGAAACAATTTTATTTTCTTAGCACTAATAACTAAGCCATTGTGCTTAATAATTTTAAAGAAAACATTTAAATGTTTAAAATGAGAATCTGTCCTTAGAAAATATTAATACATCATCTATGTAAACAATTGATATGTTGCTAATGTGGTTAAAAATAGAATTCATAATGTTTTGAAATTCTGATGGGGCATTTTTAAGCCCAAAAGGCATAACGTTCCATTCATATTGTCCAAAATGGGACATTGAAAGCAGTTTTATATTTATCTTTTTTAGAAATTTGAATTTGCCAAAAACCTGATTTTAAATCAAATTTGTTGTAAATATTTTCTTTAAAAGTTCATTTTAAAAGATCTTTTTTATTTTGAATTGGATAGCGAATCCATTTCAAAGCAGTGTTTAAAGGCTTGTAATTGATAACACGTCTAGGAGATCCTCGTTCTGGTTCAGCAGTATTGTTAACATAAAAGGCTGAACAACTCTAAGGAGATTTAGAAGGCCTAATAATCTTATTAGCCAAAAGAGTATTGATTTCCTTTTTACAGATTTCCATTAATTCATGGTTCATTTGAATGGGCCTAGCTTTAGTTCAAATAGCCCTTTCGTCTAATCCATCGATGTATGGTAAATCTACAATATGGGTTTTTCGAGCCCAAAAAGCATTAGGAAATTCAGAGCAAATTTCTTTTTCGAAACTCCTTTGAAGATCAACAATTTTAGCAATCATTCCCGGGGTTTTTAAAATTTGGTCAATTTTTTTAATTTTTATTTCTTTTTTGAGAAAACAAATTTGGTTAATTTTAAAAGTGGTTTGTTTATGTAAAAATTTACTTTCTTCAAGAGAAAGTGTTTTGATAAAAGGAAATGAAATTTCTTTCCCTAAAATTCTTGTTCTTATAGAATCAAAATCAGAAACATAAGGTTTTATCTGAGTGATAAAAGCAATTCCAAGAATGATTTCTTCGTTAATATTTTTAGTAATAACGAAATCATTTGAAAGACAAATGCCATCATAGCAAATGTGGGCATTGGATAATTTATAATTTATAAGGATACGCTCACCAGTGGTGCTGTACAGTTTAGCAGTTCCCTTTTGAAGGTATTTGGTAGGAATCAATCCTTCTACAATGCAATTTCTATGTGCACCACTGTCTAATAAAGCAATTTTGTTAAGAACAAAATTATTATTGATCACTAATTTGATAAGAATATGAGAACTCTGAGGTCTGATTTTTGTAATCATTTTAACACCTACCTCAGATTCATACCTGGGAGATGAAGAATCTTCAAAATTTCTGTCTTCGTCATCGGAATGAGCCAGTTCTTTTCCTTTTGATGTCCCTTCTGTTCCTTTCTGAATTTGTTCTGTAAGGGCATCAATCTCAATATTATGAAGTTTATATTTGACTTGTCTGATTTCTTCCTTTAGAAGATTAACTTCTGACCGAAGCTCATTAATAGAAAGTTCCTCCTTCTTGTTGTCAAATCTATTCATGATTTGTTTCATGCTAAAAGGAGTTAATTTAGTGGTTTTTTCTTTCTGATTAACCACAAGTTTCTGTAGTTCCAACAGATAATTTCTTCGAGCATCTTCATCTTTGATATACTCTATAGTGGCGAATAAAATTTCTGCTGAATTTTCTGAGATAACTCTAATAGACTGACTGTCACAAAGGCAAACGGCTCCTTGGCAATTGCACTCTGGAATACTTTCTTCAGAGTCTTGAGCGAGGTTGAGAAACTAATCATCACTTGTTTCACTATCAGAAGAGGGATTAGTATCTGATTCTTCTTCTTCTCAGATAGAGAAAAGCTTTTGCTTGGTTTCTTCATCAACCTCAAGAAGATTGACTTTATTTTTCTTCCTTTTGTTTCTTGGACATTCGGGGATTTATGTCCCCTTTTGCCACATGTCCAACATTTTTCTCCCGAGAAAGTGTTCTGAGAAGCCTTTCTTCTTTTCTTTGAATGATCTTTCTTTCTGGAGGATTTCCTGCGATGGGGTGATTCTCCCAACCTTTCTTTTTTAGAAGCCTTTCTAGCCGAAGGTGGCTTGAGAAGAGGAAATCCAAAATCTTGACAAAAACTGCCAATTTCAGAAAAAGAGAACTTTTGATCTTTCTCAAGCTGTTCTTTTAGCTTAAGGTCAGTGCAAAGTTCCATGGTTACAACATTTATCATGCTGATTAGATCTCCATATGAAAGTTGGGGGTACGAGACTTTACCTTCACACCAATCTCTTATTTTTTACTTTACCTTTTCTGCAAAGTGAGGGGGTAATCCGCTAAGGAAGCGTTTCTTCCAATAGAGGACGCTACAGTCATCTCTTATCATGACTTTTTTTAGAAAAATATCTTTATACCACCTAAAATCTGTTAGTTTCTTGTAGTAAAGATTGTTTAGGATTTCTAAACTCCTATCTTGAAACAGTCGTGGTTCTCCCACGAAATGTTTAGCGATGCCGTAGATAAGTGTAGCTGTAGTGTCCTCTACAGCTTCTTCAGTGGTTGTAGTCAAACCTTCTTTAGTTTTGACAACTGTCTTATTAGCTACAGCATTTAGAATGTCAGCTTTATTTTGATCTGTGAGATAATTGTCCCACTAATTTTTAAGAGTTCCAGTGAAACCTGCAACAAACCTGTTAGCCGCTTGTTTGTTGGTGGAGTTCTTACATTTGTAATTGTGACATTCATTCCCATCTCTTGGAGTTTACTATAGATCTGGTCTTCAGCCATACCATCTATATTCCATTATGTGATTCTCGTTCCATCTGCAATGCCTTGAGGGTGCATATGGTTCTCTTCAAATTGAACATCGGGAACAGAAGGTCTGGGATAAAATTTTTTTGAATAGGGGAGCCTATCCTTACAGAGGTGCATGAAGTAATAAGAACTTACTTGATTATTATTGAAGCATATAGCGGAAGCTTACAAACATTGGGAGAAGTAAAGAACATTTAAGAAAATGAAGTATTACAAAATTTTCTGATGATGTTCCTCTTTCCTTCTGAAGTCTTATATAAACTTGAAAAGATAAAATGAAATCTAAAAGCTTCCTCTTGATTTCTTTTGTTTTTTTCCAGTGCTTTTTGATAAGCAAGATAGGCTTTAACTGTGCAAGATAAGCTTTGGCTGTCGTCCATTGCTTTTTCTTTTTGAAAAGCATCTTTAACTTTAGATAAAGTCTTGTCTGCCATGCTTTTGCTGGTCTTGGATGGGTCCATTTATTTTTAATCAAAAAGAAATTCCGTCTCTTTAAGACTCTTCTTTTTCTTTCCAGATAATTCCAGCTCTTTGAGCTTCTATCTGAAAGACTAGTTATTCTGGATTTTAATATCCCCAACTAGTGATTAATCATAAAATGGATCTGAATAAGACTGTGCTAAAACTCTGGGTTTGAACATGTCTCCATTGTCATCACTTTGTGACGAAGACGCCTGTTCAAGGAGTTTCATGATTTTCTCCTTGTCGAGGTCAGATTCAATTTTTGATAAGGCTTTTAGTAGCCTTTTCTTCAAGTCACCTTTGGAAGTTGTTAGGTTAGGGTTAGGGTTTAGGTTTTAGGTTATGAGCTTTAGGATTTTTGGTTTAATATCTATGGTTAAGTGTTTAATGTTTGGGTTTTGATACTTTGGGCTTAAGTTTTCGGGTTAAGGGTTTAGAGTTAGGGTTAGGGTTAAGGTTAGTGTTAGGGTTTGGGTTAGTGTTAGTGTTAGGATTTAGGGTTTCGGGTTAGTATTAGTGTCACGCCTCAAAACCCATTAAGACAGACAGGCACCCGATGCCCTAAAGGCCCGAGAGAACCAACCTACAACCTGTTCTTACTGAGCATATACTATAACAATTGAGACAAGTTAACTTTGGATGCAGCGATACAAACCAACGTAAGTAGATCCAAAAGTTATATACAAGACTTGGCCGTTTAGGCCACAACTCCTTAAGACACAACTGAACCATGTACATACGTCTACAAAGCCTCTAAAAGATAGAAGACTAGAGTAGGTCGGGACAGACCCCGCCTTACCCTTAACTATGATACAATACCAAACGAATTTACCAAGGACTTAATAAAGCTCCGAATCAACTTGGAGCTCACCAAAAGTAGCAGAATTTCGAGTGCTCCTACTGAGGAGGTCTACTAGCTGGAGTACCTGAGCCTGTAGCATGAAATGCAGCGTCCCCAATACGGGACGTCAGTACTAAAATTGTACTGAATATGTAAGGCAAAAAGTATATGTAATACAAGGCACAAATGAAATCAAGTAGCAACATATGAGTGCATAGATTAGGAGAGAAGACCACCTTTGCTTACTCTTGTGCAATCAAGTAAGCTACATTCTTTTCTTTACCTTCTTTGTATGTTATAATCTTTATTGGGCATGTGATACAAGTGACCAGCTGATCAGTGGTAGAAGAGGATGACCCATGCTAGGCGTATTAACCCCTGGGATGCGGTCCTCATAATTACACAACTTGGGATCGGCCCATGCTAGGCTTTCGCCCCTGAGCTGCCACCCTTCTATACCAATAGGGATCGGCCCATGCTAGGCTTTCGCCCCTGAGCTGCCACCCTTAATTATATAGATTTCTTCACTTAGATGCTTTAATCTTTGAGATTATTGTTAATCAATTCATAACTCTTTTGAGATGTAATTTTGGATAATCGTAACACTTTGAGATGTTGATTTGGTGGTCATAATCATCTTGGAGACATGAAATTACGGAACAGTAGTGGAATACATGAAAACAATACTTTGAGGCAGTAACAATGACATAAGGAGCTAAGAAACATCAACACCTTATTTTAAGACCTTAATGGCACAATTGACTTCAATTGGCTTAGGAGAAGGATTCATCAAACTTTCTTTTGCAAATACCATTTCTATAACAGTACAAGGGGAAATTACACAAGTATAGAGTAGTGAACATATAATGAAGTAGTTCCATGTGCTTAGAATGGGGAAAGAAATATTGTTAGCTATTTGGAGATAGTACGCTGCCAATATGCTTCCTTTTCTAGAAATAGAACTTATGGGAATCACCTTCATGGATATTAATTGCAGAGGCAGATTTTCGGCAAAAGGATATAAAAATCGAATAGCCTTACATAATACATTTATTTTTCTGACCAATACGCACTATCACGATTCAGCCTCTCCTTATTGGGTGCTAATCTACAACAAAAGTCATGATTAAGCTAACATCAGCAGCTATCACAATAAGGTCCCTCGAAATCAGTAGCTAGAAATTTGATGGAAATCAAGGCCCAAACAACCCCGTACATAAATGGTGAACCACCACACCCTTCCTCTACACATTAATACAACTTCAAACATCATTTCCAGAGATACCCAAACAGCCCTTAACAACAATATTCATAAGGCAGCCACTAACAATCTCAAATCTTTCAGCATAATAGGAGAATATTGACTCAAAGATTTATCAAAATCCATGAATTCTTGATAATCATATACAAAATTCTCCACTCCAAACATTATCAAAGAGAGGAAAACAAATGGGTTGAAGTCTTACCTTAACTCTGAAAATTTATCCTCTAAACTTGTACTTCAAGAATTCAAACTCTCCTTCAAACTCTTACTTGAAAAAATTAGACAGCACTCAGAATCCCTAATGGGTTTTAGTGCGCTTATTGAAGCCAAGAGAGGACCAGAACGAAACTTACGAAAATCTGAAATTTTGCAAGTTCAAAAATGGAGGAATAAACTTGATCCTTATCCTTTGAAAAAGGAGGTGTTATGGCCGACACTCTTGACCAATTTTGGGCCATATAATGTCAAGTAGGTGCCCCACCTGCTTGTCCCTTTAAATTGGGCCTTTTTGGACTTAATATTATTGGCCCTTGGCTGTCCATTTTCCCTTTGTTCTTTTATTCAACTTGGGACAGATATTAGCAAGTAGGTGGTATACACTTGGCCCAATAACATGGTAAAACAAAACTTAGGAGGTCATGCACTTACTTAGTTTCACTTGGGCTTTATCCATAATGGCCAATTGGCAGATTTGGCTGTTGGGCCTTCTTTCATTCACATTTTCTTTAATAGGTTTGGGCTTCAAATGAGCCCCTAAATATAAGCCTAAATCTGGTCAATAAAACATGGGCCCTTTAACTATAATATAGATCAAGTAGGTGATGCAACTGCTAGCTCAATTACCACCTTACTATAATTACTTAAATACTTTCCATCGGAGTTAACTTGCAATACATATGCTAAAACGTGCAAGGCATTACATCACCTTCCAAGCTAGTTTAAACCAACACTAATCATGTAAGAAACATGATCCCTCACCTACACTATAAGTATATATCAAGTATAACATGAATAGAACTACCACATACAAAAATACAGGCCGTTACAATTTTCATGAACAAGCATACTAAGAATTCATATTTTCAAATTCATGTAAGAATAGAAGAACAATGTAGACAATTTCCACAATCTCACTACTCACACACCATCCCCCACTTAGGGTAAACCAAATTAAGAGCAACTTAACCCAACATATAGAGGATTTCAAATACAAAACCTTAACATTCATCACTTAAAGTGATTACTACTTTAGAGAGAATTTTCATTAATTCAATTTAACAACACTAAGGCATTCTAAACCTTATTATTTTAGGCAAATCATCCTCAACCATCAACTTTGATCATACTATTCAATTCACATAAGGTCTTCCTACAATGCAATAGACACTAAGGTCATACATCATTAGCGGAAAACAACAAGGAAGTTCATACACAACAAGAAGTTTAGAAATAACTCTACAACTCATCATGTCATAAGATTCTCATCCTTCAATCTAAATAGCAAAGATTCTTTTCCACATTCCTTATCATGTTCATATTCATAAATTCTACACATTTTTCAATAACATCCAATCAAATGACAATTTAGTAGGTTCTCCAAATATATTACAATAAGTTACCTAGTCTTTACAGTGAGCATGCTTCCAAACATCCAAAAATGCAACATTTAGACATCTAATGGAACAAGCATGGAATTATAAGATACAAAGCTCTACTAACTCATTATTCATAAGCATGCATACTATATTTACAACTCAAGTCTCTACAAAAGACTCCAATTTTTACACTAGCAACTCGTGAAGTACCACTTATATACAAAGGAAAACAATGCACACTGTCAATCACATATACTCATAGGATAGCATACTTCCATAGGTAGTTATTAAAACATTCCAAGTTCAAATCCTAATACTTGGCTACTACCATACAAAATCATGTAGGAATACACAATTTAAGACAAATCACTTTAACCACTATAACTTCTAGCATGCTTCAACTATATCATGACTTACATCATCCGACATAACATGCTATTTCACATAGATTTCATATATTGACATAATTGGCATCACATCATTAATATAAGAGATATTTCATATAAAGCAAGGTAAGATAACCAATCATAATCCCCATAGAGTTAACATGTGCAATGATCAAGTAAAGCTCCATAACTTCACTAAATCAAGTAACCCAACAAGAACTACAATTAGCACCATACTCCACTCATCCATAACATTCATGCATGGATAACTCCATATCTTTAGCACACTAGGCTATTTACATGATTATAAGCATAGAGATCATTACATAAGGACATTCACATTTATCATCATACACATACATAGTATTAACCTCCTAAGGTCTCCATCAAGGCAAACTAGTGCAAGACATAGGTAGAGTCCCATACCCCTACCTAAGTCTAGTTAACCCTTCAAGTCGCCTTAGTTAGTATATACATCATCAAATAAGGACAAGTGTCACCTTCACACATACTCATTCAAACCATAAAACAAAGATAAGCATTTCAAACTCACCTTTTCTCCCTCAAGCATAGAGCAACTCTCATCCAAGCAATCACATCTAAAAGACCACCGGACAAGAAAACATAAGAGAGAGATCTTATAGAATTAAGTTCTATGGCACGATATGAGAATAATGAAGAAGGGAAACTCTATCGTCCTATAGCCTCTCGTACCATTTGATGTGTCGCGACTCACCACCAATGATACAAGACTCTACTAGACGTGGCAATATGAGACTTCTTAGAACCTAAAACCGCTATATAAACCTCATGCTCTGATACCAAGTTTGTCACAATCCAAAAGCATACCCTAGAAGTTAGGATACAAATCTTGGATTGTAACCGGCGTCGTCGACCTCTCGGAGGTCTAAGACAAGCCTCTCATATCATTCATTGCATTGGCATAGTAAATTTAGCGGAACATTTAAAACTTTTCATAGCACATCATATGCTAGAAACATCACATCATATATATATAAAACATAAGTCATAATACATATTTAAACTCTAAGTCTCTTTGCCAGCTTAGACTCAGTAACTTTAGAATACATTAGGGACACGGCCCATACGATACCTTACATAACTATACAATATTTAAAGACTTCATATTAAAGACATAAGTAGGACATCCTTGAACTTAAGGATTCCTTTCCTTGAGCTTGAGAAAAACACCTACCAAGCTCCTCAATCATAGATCTCCTTTAAGCATTCCATAACCTACATTTTGTGTAAAAAGTAAAGAAGAATGGGATTAGCACAAGAATGTACTAAGTATGGAAACCATGCAAAAACATGCATTTAAAAGGGACATTTCCTTTGAAATCATACTTCATGCCATTTTGAGTAAATCATCATAAAATCTTTGTCAATAGCATTTATATCATCCACATACTTCATAGAGACACAATCAAAGGCCAAACATCATATAAAAGCACATATAGAATTTAAGTACAATTTGGAGTCACTTTACAGTGAACTCCATTACCTTACAGTGAACCCTTACTCTTAATTCATTAGCCTCCTAAGTAATCCGTTAGGGATACTTGGTGCAATGTATCACATTAGGAACACAAGAGAAAAGCCATACATAGCATCTACACAAGACAACACATGCCAACATATAATTATAGTGCAATATAGACATAGCCAAACTAGAACTACAATGTCATACATAAAGGACACATACATAATCATATGCATTAGAGAACCTTCGTATGACTTCCTAAGGAGTCACTTGTGCAATGTCAAGATGGGTTCATTACTTCCATCTATCCTAAGTAACTTACCTTAAGTCCTCCTAGTTAGGATCCTATTCAATTACTTCCATTGTCCATTTTACCTTTAGGGAAACCATAACCTTAACCGACATAGACCATGGGTGCTAATCATGGAATCCGGTGTCATAAAACCTTACACCGATGGAAGGTGGTCTACCGACCAAAGTAGAACCTAACATAAACATAGCTATCGAGGTATAATCCTCTAGCTAGTATCTTATGGTGGCAACATAGTTTATGGAACTTGGGGAATTCATGGAAATATCAACTCTACACCCTATGTTGGGTCATGAGGCTATCCACCCCGTGAGGACCGTAATGAACCCTACCTTTCTTAAATAAGAAAGTGTCACCCCTTACATGAGGACGGTAGTGAACCCTGCCTTTCCTATGTTGGAAAGTGTCACTCTCTCATATACAAGTTCGCTCGGTGCTAGGCTAAGTTCCCTTTATTGAAAAGCTTTTATTACGTTTGTTCATAAAACATAAGCTTTAGAATATTCATCATCCATATGCTTATAGCACATTCAAGCACCTATCTAGATTTGG
Organism: Solanum sitiens; assembly: GCA_016801875.1. NCBI lineage: Eukaryota > Viridiplantae > Streptophyta > Magnoliopsida > Solanales > Solanaceae > Solanum > Solanum sitiens. Next base: position 289,999 of record JABWTJ010000663.1, on the reverse strand, counting down.
AGTATTCTTGGGCACCCCTAGCAAGGACCCTTCTCGCTAACTAGATCATCCATGTGTGAGTGTATACTTAGATGTGAGCAAACCTTTCACATAATCACATAATGTCACACATGTTCATATATCAATGCATAAGTCTATAGGCATAACTATATGAGAAATCCTTTCATATAAACCTACTAAGACACTATGCACATTCATACTTCATCATATCATATACATCATATTCATAACATGTTCATACATTCATCCTTCATGTTCATAGAAACCAAATCTAGGAACTATCCTATCAAGATACACATGTGCAATGTATAGACAAGGTTCCATACCCTTGACCATACTAGTACACCTATCAAGTCATCCTAGTAAGGAAAATACAAATCGTACTTCCATAAACATCACCTTAATATGCATAGTAGTAGACACTAGTGAATATAAGAACTACCTTTCATTTAGACACAATGACTTATACTACTTATAACATGCATGTAAGTGGGAGTGTGTGTACATTGACCAACATGATCACATAATGGCTATCAATAACTTATTTAGTCGGCCACCCTATTAGAACACATTGCATTTCAAGCACATAGCACACAACACATAATAGCATAGGAGACAAGACTATACATACAATGTAACCAATACTCCTAACTTTAGCCATTTACACTTTCATATAAGGGTACGTAGGTAAGGGGTTATTAACCATCTTAACACATCCATGGCAGCCCCTATACTTTACCCTAACATAGTTATACACATGCTCATACAATAGCCACACAACCAAATTCACATCTAGAATAGGAAAGTAGGCATAATCTTCTCATAGTATCATTTTAAGCATAAGTTCATAAGTTCATCAATTTGCCTTCATGGCCATGGTCAACACATATATAATGACAATAAAGTAAACACCACCACCATAAGTTGACCATACCACACAATGCCATACAAGGCTTCATCAACATTTCTATAAAGAATAGAGAAGTAGAAGAGTAGAGGAATTAAGCATTCTTACCAATTTCTCACCCTTTGATCATCATTGATCAATACACCTTATTCATCAATAAAACACATAAATGGCAGTAGCTATATGTACTTTAAACATATAAGAAACCATGTACAAGTCGCTACAAGATTATGCCATAACATAAGGAAACATATCAACATACTAGGAAAGTAGAATAACATAGGTCATTAGCTAACTTCCCTTACATTGATTTTAGATCATAGTTCATACATATGTAAGTCTAAGGCAGTAGCTAAACCTACATTTAACCATATTGAAATCATGATTACATACATTCAAGATTAGGGTTACAACATAGGCATTTAGGCTTATCGATTTGCTAGAGTATAGGAGACTTTATCAATACTATGAACTATCTAAGGGTATGATCATCATTCATATTTCATCAATAATATACTCATTAGGCAGTAGCTTAATTAGATAAGAAATCAAGACTAAATCATACTTTATCTAATCATAATTCAAGATACATCACAACTTAGCTTCTTGACTTCATAACCTAAAGGAATCTATACCAATTCATGCAAGCCCTTCTTAATTTGAACATTAAGGATTTATACTTACAAAATTCATCCATTACATCACCCTAAAAGAGTAGCTACATCAGTTCATACATAATCAAGAGCCTACACAACCGATCTCACAATCGTCTTCAAAACAACATATAGAAACATAGGTTATTCATGCTCAAAACTTCATATATTTATCATCATGAACTGCTCATCATCAATTCCCATTATTTAATGTAAATAACAATAACCACAAGCCATTCAACATAAGAGAATCACCATTAAAAATAAAAAACAAGCCATAATTACAAAACCCCTTTCAAGAGCTAAACCATTTTTGGAAGGAACATGGGTTCATCATGCAATTGAAGTGAAATCACATTCAAATCATCATATTAATACTAATTCATCATGATTTAATCTTTAGAAACGTTTTGAGAAAGAATCCATGGCTAGATTGGAAGATTGGAAACTTGTTCATAAGATTTCTTTGAAAAACATTGAGAAGAACTCTCCAAGTGAAAGGTTACTTAGAGATGAAGGATCACCATACCTTAATCTTCATGAAGAACCATAAAACTTTATGAAGAACCCATGAGAATCCCATCTACAAGCTGTTCTTGAGCTTCAAAAACCATGGGGATTTCTAGAGAGAATATTTTGGGAAGGGAAGGGTTCAATTTGAGTGAGGGGATTTGAGAATTGGTAAATCACGTTTTGGATGGCTTATATTCACCTAAAATCACTTAATTAAACCTATTATAGTCAGGTTAGGACGTGGGGTAAATTTACCATTCACCCCTTTAAGTGGCAGCATGCAGGCAGCCAACTTGCAGGCACCCGCAACGAGGACCATGACGGGCCGTGGCAGCCTTCGGTAACAGGAGACTTAGCCAAAATCTTGGCTCAATACCTGACCAAGGCAAGCCTCCTTCGACGAGACCTGCTTGACGGTCCGTTGGTGGCCCAACGGTCCGTCATTGTGTCCGTCAAAGGGACACTGCCCAGGCAGTGTATAGGCAGCCTTGGGGTCCTTCTTTTGGGGCCTCTTGTGGGGACCTTTTGAAGTCATACCCGGACGTTTCCAACGCGATCACAAACCTTAACATGTTATAGACCTACCACATAAGTTTCATCCAAAACAAACACCTACAAGACGTCCAAACAGCCTTGACCCCATCATGACATACGATGAACGTCTTAGGGGCTATCTTTCGAACGCCTTGGACGTTCTTGGGCGTTTGACCTCCAAACTTCACGAAACTTCATATAAGAACATTAAACATCATTTAAAACCATTTCAAGACTTATTTGACTCATTTCACACAATTTAGGCATGCATACACACATGAGGCACATAAGCGACTATTCGTCGAACGTCTTGGACGTCCCTTGACGTTCAACTTCCAAATCACTTCAAACTTTGCACACTGCCTCTATATCACATAATAAGGCATTTTAGGACCTTATAACATTAAGACAAACATGTTAAGCTCTAGACACCTTATCTCATTTTCGAGGTCTTACAGTGTCGGATGACTTGCAAGAAGAATGTCAATCAGCTATCCTTCATGATAACATGAATATTGGTCGTCTTATGGTGCATGCTAAATGGGTTGAGGAGTCTAGAGCAAAAAGGAAGGATAAGTATTCAATAAGGACAAGGCCTTTTGAGAGTAGAACTACTAAATACAGGTTTGGAATTCAAGACAAGCCTAGATTGAAGAAGAGGTTCTCAAATCAAGTTCCATCCAAATTTCCCAAGACTAGGGATTCTAAAGCCCCTAGGCAAAAAATTGCAAAGGGAAAGGGTGGAAACTCATCTAATGAGAAGCCTATGGGTGCTAAGTGTGGAAAGGAATATTATGGTGAATGCTTGATTGGAACGGGGAATTTCTTTAGTTGTGGAAAGAGTGGTCACAAAGCTAGGACTGCCCTAACATAAGAAACCGAGAAAAGAATGATCAAAACCAAGCAAGTGATGCTCCCAAAAAGAACCGCTTCTATGCTCTTCATACTAGAGATGACCAAGAGGCCTCTCCTGATGTGGTGACCGGTATGTTACAAATCTTTGCTATTGATGTGTATGCTTTGCTTGATCGGGGTGCTACTTTGTCTTTCGTTACTCCCTTAGTAGCAAAAAGGTTCTATACTTTACCCGATGTTTTGCATGAACCTATTTTGGTGTCTACTCCGGTGGGTGAGTCGGTTGTAGCAAAAAGAGTCTATTGAAATTGTCCTATTTACATGCCCTATAGAGTTTCTCATGTGGATCTAGTTGAACTAGACATGCTTGATTTTGATGTCATTTTGGGTATGGATTGGTTGCATGCTAGCTTCGCTTCTATTGATTGTAGGATTAGAGTTGTGAGGTTTAGTTTCCCAAACGAACCCGTTATTGAGTGGAAGGGTGGGAATTCTCTTCTTAGAGCTCGTTTCATATCATGCCTAAAAGCATGTAAAATGATCTCAAAGGGGTGTCTTTATCATATTGTGAGAGTCCAAGAAGTTGATTCTGAAGTTCCTCCTATTGAGTCGGTACCCGTGGTGAGTGAATTTACAAAGGTCTTTCCTAATGACCATCCCGGTATTCCTCCCTAACGGGAAATCGATTTGCTACCGGAAACAAACCCTATCTATATTCCTCCTTATAGAATGGCTCTGGCCGAATTGAAGGAGTTGAAGGCACAACTTAAAGATTTGCTAGACAAGGGCTTTATAAGGCCTAGCATTTCTCCATGGGGTGCTCCGGTTTTGTTCATGAAAAAGAAGGATGGGTCCTTGAGAATGTGTATTGACTACCGCCAACTCAACAATGCTACTATCAAGAACAAGTATCCTCTTCCGCGGATTGATGATTTATTTGATCAACTCCAAGGGGCGAGTTACTTCTCCAAAATTGACCTGAGGTCAGGGTATCACCAGCTTAGGGTGAGAAATGAAGATATTCCAAAGACGGCCTTTCGGACTCGGTACGGGCATTATGAGTTTGTGGTTATGTCCTTTGGTCTCACAAATGCTCTGGCGGCGTTTATAGACCTAATGAATAGGGTGTTTCGAAGTTAACTTGATTCATTCGTTATTGTATTTATCGATGATATCATGGTGTATTGGAAGAATGAGGTTGATCACATGTGTCATCTAAGGGTGGTATTACAAACCCTTAGAGAGCATAAATTGTTCGCCAAGTATAGCAAGTGTGAGTTTTGGTGGAAGTCGGTCGCGTTTCTTGGGCACATCATCTCTAGTGAGGGAGTTGAGGTAGACCCAAGGAAAATTGATGCGGTAAGAAATTGTCCTAGACCCTTGACCCCGACAGATATTAGGAGTTTCTTGGGTCAAGCGGTCTATTATCGAAGGTTTGTAGAAGGTTTTTCATCCATTGCATCTCCTTTGACTTCATTGACTCAAAAGGGTAAAAAGTTTGAGTGGTCGGAGGCCTGCGAGAAGAGTTTCCAATTATTGAAAGATAGGCTTACTTCCGCTACGGTGTTAACTTTACCGAAAGGTTCTAAGGGGTTCGTTGTGTATTGTGATGCATCCCGCATAGGTTTGGGGTGTGTGCTTATGCAAAATGGGAAGGTGATTGCCTATGCTTCACGGCAACTTAAGGTGCATGAGAGAAATTACCCCACTCATGACCTTGAGTTAGCGGCCATAGTGTTTGCCTTGAAAATATTGAGACATTACTTGTATGGTGTTCATGTTGATGTTTTCACTGATCATAAGAGTCTTCAATATGTGTTTACTCAAAAAGAATTGAATCTCCGACAAAGAAGGTGGTTAGAATTGTTGAAAGATTATGATATGAGTGTCCTATATCATCCCGACAAGGCCAATGTGGTGGCGGATGCTCTAAGCCGTATGACTATGGGTAGTGTGTCTCATATTGATGAATACAAGAAAGATCTAGTGAAATATGTTCATAGTTTGACTAGATTGGTGGTGCGTTTGGAGAGTTCTCTAAATGAAGGTGCCACGGTTCATCATAGCTCTGAGTCATCGTTAGTGGTTGAGGTGAAGTCCAAGCAACACCTTGATCAACTATTGATGGAGTTGAAGGAATCGGTTCTTGGCAAGATGAATGAGTCTTTCTCCTTAGGAGGGGATGGTGTGTTGAGGTACCAAGGGAGGTTATGTGTTCCCGATGTTGATGGATTGAGGGATCGGATCCTTGAGGAAGCCCATGGATCCCACTATTCCATCCATCCAGGTTCTACTAAGATGTATCATGACCTTCGAGAAATATATTGGTGGGAAGGTTTGAAGAAGGACATAGCAGAATTTGTTGTTAACTGTCCAAATTGCCAACAAGTGAAGGCGGCACATCAAAATCCGGGTGGCTTACTACAAGAGATCCAAATTCCTACTTGGAAGTGGGAAGACATTAATATGGACTTTGTGGTAGGGTTGCCTCGGATTCAAAAGTCGTATGATTCTATATGGGTGATTGTTGATAGATTGACTAAGTCCGCCCATTTTATTCACATCAAATCCACATTTTCGGCTGAGGATTATGCGAAGGTCTTCATAGATGAGATTGTGTGTCGCCATGGTATTCCGTTATCCATCATTTTGGATCGGGGTGCACAATTCACATCTAGATTTTGGAAGTCATTTCAAGAAGGTTTGGGTACTAAAGTGAAATTGAGTACCACTTTTCATCCTCAAACGGATATTCAAGCGGAACGCACCATTCAAACCCTTGAGGATATGCTTAGAGCTTGCATTATTGATTTTAAAGGAAGTTTGGATAAGCACTTACCGTTGGTGGAGTTTGCGTATAATAATAGTTTTCATTCGTCCATCTCCATGTCTCCCTATGAAGCCTTGTATGGTAGGAGGTGTAGGTATCCTATAGGATGGTTTGAAGTTGGTGAACCATCGATCTTTGGTCCCGACTTGATTTATAGGACATTCGAGCATGTGCATATCATAAGGAATAGGTTGCAAACAACCTATAGTCGACAAACGTCCTATGCCGACAATAAGAGAAGGGATTTGGAGTTTGAAGAGGGTGACAAGGTGTATTTGAAAATTTCACCTATGGGGTGGTAAGATTTGGCAAGAAAGGGAAGTTGAGCCCTCATTACGTTGGCCCTTATGAGATTTTGGAAAGGGTTGGTAAAGTTGCCTATCGCTTAAAACTACCTAATGATTTAGCTTCGGTTCATCCGGTTTTCCATGTCTCTATGTTGAAGAAGTGTGTCAGGGATCCCGAGTCTATTCTTCCTATTGAAGTCTTGGAGTCAAGGATAACCTCTCTTATGAGGAGGTTCCGGTTCATATCCTTGATAGGCAAGTGAAAAGGTTGAGGAACAAGGAGGTGGTTTCCATAAAAGTGTTATGGAAGAACCACATAGTTGAGGGTGCAACATGGGAGGCCGAGGCCGACATGAAAACCCGTTATCCTCATCTTTTTGATGTTTAAGGTTAGTCATTCTCTCTAATGATATAATTATACTAGATATTGTGAATCCTTGATGTTTTGGTGAAGTTTTTCAAAAATCCTAGTTTTTTTGGAGACTTCACAATGAAGTCACTGTAAGGTGGCCTTAAACAAAATTTGAAATTTGTCTTGCTTCTTGCATATTTGAGTCAAGTCATCTATTGTGATATACTGAATCCTTGTGGATATTATATTAAGCATATTGATAAGATGAACTTTGTGCTAATTGACTTGTGTATCAAATGATTGAGCTCATGTGTGTAGTGAGGGGGAGATACCTCATGAGGAAACTTTATGATTCATGCTAATTGGATATTGTGAATTGGTTGAGCTGCTAGTCTTGAGTCTTTTCCCTCCTTTAAAGAGTGTTTAGTGTCATTCGGGGATGAATGTTCCTAGGGGGGGGGGGTAATGTAACATTTCAAAATCCGAAGTCATGTTGTAAAACTTAACCAGGCTCCTTAAGGTCTAAATCATTGTTCCTAGCCAAATTAGGTGTATATAGAGTGGTTAAAGTGTTTTAGAACCAAAATGTTCAAGAACGTCCATGACGTCCAGAAAGTTGGTTCATGAAAGGGCTAGTGTGTTCTAATTAGTTTGACTACGTTTAAGGGTCGGAATCGAGCGAAAGTTTGTAGAAATAGGGGTATCACATAGTGAGGTATGGTTTCATGATGGAAAAGTCAGGGTACGACTCCCCAAGGACCAACCAAGGGCCCTCAATGAGGACCCTTGTGGAAGGAAGGTGTAACATTGCCTGGCAGTGTGCCTCGACGGATGGTTCGATGAGGTATCACGGGCACGATGGGCCGTCGAGGACACCATCGTCCCACCATTAGTAGCCTCCTCAAGAGCCCTCGCCTGCACAGTCTCTAACCGAGACGACGGAAGTGCAGGACGAAGGGAGGGTCGTCCGTCACGCCCCCGACGGACCGTTGATGGGGTTTCGTCGGTGGGGGCCTGTTATGGTTCGGTGAACTTAAGCTATAGTTCATTTAAATTGTTACTTAGGGCTAATTGGGGATTAAGGGAAGACTAATTAAGTTGACTTAGCCCTACTATATATACCCTCAATCCTCATTAGCCTAATCACAATTCTCAAAATAAACTCTCTTCCTTCTCTCTACTTTCTCTCTCTATTGGAAGACTCCATTGAAGAATAGCTTGGGAGGTGCATTAGGGGCTGGTTTAGGACGAAATCACCATCGAAACGTCATCAAATCTTAAGGTATGGGATCTAATTCACCTTTGGGACTTCTTTCCTCAAAGGGCTCCTTCATAGATTTTCCAAAAAATTGAGTTTCATATGGGTTTCATCCAATTCCGAATTTGATGTTATGAATTGAGTGGTTCATGTATTCTTTGGGTCATAGTGAGTAGAATATCATGCATTCTAACTTGATTATGATGATTCGAAGTGGTTTGGTTTAGATTGTAGATGATGACCCTTAACCCTTAATCCTAGGTATGAGATTGATGTGAATTTGGGTTGGGTTGATGTAATTGATCTAATTATTATTTAAATCATCTTTAATGATTGTTATTTCATTGATCATGCATCTATTGTGATGAATTCAAGTCCTTCATGCTAATTCTTGAGTATTGAATTTAGGGTAAGAAGATAGACTTAGATGTCATGTTATCAAGCTTTGATTTAGTATTGAATTATAGCGTAGTGACTCTTCTAAATTAGTTATTATATTGATTTATGAATTACATTGGTGTGATGACACAAAATTACTCTTCTAAGTCTCTTTGCCATCTTAGACTCAATAACTTTAGAATACATTAGGGACACGGCCCATACGAAACATTACATAACTATACAATATTTAAAGACTTTACATTAAAGACATTAGTAGGACATCCTTGAACTTAAGGATTCCTTTCCTTGAGCTTGGGAAATCACTTATCAAGCTCCTCAACCATAGACCTCCTTTAAGCATTCGATTACCTACACTTTGTGTAAAAATTAAAGAAGAATGGGATTAGCACAAGAATGTACTAAGTATGGCAACCATGCAAAAACATGCATTTGAAAGGGACATTTCCTTTGAAATCATATATCATGCCATTTTGAGTAAATCATCATAAAACCTTTATCAATAGCATTTATATCATCCACATACTTCATAGAAACACAATCAAAGGCCATACATCATAGAAAAGCACATATAGAATTTAATCCCCATTTGAGGTCACTTTACAGTGAACTCACTCTCCTTAACATTAACTCTTTCTTTTAATTCATTTGCTTACTAAGTAATCCTTTAGGGATACTTGGTGCAATACATCACCTTAGGAACATAAGAGAATACCCTACATAGCATCTACACAAGACAACACATGCCATCATAGAAGTATAGTACAATATAATCATAGTCAAACCAAGACTACAATATCATACATAAAGGACACATACATAATCATATCTATGAAGGTACTTTCCTAAGACTTCCTAAGGAGTCACTTGTGCAATGTCTAGATGGGTTCATTACTTCCACCTATTCTAAGTAACTTACCTTAAGTCCTCATAGTTAGGTTTCTATTCAATTACTTCCATTGTCCATTTTACCTTTAGGGAACTATAACCTCAACCGACATAGACCATGTGATGCTAAACATGGAATCCGGTGTCATCAAACCTTACACCGATGGAAGGTGGTCTACCGGCCAAAGTAGAACCAATATAAACATAGCTATCGAGGTAGGATCCCCTAGCTAGTATCCTATGGTGGCAACATAGTTCAAGAACTAAGAGGTAGATATCCCTATTCATACCATTTGGTAAAGTGGGCCTCTCCTCATGGGAATCCCTTAGATGACATATCTCATAAACAAGGGAGTTAACATCACATGGGCAACTTTAGGATGAATCTTTCCTTCTATGGATAAGTCATCACCTCCCGTTGTCAAGTTCGCTCGGTGCTAAGTTAAGTTCCCTTTATTTAAAAGCCTTTATTACGTTTATTTATAAAACATAAGCTTAGGATAATCATTCCTCATATGCTTATAGCATATTCAAGCACCTATCTAGTCTTATAGCATTCTTGGGCACCCCTCTCAAGGCCCCTCTAAATTACTAGATCATCATGTGTATGAGTGTATACATAGATGTGAACAAACCTTTCACATAACACATTAAGTCACACATGTTCATACCTTACATATTCATACCTCATCATATCATATACATCATATTCATAACATGTTCATATATTCATCCTTCATACACATAAGAACCAAACCTAGGAACTATCCTATAAAGATACACATGTGCAATGCATAGACAAGGTTCCATACCCTTGCCCATACTAGTACACCTATCAATTCATCCTAGTAAGGGAATACAAATCATACATTCATAAACATCACCTTAATATGCATAGTAGTAGACACTAGTGAATATGAGAACTACCTTTCATTTAGACACAATGACTTATACTACTTCTAACATGCATGTAAGTGAGAGTGTGTGTACATTGATCAACATGATCACGTAATGGCTATCGATAACTTCTTGAATCAGCCACCCTATTAGACCACATTACACTTCCAAACACATAGCACACAAAACATAATAGCATAGGAGACAAAACAATATATACCTTATAATCAAGACTCCTAACTTTAGTTATTTATACTTTCATATAAGGGTTCATAGGTAAAGGGTTATTAACCATCTTAACACATCCATGGCAGAACATATACTTTACCCTAACATGGTTATACACATGCTCATACAATAGCCACACAACCTAATTCACAACTAGAATAGGAAAAATAGGCATAAGCTTCTCATAGTATCATTTTATGCACATGTTCATAAGATCATCAATATGCCTTCAAGGCCATGTTCAACATATATATAATGACAATAAAGTAAACACCGCCACCATATGTGGACCATACCACACAATGCCATACAAGGTTTCATCAACATTACTATAAAGGAATAGAGAAGTGGAAGAGCAAAGGAAATAAGCATTCTTACCCAATTCTCACCCTTTGATCATCATTGATCAATACCCTTATTCATCAATAAAACACATATATGGCAGTAGCTAAATGTACTTTAAACATATAAGAAACCATGTACAAGTCACTACATGATTATACTATAACATAAACATCACATACTAGGAAAGTAGAAGAACATAGATCGTTAATCAATTTCATTCATATGGATTATAGGTCATATTTCATGAATCATATCACCCTAAGGAAGTAGCTAATGAAATCATAATCTAGATGAGACAATACTACAATTTACCATTAAGGTCGATACAAGCATGCTTCATATAGGGAGTTCATGGAAAGTAAGTTTACATAGATTAATCATATTCAACCTATCATGAATTGACCCATATTGTATTAATTACATATAATTCATCGTCATATTTCATTATAGGCAGCAGCTATAGACTAATCAATTCTTATAGCGACTAACCTAACGTCAAGATCACAAGTTACAACTTCATGGACAAGAAGAACCTAGATTAATTCAAACCAAGCCTTCTCTACTTTGGTAATACATGATTTATATCCACAATTCAACCATGGTATTAACCTAAAACAGTAGCTACAAGAACCACAACTTAATGGAGACTCACTTTAGATCACAAGAAAACCAATGTTACAGTGAACTATAGAAAACTAGGCTAAACATGCTCAAATCTTCATACATTGATCCTCATGGATAATTCAACATCAATTAAACATAAATTCATGTAAATAACATTACATACAATCAATTCAACGTAAGGGAATCATAATTCAATCGATAACAAGTCAAGATCACAAAGCCTATGCAAGAGCTAAACCAATTTTTGAAGGAACATGGGTTCATCATGCAATTGGAGTGAAAACACATTTAAATCACTGTATTAACTTCAATTCATCATGATTTAATCATTAAAAACGTTTTGAGAAAGAACCCATGTCTAGATTGGAGAAGAAGAACTTTGATCATAAACATTCTTTGAAAACATTGAGAAGAATTCTCCAAGTGAAAGGTTACTTAGAGATGAAGGATCACCATACCTTTATCTACAAGAAAACCTCTAAAACTTCATGATTCATCCATATAAAATCCATCTCCAAGAAGCTCTTGAGCTTCACCAACAATGGTGGTTTTAGAGAGAACATTTTTGGAGGGAAAGGCTTTAAAGATGTGAGAGGATTTTGGGAATGGGTTGATCACGTTTTTAAAGACTTATATACACCTAAAATTACTTAAATAAACCTATTATAGTCAGGTTAGGATGTGGGGTGAATTTCCCATTCACCCCTTTAAGTGGCAGCACGCAGCAGCCAACCTGCAGGGCATCCGCGACAAGGGGCTCGACGGGGCGTCATGGCCATGACGGGCCGTGGCAGCCTCCGTCGCCCAAGCCTTAGCCAAATTCTTAGCTCATGACCTGCCCAAGGCAATTCCCCTTCGACGAGACCTGCTTGACGGTCTGTTGGTGGCCCAACGATCCGTCATTGGGTCCGTCAAGGGACACTGCCCAGGCAGTGTCTTAGGCATCCATGGGTCCTTTTTTGGGGCCTCTTGTGGGGCCCCTTATAAGTCGTACCCGGATGTTTTCAACGCGATTACAAACCTTAACATGTTATAGACCTTACACATAAGTTTCATCCAAAACAAACACCTACAAGACGTCCAAACAGCCTTGACCCCAACATGACATACAATGAACGTCTTAGGGGCTATCTTTCGAACGCCTTGGACGTTCTTGGGCGTTTGACCTCCAAACTTCACGAAACTTAATATAATAACATTAAACATCATTTAAAACCATTTCAAGACTTATTAGACTCAGTTCATACGATTTAAGCATGCATACACACATAAGGCACATAAGCGACTATTCGTCGAACGTCTTGGACATCCCTTGACGTCCGACTTCCAAATCACTTCAAACTTTACACATGGCCTATATATAACATAATAAGGCATTTTAGGACCTTATAACATTAAGACTAACATGTTAGACTCTAAAACCTTATATCATTTTTGAGGTCTTACAATATCCCCCATTTGTGAACATTCGTCCTCGAATGACACTTAGGACTCTTTAATCACAACAAGGACTTTAATGCACATAATAGCAGTTAATAACATTTAAAATATCAGCAAATCATTTTAGCACTCGATTCACACAAGCAAGCAAAACCATTACTCACTCACTCTTTAATGCATCAAACACAAAAGTCCTTTTCATGTTCATAGGGGAAAATCCTTCTCCTAATCATAACACGATCATTACGCATTAATTAATTACAAGAAAATCTTGAAAAGCTACTAATAGGCAGATCATAACTCATACTCAAAGTTAGTTAGGCACTCATACTTCAATGCATATAAGCTTGAGTTAGTTAAATCACAAAGATCTTCATTAGTTAGACCTAGTACCATGAAGGTCATACTGAATCATACAATGCTTAGTTGTATACATGGAGGAATATTTTGCTTCTCAACACATTTCATGCATCATGAGTTCACACCTTAGCAAAGTACAAGATCAATTTCTTTAAAAATGAGAAATCTCAACTTTCGAGCCAAGACATGCATACATTTTTCTTCCTAGTGAAGTCTAAACGGTAAGTCACACCAAGTACATCACAACAAAATAGGAAGTCATTCCACAAATATATTTTAGTAACTTATTACTCATCCTTATAGTAAGCCTTATTTTGGAAAAATAACACAAACCATAGGCACACACATATACACTTAGCAAAACATGCTTTCACCTTTTAAAATAAGCCTACAATTTTGTATCACAAATCATCAAATCACTAAATTTTCAAGAGAGTCGACATATATCATTGTAAAAGAGACTCAACTCCCATTACAAGGCTAAACAATTTAACCTACAAGTGACTATCACCAAGTTCCTTGTCTTACCTCATGAGGTCAACTTCACAATTAACATATCAAAATGCAAGTCAACAAGAGAAAATATGGATTTTTATCAGAAACTTCTTTTCATGCTCTTTGGAAAATTCACCATGTCTCCAAAATGATGTCAATCAATCATTACCAATCATATAAAGATCATGTACTTCACGCCTTATGCACTTCACATGGGAAACTTTAGGATGAATCTTTTCTTCTATGGATAAGTCATCACCTCCCGTTGTCAAGTTCGCTCGGTGCTAAGTTAAGTTCCCTTTATTTAAAAGCCTTTATTACGTTTATTTATAAAACATAAGCTTAGGATAATCATTCCTCATATGCTTATAGCATATTCAAGCACCTATCTAGTCTTATAGCATTCTTGGGCACCCCTCTCAAGGCCCCTCTAAATTACTAGATCATCCATGTGTGTGAGTGTATACACAGATGTGAACAAACCTTTCACATAACACATTAAGTCACAGATGTTCATACCTTACATATTCATACCTCATCATATCATATACATCATATTCATAACATGTTCATATATTCATCCTTCATATACATAAGAACCAAACCTAGGAACTATCCTATCAAGATACACATGTGCAATGCATATACAAGGTTCCATACCCTTGCCCATACTAGTACACCTATCAAGTCATCCTAGTAAGGGAATACAAATCATACGTTCATAATATGCATAGTAGTAGACACTAGTGAATATGAGAACTACCTTTCATTTAGACACAATGACTTATACTACTTCTAACATGCATGTAAGTGAGAGTGTGTGTACATTGACCAACATGATCACATAATGGCTATCGATAACTTCTTGAATCAGCCACCCTATTAGACCACATTACACTTCCAAACACATAGCACACAAAACATAATAGCATAGGAGACAAAACAATATATACCTTATAATCAAGACTCCTAACTTTAGCTATTTACACTTTCATATAAGGGTTCATAGGTAAAGGGTTATTAACCATCATAACACATCCATGGCAGCACCTATACTTTACCCTAACATGGTTATACACATGCTCATACAATAGCCACACAACCTAATTCACAACTAGAATATGAAAAATAGGCATAAGCTTCTCATAGTATCATTTTATGCACATGTTCATAAGATCATCAATATGCCTTCAAGTCCATGGTCAACATATATATAATGACAATAAAGTAAACACCGCCACCATAAGTGGACCATATCACACAATGCCATACAAGGCTTTATCAGCATTACTATAAAGGAATAGAGAAGTACAAGAGTAAAGGAAATAAGCATTCTTACCCAACTCTCACCCTTTGATCATCATTGATCAATACCTTTATTCATCAATAAAACACATATATGGCAGTAGCTATATGTACTTTAAACAAATAAGAAACCATGTACAAGTCACTACATGATTATACCATAACATAAACATCACATACTAGGAAAGTAGAAGAACATAGATCGTTAATCAATTTCATTCATATGGATTATAGGTCATATTTCATGAATCATATCACCCTAAGGCAGTAGCTAATGAAATCATAATCTAGATGAGACACTACTACAATTTGCCATTAAGGTCGATACAAGCATCCTTCATATAAGGAGTTCATGGAAAGTAAGTTTACATAGATTAATCATATTCAACCTATCATGAATTGACCCATATTGTATTAATTACATATAATTCATCGTCATATTTCATTATAGGCAGCAGCTATAGACTAATCAATTCTTATAGCGACTAACCTAACGTCAAGATCACAAGTTACAACTTCATGGACAAGAAGAACCTAGATTAATTCAAACCAAGCCTTCTCTACTTTGGTAATACATGATTTATATCCACAATTCAACCATGGTATTAACCTAAAACAGTAGCTACAAGAACCACAACTTAATCGAAATTCACTTTAGATCACAAGAAAACCAATGTTACAGTGAACTATAGAAAACTAGGCTAAACATGCTCAAATCTTCATACATTGATCCTCATGGATCATTAAACATCAATTAAACATAAATTCATATAAATAACATTATATACAATCAATTCAACATAAGGGAATCATAATTCAATCGATAACAAGTCAAGATCACAAAGCCCATGTAAGAGCTAAACCAATTTTGGAAGGAACATGGGTTCATCATGAAATTGGAGTGAAAATAAATTTAAATCACTGTATTAACTTCAATTCATCATGATTTAATCATTAAAAACATTTTGAGAAAGAACCCATGGCTAGATTGGCGAAGAAGAACTTTGATCATAAACTTTCTTTGAAAACATTGAGAAGAACTCTCCAACTGAAAGGTTACTTAGAGATGAAGGATCACCATACCTTTATCTACAAGAAAACCTCTAAAACTTCATGATTCATCCATAGAAAATCCATCTCCAAGCAGCTCTTGAGCTTCACCAACAATGGTTGTTTTAGAGAGAACATTTTTGGAGGGAAAGGCTTTAAACATGTGAGAGGATTTTGGGAATGGGTTGATCACGTTTTTAAAGACTTATATACACCTGAAATTACTTAAATAAACTTATTATAGTCCGGTTAGGAAGTGGGGTGAATATTCCATTCACCCCTTTAAGTGGCAGCACTTAGCAGCCAACCTGCAGGCCATCCGCGACGAGGGGCTCGACGGGGCGTCATGGCCATGACGGGCCGTGGCAGCCTCCGTCGCCCATGACTTAGCCAAATTCTTGGTTCAAGACCTGCCCAAGGCAATCCTCCTTCGAGGAGACCTGCTTGACGGTCCGTTGGTGGCCCAACGATCCGTCATTGGGTCCGTCAAGGGACACTGCCCAGGCAGTGTCTTAGGTAGCCTTGGGTCCTTCTTTTGGGGCCTCTTGTGGGGCCCTTTAGAAGTCGTACCCGGACGTTTCCAATGCGATTACAAACCTTAACATGTTATAGACCTTACACATAAGTTTCATCCAAAAATAACACCTACAAGACGTCCAAACAGCCTTGAACCCAACATGACATACGATGAACGTCTTAGGGGCTATCTTTCGAACGCCTTGGACGTTCTTGGGCGTTTGACCTACAAACTTCACGAAACTTAATATAATAACATTAAACATCATTTAAAACCATTTTAATACTTATTAGACTCAGTTCATACGATTTAAGCATGCATACACACATAAGGCACATAAGCAACTATTCGTCGAACGTCTTGGACGTCCCTTGACGTCCGACTTCCAAATCACTTCCAACTTTGCACACGACCTATATATAACATAATAAGGCATTTTAGGACCTCATAAAATTAAGACGAACATGTTAGGCTCTAGACACCTTATCTCATTTTCGAGGTCTTACAATGATGTTGTGTTGAAGTATACCTTATTTACGGTGATAGATTGGTATGATGATTGAATTGGAATGTTTTAGGTTTGGTTGCCTAGGAGTACATGTTATAGGGAGGTTTTTGTGTAAAGATGTTCCCTATTATGATGTGATGTGCAAGGGTTAACTTCACCTAAATGAATTGTGAATGAAAGGACTATTTCCTATACGATTCTTCTTTGAGCTATGATGATGAATATACAGGGGCTTGACCTTATTATCTAACTAGGTTGAGATGATTATTAAATTTGAAGACTTTTCTATAATGGGAATTTAGCGTAGCACCGAGTGAACTTGACAACGGGAGGTGATGACTTATCCATGAAAGGAAAGATTCATCCTAAAGTTGCCCATATGATGATAAATCCCTTGTTTAAGGGACATGTCATTTAAGGGATTCCCATGAGGAGCGGCCCACTTTACCAAATGGTATGAATAAGGATATCTACCTCTTAGTTCTTGAACTATGTTGCCACCATAGGATACTAGCTAGTGGATCCACCTAGATAGATACGTTTATGTTAGGTTCTACCTTGGCCGGTAGACCACCTTCCATCGGTGTAAGGTTTCATGACACCGGATTCCACATTAGCTCATGTGGCCTATGTCGGTTAAGGTAAGAGTTCCATAAACTAAAACGAATGAATAGGATGTAGACTAATCGAAGTGACTTGAGGGGTTTGACTTTAGCTTAGGTAGGGGTATGGGACTATACCTACGCCTTGCACTAGTTTTCCTTGATAGGAGCTTTGAGAATTCAATATTATGTATGTAAATGGTGATATAATGTAATTGACCTTGTACGTTGAATAACATGCTTATGAGTATGAGGTTGATGTCCTTTGTTGAAGAAGAATACTTCATGAAGATTATAGTTATTATGTTTTGTTTTGCTATGCTTTACTCTTATCCATGTTTTATAATGATATTTCTTGATGATAGGATCTTATGAGATTAAGGGCTTAAAAATGATGGTATGCATGTGGTATAGTTAGTTACTTTGTATACTCAAGTAAATGGTCTAAATAGCATATTTTCTTAAATGTCCCTTTCTAAGCATACTTGATTGGTAATTGTGCATATGTTTTCATACTTAGTACATGTGGAGTACTAACCCCATTTCCTTCCCTTTTCCCAAACATTTTAGGTTCCGGTCATTGAATTGGCTTCGAGGTGCTTTGAAGGAAGACTTGGATATCTTATCATCCAAGTGGTAGGTCCTCATTCTCCCAAGGGCGATGCCGATATTCTATTGCTATGCTACTTAGTTACTATAGTTCTGTATTGACTCTATTTTTCATTTGACACGCTGTTGTATATAGCCTATATGTGGCTTCTTTTATTGATGTAGGGCCATGCCCAAGACTTATTGTCTTTGTTAAATGGTTTATGAGATGAGACGGATTTTATGAATATTATTTCTTTACTATATAAATGGGTGAAATAAAAGTAGAAGACTATGTAATCTTCGTATATGAACAAGTCTATGTCTACTTGATATAAATACGATTATGTATATGTAGAGGTCTATGTAAACCTCCGAGTAGATATAGATAAAAAGTTTTAAATTCTTTCACATTTTAATCGATGAATGCTATGACGAGGCTAAGAGGCTTGTCTTAGTCCTCGAAGAGGACGACGACGCCGGTTACGTCTAGGGGGTAAACCCGGATGTGACAAAACAGTAAGTCCAAAATGAGAAAACCCAAACATTAAACACTAAACAATAGATTTTAAACCTCTAATCCTAAACTATAAACCCTAAAACCTAAAAAAAATTAAACCCTAGCCCAAACCCTAACCCTACCCTTAACCGTAACCGTAACCCTAATCCTAAACAATTAACCTGAAACCCTAAGCCCAAAATACCAATACACAAACATTAAACACTAAACCATAGATTTTAAACTAAAAATCCTAAACCCTAAAACCTAAAACCCAAAAACAACCTAATCCCTAACCCTAACCCTATCCCTAACACGAACCCTAACCCTAACCCTATCCTTAGCCCTAAACCCTAAACCCTAAACCCTAAACCCAATGCCCAAAATACCAAAACCCGAACATTAAACACTAAACCATAGATATTACAACTCAAATCCTTAACCCCATACCCTAATACCTAAAAACAACCTAAACCCTAATCCTAACCCTAACATTAACACTAACCTTAACCCTACCATAAACCCCAAACCCCAATCCCAAAATACTAAAACCCAAACATGAAACACTAAATCATTGATATTAAACATCAAATTCTAAAACCAAAAACCTAAAAAAACCAAAATTGTTACCCTAACCCTAACCTTAACTTTAATCCTAAAGCTAAACCATAAACCCAAAACCCTAAGCCCAAAATACGAAAACCCAAACATTACATACTAAACCATAGATTTTAAACCTCAAATCCTAAACCATAAACCTAAAAACTTAAAAAACTCAAAACCATAACCCTAACCCTAACCCTAACCTTAACCCTAAACCATAAACCAGAAACCCTAAGCCCAAAATACCAAAACCCAAACATTAAATACTAAACCATAGATTTGAAACCAAAAATACTAAACCCTGAACCATAAAACCTAAAAACCATACAACCTAACCCTAACCTTAACCCTAAACCCTAAACCCTAAGTCCAAAAAAAAACCTAAGTTCAAAATACGAAACCCAAACATTAAGCACTAAACCATAGATTTTAAACCTCAAATCCTAAACCAAAAACCCTAAAACCCAAAAAAACCTAAACCCTAACCCTAACCCTAACCCTAAATCATTAACCTAAAATTCCAAGCACAACATACCAAAAATCGAACATTAAACACCAAACCATAAATTTAAAACCAAAAGTCCTAAACCCCAAAACATAAAACATAAAATAAACTTAAACCGTAACCCTAACCCTATCTCTAACATGAACCCTTACCCTAACCCTATCCTTAACCCTAACCCAAAACCCTAAACCCTAAACCCAAAGCCAAAAATACCAAAACCCTAATATTAAACACTAAACCATAGATATTACAACCCAAATCCTTAACCCCAAACCGTACAACCTAAAAAACAACCTAAACCCTAACCCTAATCCTAACATTAACCTTAACCCTAACCCTACCATAAACCCTAAACCCCAAGCCCAAAATACCAAAACCCAAACATTAAACACTAAACCATTCATATTAAAGCTCAAATACAAAACCCTAAACACAAAAACCTAAAAAAATCCAAAACCCTTACCCTAACCCTAACCGTAACCTTAACCCTAACCCTAACCTAAACCATAAACCCAAAATCCTAAGCCCAAAATACCAAAGCCCAAATATTAATACAAACCATATATTTTAAACCATAAATTCTAAACCCTAAACCATAAAACCTAAAAAAAAAAAAACCAACCCTAACCCTAACCCTAACACTAAACCCTAAACCCTAAACCCTAAGTCCCAAAAACAAAAAGAAGTCCAAAAAACAAACCCTAAGTCCAAAATGCGAAATCCCAAACATTAAACACGAAACCATAGACTTTAAACCTCAAATCCTAAAACCACTAATCCTAAAACCAAAAAAAAACTAAACCCTAACCCTAAACCATTAACCCGAAACCCCAAGCCCAAATACCAAAACCCAAACATTAAACACTAAACCATAGATTTTAAGCAAAAATCCTAAAGCCCTAAACTTAAAACCCAAAAAAGACCTAAACCCTAACCCTAACCCTAAACCTAAATCCAAAGCCCAAAATACCAAAAACCTAACATTGAATACTAAACCATAGATATTACAACTCAAATTCTTAACCCCAAACCCTAAAACCTAAAAAACAACCTAAACCCTAACCCTAACCCTAACATTAACCCTAACCCTAACCCTATCATAAACCCTAAAGCCCAAGACCAAAATACCAAAACCTAAGCATTATATACTAAACCATTGATATTTAACCTCAAATCCTAAATCCTAAACACAAAAACCAAAAAAACCAGAACCCTAACCCTAACCCTAACCCTAACCCTAAACAATAAACCCGAAACCCTAAGCCCAAAATACCAAAACCAAAACATTAAATACTAGTCCATAGATTTTAAACCTCAAATGCTAAACCCTGAACCATAAAACCTAAAAAAAAACTACACCCTAACCCTAATCCTAACCCTAACCCTAACCATAAACCATATACCATAAACCCTAAGTCCAAAAAAAACCTAAGACCTAAATACGAAAACCCAAACAGTAAAAACTAAACCATAGATTCTAAACCTCAAATCCTTAATCACAAACCCTAAAACCTAAAACAAAACTAAACCCTAACCCTAACCCTAACCCAAACCCTAACACTAACCTAAACCCTAACCTAACCCTAAACCATTAACCCGTAACCCCAATCCAAAAATACCACACTAAACCATAGATTTTAAACCAAAAATTCTAAACCCCAAAAACTATAACCTTAAAAAAACCTAAATCCTAACCCTTAACCCTTTCCCTTACACAAACCCTAAACCTAACCCTATTTGTAACCGTAACCCTAAACCCTAAACCCAAAGCCTAAAATAGCAAAACCCTAAAATAAAATAGAAAACTATAGATATTACAACTCAAATCCTTAACCCCAAACCCTAAAACCTAAAAATAAACCTAAACACTGACCCTAACATTAAACATAACCCTAACTTTACCCTAAACCCTAAACCCCAAGCCCAAAATACCAAAACCAAAATATTAAACACTAAACCATTGATATTATACCTCAAATCATAAACCCTAATCCCAAAAACCTAAAAAAACCTAACCCTAACACTAACCCCAACTTTAACTCCAATTCTAACCCTAAACCATAAACCCAAAACCCTAAGCCCAAATACCAAAACCCAAACATTAAATACTAAACCATAGATTTTAAACCTCAAATGCTAAACTCTAAACCATAAAACCTAAAAAGAACCTACACCCTAACCCTAATACTAACCCTAACCCTAAACCTAAACCTAAACCTAAACCCTAAACCTTAAATCCTAAGTCCAAAAAAAAGAAAAAAAAAACTAAGTCCAAAATACGAAAACCCAAAGATTAAACAATAAACCATAGATATTAAACCTCAAATCCTAAACCACAAACCCTAAAACCTAAAAAAATCTAAACCCTAACCCTAACCCCAACCCAAACTCTAACCCTAACCTTAAACCTTAACTGAAACCCCAAGCCCAAAATACCAAATACCAAACATTAAACACTAACCATAGATTTTAAACAAAAAATCCTAAACCCTAAAACCTAAAACCTTAAAAAAATAAACCCTAACCCTATCCCTAAAATGAACCCTAACCCTATCTTTAACCCAAACCCAAAACCGTAAACCCAAAACCGTAAACCCAAAATACCAAAACCCTAACATTAAACACTAAACCATAAATATTACAACTCAAATCCTTAACCCCAAACCCTAAAACATAAAAAGCAACCTAAACCCTAACCCTAACCCTAAAATTAACCCTAACAAAAACCCTACTATAAAACCCTAAACCCCCAGCCCAAAATACCAAAACCCAAACATTAAACACTAAACCATTGATAATAAACCTCAAATCCTAAACCTTAAACAAAAAAACCTAAAAAACCCAAAACCCTAACCCTAACCCTAACCCTAACCTTAATCCTAACCCTAACCATAAACCATAAACCCAAAACCCTAAGCCCAAAATACCAAAACCCAAACATTAAATACTAAACCATAGATTTTACACCTTAAATGCTAATCACTGAATCATAAAACCTAAAAAAAATGACACCCTAACCCTAATCCTAACCCTAACCCTAAACCCTAAACCCTAAGTCCAAAAAAAATCCAAAGTCCAAAATACAAAAAACCCAAACATTAAACACTAAACCATTGATATTAAACCTCAAATCCTAAACCCTAAACCCAAAAACCTAAAACAATCCAAAACCCTAACCTAACTCTAACCTTAACCCTAACCCTAACCCTAACCCTATCCTTAACCCTAACCGTAACCCTAAATCATAAACCCAAAAACCTAAGCCCAAAATACCAAATCCCAAACATTAAATACTAAACCATACATTTTAAATCTCAAATCCTAAACCACAAATCCTAAAACCTAAAATAAACTAAACCCTAACCCAAACCTTGACCCTAACCTTAACCCTAACCCTAACCCTAAACCAATAACCCAAAAACCCAAGCCCAAAATACCAAAACTCTGACATTAAACACTAAACAAATAGATTTGAAACTAAAGATCCTAAAGCCCAAAACCTAAAACTTAAAAAAAAAACTAAAGCCTAACCCTAACCCTATCCCAAACACGAACCCTAACCCTAAACCCAAAGCCCAAAATACCAAAGACATAACAGTAAAAACTAAACCATAGCTATTACAACTCAAATCCTTAACCCTAAAACCTAAAACCTATAAAACAACCTAAACCCTAACCCTAACCCTAACATTAACCCTACCCCTAACCCTACCATAAATCCTAAATCCCAAGCCCAAAATACCAAAACCTAAACATTAAACACTAAACCATTGATACTAAACCTCAAATCCTAATCCCTAAACCCAAAATCCTAAAAAAACCAAAACCCTAACCCTAATCTTAAACATAACCATAACAGTAACCCTAAGCCATTAACCCAAAACCCCAAGCCCAAAATACCAAAATCAAAACATTAAACACTAAACCATAGATTTCAAACCAAAAATCATAAACCTCAAAACCTAAAACCTAAAAAAAACCTAAACCCTAACCCTAACCCTAACCCTATCCCTAACACAAACCCTAACCCAAACCCTATCTGTAACCCTAACCCAAAACCCTAAACTCAAAACCTAAAATAGCAAAACCCTAACACTAAACACTAAACCATAGATATTACAGCTCAAATCCTTAACCCCAAACCCTAAAACCTAAAATACAACCTAAACCCTAACCCTAACCCTAACATTAACCCTAACCCTAACACTACCCTAAACCCTAAACCCCAAGTAAAAATACCAAAACCCAAACATTAAACATTAAAACATTGATATTATACCTCAAATCCTAAATCCTAAACCAAAACAATTCAAGAAACCCAAAACCCGAACCCTGACCCTAATCCTAAACCATAAACCCAAAACCCTAAGCCCAAAATACCAAAACCCAAATATTAAATGCTAAACAATAGATTTTAGATCTCAAATGATAAACCCTAAACCATAAAACCTAAAAAAGACCTACACCCTAACTCTAACCCTAACCCCAACCCCAACCCTAAACCCTAAACCTTAAACTCTAAGTCCAAAAGAAAACCTAAGTCAAAAATGTGAAAACCCAAACATTAAACACTAAACCATATATTTTAAACCTCAAATCCTAAACCACAAACCCTAAAACCTAAAAAAAAAACTAAACCCTAACACTAAACCATTAACCCGAAACCCCAAGCGCAAAATACTAAAACCAAAACATTAAACACTAAACCATAGATGTTAAACCAAAAATCCTAAACCACAAAACCTAAAACCTAAAAAAACTCTAAACCCTAACCCTGACCCTATCCTTACATGAACCCTAACCCTAAACCCTAAACCCTAAATCCTAAACCCAAAGCCCAAATAACCAAAACCATAATATTAAACCCTAAACCGTAGATATTACAACTCAAATCCTTAACCCCAAACCCTAAAACCTAAAAAAAAAACTAAACCCTAACCCTAACCATAACCCTAACATTAACCCTAACCCAAACCCTAGCATAAACCCTAAACCCCAAGCCCAACATACAAAAACCCAAACATTAAGCATTAAACCATTGATATTAAACCTCAAATCCTAAACCCTAAACCAAAAAACTTAAAGAAACCCAAAACCCTAACGCTAACCCTAACCCTAAACTATAAACCCGAAAGCCTAAGCCCAAAATTCTAAAACCCAAAAATTAAATGGTAAACCCTGAACCATAAAACCTAAAAGATACCTACACCCTAACCCTAATCCTAACCATAACCCTAACCCAAAACCCTAAACCCTAAGTTAAAAAAAACTATAAGTTCAAAATGCAAAAACCCAAACATTAAACACTAACCCATAGATTTTAAACCTCAAATCCTAAACCACAAACCCTAAACCCTAAAAAAAAATTTAACTCTAAGACAAACCCTAACCCTAACCCTAAATCATTAACCCGACACCCAAAGCCCAAAATACCAAACCCAAACATTAAATACTAAACCATAGATTTTAAACTAAAAGTCCTAAACCCTAATACCTAAAACCTAAAAAAAAACTAAACCCTGACCCTAACCCTATCCCTAACACGAAACCCTAACCCTAACCCTATCCTTAGCCCTAAACCTTAAACCCTAAACCCTAAACCTCAAACTAGCTACTATTATTCCGAACCTGATCTCTCCCAATCAATCAGGCTTCGTCAAGGGAAGAAGTATCTCTGAAAACATTATGTTGTCCCAGGAGATCATTGATCAAATCAAAAAACCTACGATTGGTATTAATGTGGTTATCAAGCTGGACATGGCCAAAGCGTATGACAGAGTTTCTTGGTCCTATATATGCCTCATTCTAAGGAAGATGGGATTCGAAGAAATCTTTATTGACATGATGTGGAGGATAATGGCTAACAACTAGTACTCAATTATTATAAATGGTAAGAGGTATGGTTTTTTCCTCTCCACAAGAGGTCTTAAGAAAGGAGACCCATTATCCCCAGCACTATTTGTATTGGGTGCTGAGGTTCTTTCCAGATCATTAAACAAACTTCACCACAACCCTCAATATCATGGTTTTAACTTAAATTAAAGTCAAAAGAAAAAGTTTTCTAGTTTTATAAGTGTTCGCATATGGAAAGTAGGGGTCCTCAGATCAACCATTATAGTTTTGCGGACGACATTATTATTTTCACTTCAGGAAGAAAGAGATCTCTCGAGCTTATAATGAACACTTTGGCTAATTATGAGAGAATATCGGGCCAACTCATTAACAAAGAGAAAAGCCATTTCCTACTTCCTTCAAATGCCTTCAACAACACTTGGGACAGAATTAAGAGATGTACATGTTTCCATTAAAAAGAAGCTCCTCTCACTTACCTTGTTTGTCCTCTATTTACTGGTCGACCAAAGAATATTTATTTCTCCGACCTCACCAACAAGATAGTGAACAGAATCTTAGGGTGGAAATCTAAGATGTTGAGCTTTGGAGGCAAAGCGACTCTAGTCAAGCATGTCCTTCAATCTATTCCAATTCACCAACTGTCAGCTATTTCCCCTCCTTCAGTTGTCATAAAACAAATCCAAGCTATTATGGCTAACTTCTTCTTGGGGTGGAGAAATGATCAGAAGAAATACCATTGTCGTTTTGGAAAAAAATGAGTTTTCCTCAAAATGAAGGGGGTATTGGTTTCAGACTTATGAGTGATGTTTGTCAATCCTTCCAATATAAACTATGGTGGATTATCAGGTCCAAGCAAACACTTTGAGGATATTTCCTAAGGCCAAAATATTGTCAAAGATCAAATCCAGTGAGCAAAAAAAATAGGACACTGGCGAATCCCAAGCTTGGAGACACATGACGCGCAACAAGCACACTGTGGAAACACATAATCACTGGAAAGTAAAATCTAGATCCTGCTTTTTTTGGTGGGATAATTGTCTAGGCATTGGCCCTCTAGATCTCCATTCTAGAGACAGTAACAGATTCAACAATGACACCATTGCGGATTTTATGGAAAGTGATTAATGGAATATACAGAAAGTAATTGAACAAGCTCCACATGAACATGTACACAACATACTGGTGAAGCAGTTCCAGCTACTGCCAAGCAGCCTTGATTAACTGGTTTGGAGTCTTAATACAAGTGGTCAATTCATGTGTACTTCTTCACGGAATGTTATTAGGGAGCAGAGATCAAAAACCAAATTCAACACATATAATTGGCATAGAAGCTTCCCTTTCAAATTCTCATTTCTTTTGTGGAGAGATGTCCGAGGTAAGCTTCCAACAAATGACAAACTTGCAAAATTTGGAGTTGATCCCAGTGAATGTTACTGCTGCAATAATCCAGGTCAGGATACCATCGAACACACCTTCAATTCGGGAAATTTTACGAGTAAAATCTAGAAATACTTTGCTATTTCCTTGGGTATCCAAACAGATCACTTGCCCCTCCAAAATATAATTATGAGATGGTGGAACTCAAGCTACAACAATGATGCACACAATCTTATTATTCAATCCACTCCAATCTCTATTTGTTGGAACTTGTGGAAAAATAGGTGTGCTAAGAAAAATGGAGGCAAGCAATCTAATTTTTCTAGAGTCAAATTTGTTGTGTTTAAGGACACTATTAAACTGCTACATATAGTGTTTCCTTATATATCTTGGCCCTCAAGTTGGAAGAACCTATGTGTCCTCATTGAGCAATGCTGCCATGACATCAAAGTTACCTTAGTGCAATGGATTAAGCCTCCGAATGTGTGGGTTAAATTAAACACTGATGGAAGTGCTCTGTGCAGTCTGGGGAACATAGGTGCAGGAGGTATTCTGACAGATTCTGATGGGTTATTGTTGTTCGCTTATTCAGTTCCTCTTGGGGAAGGAACCAATAACCAAGCAGAGGTAGAGGCTGCCATCTTTGGCATTTCATGGTGTGTTCACCTCAACTATCACAAAGTCATTTTGGAGGTTGATTCGCAGATGGTAGTGGACTGGTTCTGGCCAAATCAGACCCCCCATGGAACATAACTTCGCAAGTGCAGAAAATGCAAAGGGTCACTACTCACATCCCACACTTTACATGCATTCATGCACTTAGAGAAGCAAACTATGTGGAAGATGCACTTTCCGAACAGAGACACCAAATCACCACCCCACAAGTTTATTTCAACAATCAACAACTACCTAAGGAAGAAGCAGCATATCTTCAACTAGACATGGCTGGACCGGCAAGTTTCAGAAGAAGGAAATGGAAGAGAATCAAGAAACCTCCCTACAGTTTTTCATTCAGTGATGAACCTGATAGAGCATGAATTCTAACAGGCTTATCCTTTTTGGTGATCTCATCATCTTCACTTTGGCTATTTCTTATTTAGGTTATAGCTTTTATGAAGAGATTTTTCTTTTACTTGTAAAGGGAGAGTCTCCCTCATTTATGCTTTCCTAGTTTCTTTGTATCGAGAAGAGTCCTCTCATAGGATTTATATTTTTCCTAGATTCTATGTATAGAGAGGAGTCCTCTCATAGGGTGCTTAGATAATAGGATCAAATCTAGTTTGGGGAAGAGTTGGCGAACCTACTAATTCCACCTTTGGTGTTCCTTAGTAGTCTACCGACTCTTGAACCACTATTGTTCGGAGGTAAGGTTTATGCCCCCCTCATTGTATTTCTTGTTTTTATCAATGTTAAGGCCTGGGGGTGTTGCTCAGCCCCTTACCCCCCCAAGGTTAGTTAAAATTAAAAAAAAATCCAAAGCCCTAAATACCAAAACCCGAATATTAAACACTAAGCTATAGATATTACAACTCAAATCCTTAACCCAAAACCCTAAAACCTAAAAAACAACCTAAACCCTAAAAAACAAAAAAAAATAACCTTAACCCTAATGTTGACCCTAACCCTAACTCTACCATAAACCCTAAACCCTAAGCCCAAAATACTAAAACCCAAACATGAAACACTAAACCATTGATTTTAAACCTCAAATCCTAAATCCTAAACCCAAAAACCTTAAAAAAACAAAATTGTTACCCTAACCCTGACCTTAACTATAACCCTAACCATAAACCATAAACCCAAAACCCTAAGCCCAAAATACCCTTGGAGAAGAAAGGGATAAAGAATACCAACTTTGCAGTTGTCACATGGTCCAGTTGGGACTGCCGTGTGATGTTGGAATCAAAATGCCAATACAAAAAGATAAAGAAGCCTCCTTATTTTAACCGTTGGATCAACATGAAGATTCCTTTTGGAGAGGTTTTTGGAGGCGCGAGGTGCAATTTTAAAGATGCAATCCAAATGGCTGGATTAGCATGGCAGGGTCGTGCTCATTGTGGTCTGGATGATGCCAAAAATACATCCCTCTTGCTTGCTTTTCTCATGCACAAGGGTTTTAGATTCTCTATCATCGATTCTCTTATGTATTAATCTAATGATGAACCCCTTTCATGGAAGCTTCCCCCAGATCACCCATCATTTCCTTCTTATCAACATTCACCCATCATTTCCTTCTTATCAACATCAAAAAATGAGAGACGTGCCTTGTCCAGTATTGCAAAATCAGCCCTACTATTTTTGTGAAGTAAGGAGCAGCAAAGGGATGTTCCGAAAACCAGGTCCAAAGCAAGCAAACCTCTTCTTCGGGTGTGGGAATTGGACTGCTGCTAGAGGTGCCTGTTTCCAGTATTTTGAATGGGCCTTGTCCTGAAGGACCAGAAAAATGACATAATTTGTTCAGGACTGATCATCGTCACATCTCTCTCTGTCTATTTAAAAAGTGAAACGAAAAGACTATTTGAGGAAAGTGAATCTCCTCTTTTATTGTGGAGGTTTTACCTTCCAACCAAGTATATATGGATAGTTCAATCAAAAACCTTTTGTTTCCTTTTAATTCTTGTGATCCTGCGGGTCAACTTAGGGAATGGAAGATGGAATGATCCAACCAGTTTAAAACTGACTTGTTGATAGTGATTGAACTGTATGGTGTAGGTAGAAGCATGCATTGACATACCTAGACATGTTTTATTGTGTTAAAAATAACATTTAAGCATTTGCTATTTAATGGGAATGACAAATTTGCTTCCCTAATAAAAAAGCCCAAAATAGCAAAACCCAAACATTAAATACTAAACCATAGATTTTAAACCTCAAATCCTAAACCTAAACCCAAAAACCTAAAAAACTCAAAACCCTAACCCTAACCCTAAACTTAACCCTAATTCTAACCCTAAACAATAAACCCAAAACCCTAAGCCCAAAATACCAAAACCCCAACAAATACTAAACCATAGATTTTAAACCTCAAATGCTAAACCCTAAGCCATAAAACCAAAAAAGAACCTACACCCTAACCCTAATCCTAACCCTAACCCTAACACTAAACCCTAAACCCTAAATCCTAATTCCAAAAAAAAAACTAAGTCCAAAATACGAAAACCCAAACATTAAACATCAAACTATAGATTTTAAACCTCAAATCCTACACAACAAACCCTGAAACCTAAAAAAACCTAAACCCTAAACCCTAACCCTAAGTAACACAAAGTCAGTGTCTATCTCCAAGAGGTTTCAAACATGACAAATTTCAGTTCAATAACCAAGATGTTAAAACTGTAACTGCTGGCAAACCTAATACTAGGCTCTTTTCCTCTAGA
This sequence comes from Solanum sitiens, assembly GCA_016801875.1. Lineage (NCBI taxonomy): Eukaryota > Viridiplantae > Streptophyta > Magnoliopsida > Solanales > Solanaceae > Solanum > Solanum sitiens. Next base: position 259,350 of record JABWTJ010000663.1, on the reverse strand, counting down.
TCTTCCCAATGATTAGTACAATCATATGGAATGTGAGAGGGATCAACACTCAGGGAGTGTTGGAGAGACTCAAGATTCTTAGAAAGCTTCATCACCTATCTGTTATCACTATCTTGGAACCTTTCTCTGATAGTGTTCATGTTCAAAACTTTAAGGCTCAATTAAACATGGAAAATGCTACTAGTAATTGTAATGGTAAAATTTGGGTTTTTTGGAGCAGTGATATTGATTGTAATATTCTTGATGAAAATGAAGAACAAATCACTTGTGACATGAAACACAATGAATTACAATACCATTTTACTAATACTTTTGTCTATGCAAAATGTAAGGATCACCTCAGAAGACCTCTTTGGGATAAAATGCTACAGCAAGCAACAATGAATGACAATCCTTGGTGTGCTGTAGGTGATTTCAATGTTATAACTTCTGTGGAGGAAAAACTTGGAGGGGTGCCTTATAATATGCGGAAAAGCATGGACTTCATTGCTGTTATTGAAGCCTGTGGGCTCTTGGACATTGGTTTTAGTGGGCATAAATTCACTTGGTCCAATAAGAGGGGTATTAATCACAGAATTTGGAAAAGGCTTGACAGGGCTACGGTAAATGACTCTTGGTTGGAAAAGATGCCTCAAACCAAAATAACTCATTTGGCAACTACAGGATCAGATCATTGTCCTTTTCTCATGGAAATGGTTTCCAAGGAAGCTGATCACATCAAGTACTTCAGATTCCTCAATTGTTGGGTTGATAACTCTCAATTATTGGAAACTGTAAAAACTTGTTGGGAGAAGGAAGTGACATGTAATGATATGTGGAGATTTCACCAAAAGATGAAGAGGCTTGCAAATTCTCTTAGTGCTTGGTCAAAAACAGAATTTGGTGATATTTTCCAAAAAGTTAAGATGTATGAAGAACAAGTTCACAAAGCAGAAGAAAAGTACATCTTGGACCAAAGTGAATCTCAAAGGAGTGCTCTTCATGAAATTAATGCCCAATATATCAAGTTTCTGAAGTTGGAGGACACTATTCTGAAACAGAAAACCCAACTCCAATGGTTTAAGGAAGGTGACACCAAGTCCAAATATTTCCACTCTGTCATAAGGGGAAGGAGAAGAAAGTTATTTGTTCACAAAATTGTCAATGAAAATGGATTTTGGATACAAGGTGAGGATAACGTTGCACAGGCTTGTTGTGAGCACTTCAAAGATATCTTCACTGGTGAGGATAAGCTTATCAATGAGCAGACTTTGGAATGCATTCCAAGAATGGTCAATCAGGAACAAAACAATCAGCTTACTAGTACCCCCAATATGGATGAGCTAAAGGAGGTGGTATTCTCTATGAATCCTAACTCTGTAGATGGCCCTGATGGTATGAATGGGTACTTCTTTCAGAAATGTTGGCACATTATCAAAAATGATTTAATGGGAGTTCTTCAAGCCTTTTTCAGTGGACAAATGATTCCTAAATACTTCTCCCATTCTTGTATAGTGCTGCTCCCTAAAGTGAACAATCCAAACAAGCTTACAGTGTTTAGGCCTATAAGTCTGAGTAACTTCACTAGTAAGATTGTCATGACCTAACCCGATGGGCCGTGACTAGTGTCCGATTTGGACACTCACATACAAACCAGATAAGTATAACCAACTGAAACTAAGACAATAAGAGATTTAATCAAATCAAACCAACTCCAACGCCAAATATAAATAAAGTTAATCTGTCTTATAAAAAAAATCATAACCATTCAACCGTAACAACATACGCGAGCCGACTAGGCTGCCACAACACAATTTACAATGATGTACGAAATCCGACAACCCCGTACACGCGGGCATCCCAAACAAACAATGACCAGACTATTATCCAAAACATACGTACAACCCACATAATGACTTACAGACCTCTAAGAGTATAGTAGGAAACTCGACGGGATAGGGCCCTGCAGTACCCATAGATAAGCAAAAGACTTCATGGAAAGTTATGTACCAAATGACTGGGCTCCGAAATAGTGGAGCTCTCCAAATCAGCAGAGTAGATATCCTAGGCGAGAGGATCACCGAACTGAGCGTCTACACCTGCGGACATGAAACGCAGCCCCCCAAAGAAAGGGGGTCAGTACGGACAATGTACTGAGTATGTAAAGCATAAGGTAAAGATGACAGGATATCAACATGATAAGTCAAAACAAGATATCGTTACACAAGTACATTATAAATGAAAATCATGCAATCTTTAACATATAAGGTGCCCAGCTTCCCTAGTAAGGGACTCGGCAAAATAATCATCATATATATACATTATACGTACCCGGCCCTCTAGTGAGGGACTCGGTGAAATAGTCATCACATCATCTCCGTCATCATCATCATCATAACCATCATCATCACCAATCATATATATAATATACATACCCGGCCCTCTAGTGAGGGACTCGGTGACATGCAAGAAACTCCGCACGAACATTACCTGGCCCGAGACTCGGTGAAATGATAAATAACTCTATGCACGAGTAGAGCATTATGAGCAACCATATGCAATTAAAATCATTTCTTATAACTCAATAGGACAATCAACGTGAACCAACAAGGAGTATTACCAAAGATTAACGTTTTATCAAGATTATAAACCTTTAACACGATATGAAAACGTAAAATCTCAATGACTCTAAGAAGCTCTACCATAGATATGAGAAATCACCATAGCCTTAGACATAGCCGATATATAGAAGAATAGTTTGTGAAAGCAAGAATATACGTCACCTAGACGCTTTAGAAGTAAGTATCAAACCTGTCCGTCATTTACTCATTTTTAAAAGTCATGCCAAACAAAGAAGAAAGGATAGCGTTACATACCGTATAGTCGAGCTACACGTCCAATATTTACTGCCCAAGCTATTAATCTATAACAAGCAACAATCGTGCCGCAATTAGATAGTCGTCACGCTTTACTACTTATATAAGCTAGCTAATAATCTAACGAAAATTCGGCAGCACTTCCCCTATATTCCTTACTTTGTCCCAATCCGACAACAACCCAAATTATCCATAGCAATACCAATAACACCTTAACATATACATAACGTCAAAACAGAATTTCCCACACTTTGTTTTAATCAAAACAGCCCAAACACTAACACAACACCACTAATAATCCGATTATGATTTCCGTTCATACTTAGCACAATCAATAACTAAAACGAATTTTCTTAAGTTACTGGTCACACCCCCTTTCCTAACATTAATGGCTAATTAATAGAGACATTCTAAAGAATTAATAAATCAAGCAAAGAGATTACTAACCAAAATTCTTGAAGCTACTGGCCGAGAGTTGCATGGTGGGTTTTCTCCATTTCCGTGGCTGCCTAAGCTAAGGTGAAGAAAATGATATATTTGCTGTCATTTCACCACTTCATTCATTATATGAAGTGGAGACAGCACCCCACTACACATCCCACTAAGCCTAGCTCCCATCTGATTTCCTTTAATGCCTTGAGTGGTGAGGCCCTCCACTTAATTAATTTAATCCCAAACAGCCACTACACATCCCACTAAGCCTAGCTCCCATCTGATTTTCTTTAATACCTTGAGTGGTGAGGCCCTCCACTTAATTAATTTAATCCCAAACAACCACTAATTAATCCCCCACCTAAAGTTAATGACAATGTAATTTCCTTTAATCACTTGGAACTTAAAATAAAATCTCATTCCCCAGACTTACATCGACTAGCTCATGACGCGCACTACGTATAAAAATACGAGGTGTAACATCCTTCCCCCCTTAGGAACATTCGTCCTCGAATGTTAAGTTAGCGTCTAAAAAAAAAAATTCCAGCGAGGTCTCTCTAACAGTTATACCTATCAACCTGCATTCCGTAACTTACAGATGCCTCACAAAGTCACAACTTACTGCATAATCTCGTTTATCAATCAATATAGTCAAGCTAGGAATTGAATTACCTGCAGGTACGGGAAACAAGTAAGGATACTTATTCTTCATTTTGTCTTCCGCTTCCCAAGTCATCTCCTCCCTATTATCATTTCGTCACAACACTTTGACGGAAGCCACATCCTTAGTACGTAACCTTCTAACCTGGCGATCAAGTATAGCTACGGGTTTCTCCTCATATGACAACTCCTCTGTTACCTGAACATCATCTACAGGGCATACTCTAGAAGGATCACCAATACATTTACGTAGCATCGATACATTAAAGACTGGATGTACCGCCTCCAAATCAGATGGTAGATCCAACTCATAGGCAACCTTGCCTATCCTACGAACAATCTGATAAGGCCCAATGTATCTCGGACTGAGCTTCCCCTTCCTGTCGAATCTCATCACACCCTTCATGGGTGATACCTTCAGGAATACCCAGTCACCAATCTAAAACTCCAAATCTCGATGCCGATTATCTGCATATGACTTCTGTCAACTCTAGGCTGCTAATAATCTTTCCTGAATAAGCTTCACCTTGTCAACAGCTTGCTGAATCATATTCGGGCCTATTAACTTAGTCTCGCCAACATCGAACCAACCAATTTGTGACCTACACTTCCTCCCATATAAAGCCTTGTACGGTGCCATCTGGATACTAGAATGGTAGCTATTATTATAGGCAAACTCAATGAGCGGCAAGTGGTCATCCCAGCTACCTTTGAAGTTAATAATACAGGCCCGCAACATATCTTCTAATGTATGAATTGTACGCTCAGCCTGCCCATCAGTCTGAGGGTGAAATGCTGTGCTAAGGTTCACCTGTGTCCCCAATCCCTTCTGAAACGATCTCCAAAAGTTGGCTGTAAATTGAGCTCCTCTGTCTGATATAATGGACGTGGGAACCCCATGAAGTCTCACTATCTCCCTGTAATATAACCTCGCATAATCTTCAGCCGAATAAGTAGTACTGACTGGAAGAAAATGGGCCGATTTCGTCAGCCTATCTACAATAACCCATATAGAGTCATACTTCCGTTGAGTGCGAGGTAAGCCTGTAATGAAGTCCATATTAATCATCTCCCATTTCCAAGTAGGGATCTCGATCTCCTGTAATAATCCACCAGGCTTTTGATGTTTGATCTTGACTTGTTGACAATTCGGGCACTGAGCAACAAACTCCGCTATGTCCTTTTTCATGCCATCCCACCAGTAAAAGCATCTGAGGTCGTGATACATTTTTGTTGACCCTGGGTGAACAGAATAACGGGCAGAGTGTGCCTCTCCCATAACTTGCTGTCGTAGCCCCGCAATATCAGGTACACACAATCTGCCTTCATATCATAACACTCCGTCAGGTGTAACCTTAAATGGGGTCTTTTCCTTTTGAAGAGTTGCATCTCTATACCGTGCCAGAATAGGATCCTCATACTGGTGTCTCTTTACCTCATCTATGATTGAGGACTCAGCAACCTCTCGAATAGAAACTCCACTATCTTCTGAATTAGCCAGACGGACTCCAAGGCTGGATAGCCGCTGAATCTCCTGAACCATCTCCCTCTTTTCTGGTTGTACATCTGTCAAGCTACCCATGGACTTACGGCTAAGAGCATCTGCTACAACATTTTCTTTCCCTGGATGATATAAAATGTCAACATCATAATCCTTTAGCAACTCTAACCACCGCCTCTGTCGTAAGTTCAGCTCCTTCTATTTAAAGATATATTGGAGACTCTTATGATCTGTATAGATGTCCACATGTACACCATATAAATAATGCCTCCATATCTTCAATGCATGAACCACGACTGCTAACTCCAGATCGTGAGTAGGATAATTCTTTTCATGCTTCCTAAGCTGTCGGGAGGCATAGGCTATAACTTTGCCATGTTGCATCAATACACATCCTAGCCCAACACCCGAAGCATCACAATAAATAACATAGCCGTCTGGTCCCTCCGGAAGAGTTAGGACTAGAGTTGTAGTCAATTTGTCTTTCAATAGCTGGAAGCTTCGCTCACAAGCATCAGTCCACTGGAACTTGGCTGCCTTTTGAGTTAGCCTTGTCAAAGGCGCTGAAATTGAGGCAAACTTTTCTACAAATCTCCTGTAATATCCTGCTAACCCCAGAAAGCTGCGTACCTCAGTAGGTGTCGTAGGTCTGGGCCAAGTCTTTACTGCCTCAATCTTCTGCGTGTCTACCCGAATACCATCAGTCCAATAATATGCCCCACGAATGCCACTGAAGTCAACCAGAACTCCACTTGGAGAACTTAGCATACAATTTCTGGTGCTGAAGCACCTTAAGTACCGTCCTTAAATGGTCTGCATGCTCCTTTTCTCAACGTGAATAGACCAGAGTATCGTCTATAAATACAATAACAAACATATCAAGGAATGGTTTAAACACTCGATTCATTAAATCCACAAACACCGCTGGAGCATTAGTCAGCCCAAAAGACAACACTCTAAACTCATAATGCCCATATCGGGTCCGGAATGCCGTCTTTGGAATATTTGTCTCCCTTACCCGCACTTGATGATAACCTGACCGCAAGTCTATCTTTGAAAAACACTTAGCACCCTGCAACTGGTCAAATAGATCGTCAATCCTTGGGAGGGGATACCTGTTCTTTACTGTTACTTTGTTCAGCTACCTATAATCAATACACATCCACAGCGACCCATCCTTTTTCCTCACAAATAGTACCGATGCTCCCCAAGGTGACGTACTAGGCCTGATGAAGCCCTTTTCTAGCAAATCTCTCAATTGCTCTTTCAACTCTTTCAACTCAGCAGGTGCCATTCTATAAGGAGGTATAGATATAGGCTGGGTATCTGGCAGTACATCTATAGTAAACTCTATCTCTCGTTCTGGAGGAAGGCTTGGAAGCTCCTCTGGGAATACATCGGGAAATTCATTAACTACCGGGACTGATTGAAGAGTCGGTGCCTCTGCCTTTATGTCATGTACCCGAACCAGATGATAAATATAGCCTTTTCTAACCATCTTCCTGGCCTTAAGGTATGAAATAATCTTACCTTTCGGCGATACTGTACTCCCCTTCCACTCTATAATCGGTTCCCCTGGAAATTGAAATCGAACTATCTTTCCTCTGCAATCAACATTAGCATAGCAAGCAGCCAACCAATCCATGCCCATGATAATATCAAACTCAATCATATTTAACTCTATTAGATCTGCTATGGTACGACGACTATATATAACCACTGAACAATTCTTATATACTCGCGTAGCTATGACAGAATCTCCTACAGGTGTAGCTACCTCATATGGTTCTATCAACTCAGACTCTATTCCAATCCTACTAGCAACGAAGGGGGATATAAATGATAAGGTGGAACCTGGGTCTATCAATGCATACACACTTCGGGAGAATAGTGATAATATACCTGTGATCACATTAGGTGACGCCTCCTGATCCTGTCTACTAGTCAAAGCGTATATGCAGTTTGAGGGACCGCTAGAACTGGGAGCTCCACCACGACCTCTACCTCGGCCTGCTGGCGCCTGAATACCCTGCCCCGTAGGGCGCATAGCCACAGAAGAAGATGAACCAGCAACGGACCCAGTAGGCTGTGCCATACCCCCTGCACAATCCCTAAAGGGACACTCCCTCATAGTATGACCTTGACGGCCGCAAGAAAAACACGCACCTGTAACCCAACGACATTCCCCAGGATGAGACCTACCACAGCGAGAACACCGCGGCAAAGGTGGCCTCGACTGGCTCAAACCCCTGCCCATCTGTGACCCTGACGCCATAGAGCTCTGACCAGCTTCCGAATATCCCACACGATCAAACCCCCTACCCACGAAACGTGGGGGTGCACTCTGTACTGGCTGGGACGAAAATCTAACATGCTGTTGACACTGCCCGCCTCGAAACTCGTCAGAATAACCTGCTGATCTAACCCTCTTATGTTGGCCTCTATTAAAATTTCTATCTGGTTGACGTCCCCGGTGCCGATCCTCTACTCCCTGTGCATATGCTTGCACCCGAGCAATGTCCATACCTGGCTGAAGAGTCACTGCCATACAACCGTCAATCAGATAACGATCCAATCTCATCACATAACGATGTACCCTGTCTGCCATATCAGCCACAATAGTAGGCGCATGCCTAGCCAATGAATCAAACTCGAGACTATACTCTCGAACGCTCCTGCCATTCTGCCTCAAACACAAGAATCTATCGACTCTAGCTCGCTTCATCTCTGGAGGGAGGAAGTGGCCTTGGAAAGCCTCCACAAATTCATCCCATAATGCTGGAGGAGCACCCTCACCCCTAGATAATTCCCAAGACTCATACCAATTAATAGCTACATCCCGCAAACGATACGTAGCCAACTCAACAAACTCAGTCTCCGAAGCCTTGATTATCCTCAATGTATGCTGGATCTGACGAATAAACTCTTGCAGATCATCCTGGGGCCTTGATCTAAAGAACTCTGGAGGATGACAACTTAAAAAATCACGAGCCCTTAAGCTATCAGATCTGTCCGCATGATCAACTCCTAGTCTATGCCTGCGAGCCTGACCTGCCACTAATCTAGTCAGCAACTGAACCGCATCTCTCATGGCCCTATCCTCCACCCCTGGCTGAGGAGCTGGAGGTTCAGGTGCTGCGGCCTCGGGGGCTGGTGGTGGTGTAGCATAGCTCTCCGACTGGAGCAAAATACCAGGCATAGACTGGGCACGGGCCCTAGTGACTCTACGGATCTGACTTGCACCTTCTGCTACCGATTTGCCCTTCTGGGTGGCTGTAGCTTTCTTTGGAGGCATATCTGAAAACACGAGGATTCGTTAGGGAGGGATTATCCTATTAATATAGCTCTATGGCACGATCTAGATTAAGAAGAAAGGATAACATCCTAAATGTCCTGTAGCTTCCTGTTTATAGATGTGGTGCACTACACACCGATAAACAAGACTCTACTAGACATGGTCTGTAGACACTTCCAAGGAAGAACCGCTTTGATACCACTTTTGTCATGACCTAACCCGATGGGCCGTGACTAGTGTCCGATTTGGACACTCACATACAAACCAGATAAGTATAACCAACTGAAACTAAGACAATAAGAGATTTAATCAAATCAAACCAACTCCAACGCCAAATATAAATAAAGTTAATCTGTCTTATAAAAAAAATCATAACCATTCAACCGTAACAACATACGCGAGCCGACTAGGCTGCCACAACACAATTTACAATGATGTACGAAATCCGACAACCCCGTACACGCGGGCATCCCAAACAAACCATGACCAGACTATTATCCATAACATACGTACAACCCACATAATGTCTTACAGACCTCTAAGAGTATAGTAGGAAACTCGACGGGACAGGGCCCCGCAGTACCCATAGATAAGCAAAAGACTTCATGGAAAGTTATGTACCAAATGACTGGGCTCCGAAATAGTGGAGCTCTCCAAATCAGCAGAGTAGATATCCTAGGCGAGAGGATCATCGAACTGAGTGTCTACACCTGCGGACATGAAACGCAGCCCCCCGAAGAAAGGGGGTCAGTACGGACAATGTACTGAGTATGTAAAGCATAATGTAAAGATGACAGGATATCAACATGATAAGTCAAAACAAGATATCGTTACACAAGTACATTATAAATGAAAATCATGCAATCTTTAACATATAAGGTGCCCAACTTCCTTAGTAAGGGACTCGGCAAAATAATCATCATATATATACATCATACGTACCCGGCCCTCTAGTGAGGGACTCGGTGAAATAGTCATCACATCATCTCCGTCATCATCATCATCATAACCATCATCATCACCAATCATATATATAATATACATACCCGGCCCTCTAGTGAGGGACTCGGTGACATGCAAGAAACTCCGTACGAACATTACCCGGCCCGGGACTCGGTGAAATAATAAATAACTCTATGCACGAGTAGAGCATTATGAGCAACCATATGCAATTAAAATCATTTCTTATAACTCAATAGGACAATCAACGTGAACCAACAAGGAGTATTACCAAAGATTGACGTTTTATCAAGATTATAAACCTTTAACACGATATGAAAACGTAAAATCTCAATGACTCTAAGAAGCTCTACCATAGATATGAGAAATCACCATAGCCTTAGACATAGCCGATATATAGAAGAATAGTTTGTGAAAGCAAGAATATACGTCACCTAGACGCTTTAGAAGTAAGTATCAAACCTGTCCGTCATTTACTCATTTTTAAAAGTCATGCCAAACAAAGAAGAAAGGATAGCGTTACATACCGTATAGTCGAGCTACACGTCCAATATTTACTGCCCAAGCTATTAATCTATAACAAACAACAATCGTGCCGCAATTAGATAGTCGTCACGCTTTACTACTTCTATAACCTAGCTAATAATCTAACGAAAATTCGGCAGCACTTACCCTATATTCCTTACTTTGTCCCAATCCGACAACAACCCAAATTATCCATAGCAATACCAATAACACATTAACATATACATAACGTCAAAACAGAATTTCCCACACTTTGTTTTAATCAAAACAGCCCAAACACTAACACAACACCATTAATAATCCGATTATGATTTCCGTTCATACTTAGCACAATCAATAACTAAAACCAATTTTCTTAAGCTACTGGTCACACCCCCTTTCCTAACATTAATGGCTAATTAATAGAGACATTCTAAAGAATTAATAAATCAAGCAAAGAGATTACTAACCAAAATTCTTGAAGCTACTGGCCGAGAGTTGCATGGTGGGTTTTCTCCATTTCCATGGCTGCCTAAGCTAAGGTGAAGAAAATGATATATTTGCTGTCATTTCACCACTTCATTCATTATATGAAGTGGAGACAGCACCCCACTACACATCCCACTAAGCCTAGCTCCCATCTGATTTCCTTTAATGCCTTGAGTGGTTAGGCCCTCCACATAATTAATTTAATCCCAAACAGCCACTACACATCCCACTAAGCCTAGCTCCCATCTGATTTCCTTTAATGCCTTGAGTGGTGAGGCCCTCCACTTAATTAATTTAATCCCAAACAACCACTAATTAATCCCCCCATTAAAGTTAATGACAATCTGATTTCCTTTAATCACTTGGAACTTAAAATAAAATCTTATTCCCCGGACTTACATCGACTAGCTCATGACGCGCACTAAGTATAAAAATACGAGGCGTAACAAAGATTATATCTAAACTAGTGAGTAACAGAATTAGCCCTATCCTCCCTTCCCTAATTTCTCCTAATCAGTCTGGTTTTGTGAAAGGGAGAAGTATTTCTGAAAATATCATGTTAGCTCAGGAAATCATTCACCAAATCAAAAGACCCAACATTGGAAGCAATGTCATCATTAAGTTAGACATGGCAAAAGCTTATGACATGGTCTCATGGTCATATGTTTGCTTGGTTCTAAGGAAGATGGGGTTTGATGAGGTTTTTATTGATATGGTGTGGAGAATCATGGCTAATAGTTGGTACTCAATCATTGTCAATGGTAAGAGGTATGGCTTCTTTCATTCCACTAGAGGTCTCAAGCAAGGTGATCCTCTCTCCCCTGTCCTATTTATTTTAGGTGCTGAGGTATTATCAACATCACTCAACAGGTTACACAATCACCCAAATTATCATGGTTTTTTCATGGAAAGGAGGGGGGCCCAAGTGAATCATTTGAGTTTTGCTGATGATATAATTCTTTTCACCTCTGGAAGATGTAAAACCTTAAAGCTCTTAATGAACACCTTAAAGGATTATGAGAATACTTCTGGGCAACTCATCAATGGAGACAAAAGCCACTTTATGCTACACTCTAATGCTTTGAATAGCACTAGAGATAGAATTAAAAGGCTGACAGGTTTCAAACAAAAGCATGGTCCTATTACTTATCTAGGCTGTCCTTTATTTGTTGGCAGGCCTAAGAATACTTATTTTTCTGATCTTGTTAACAAGGTTGTTTGCAGAATTACAGGTTGGCAAACGAAACAACTAAGCTTTGGAGGCAAGGCTGTACTCACCAAACATGTTCTCCAAGCCTTACCTATTCATCTCCTATCTGCAGTAACCCCTCCAGTTACCGTACTTAGGAAAATCCAAATGCTTATAGCTGACTTTTTCTGGGGATGGAAGAGTGATAGGAAAAGGTACCACTGGGCTTCATGGAAGAACCTAAGCTACCCCTATGATGAAGGTGGGGTGGGAATGAGGAACTTACAAGATAATTGCAAGGCTTTCCAATTCAAACAGTGGTGGAATTTTAGAACTAAAAAGACTCTGTGGGGAGAATTCTTAAGAGCAAAATACTGCCAAAGATCCAATCCTGTATGCAAAAAAGGGGACACAGGAGATTTATTGACTTGGAAACACAGCTGATGAATAGACAACAAGTTGAACAACATATTCACTGGAAGCTCCAAGATGGGAACTGTTCTGTTTGGTGGGACAACTGTCTTGGCAATGGACCTCTTGCACAATTCACCACCAATAGCAACAGGTTCAATAACTCCACAGTTGCTGATTTTTGGGAAGAAGAAAGGTGGAATTGGAGAAGGCTCATGGAGGAGGCACCTGCTAGTCAACTCCACAACATACTGGCTGTGGAAATTATTCCTCATCAGCACCTACCAGACCAACCTATTTGGAGGCTCAACACTCATGGAAGATTCAGCTGCTCATCAGCCTGGGAGGAGATCAGGGAAAAAAGAGCTAAAAATCACTTCAACTCTCTTGTATGGCATAACAACATTCCTTTTAAAACTTCTTTTCTTTTATGGAGAACCCTTAGGGGTAAATTCGTACTAATGAAAAGCTAACCAACTTTGGCATTGAGCCATCACATTGTGTATGCTATTTTGACAGGTCAGGTATGGATTGCATAGAGCATATCTTCAACAAAGGAAATTTTGCAGCCAAGGTATGGACCAGCTTTGCATGTAGTGCAGGCCTGCAACCAGACCACTCTTCCCTGCAGACACTGATCCAGCAATGGTGGACTGCCAAACCAAAAAATGCAGCCCACAAAATGCTTCTGCAAGCCACTCCAATCTTCATCTGCTGGAACTTATGAAAGAACAGGTGTGCAGCCAAATACGGAGGCAAAACAACCAACATCAGCAGAGTCAAGTATGCTATCTACAAGGACAACTACAAGATGCTTACCACTGCCTATCCTCAGATTCATTGGCCTGCAAAGTGGACAGATTTAATTCAAAAGAGTGAAGGGTGTGTGCATGACATCAAGGTGAGCATGGTGACATGGCTTAAACCCCCAGACCAGTGGCTCAAAGTGAACACTGATGGCAGTGCACTCACTAACCCTGGCAGGCTGGGGGCTGGGACATTTTGAGAAACAAACATGGCAAACTGGTGATGGCTTTCACAACACCACTTGGGGAAGGAACAAACAACAAAGCTGAAATAGAGGCAGCAATCTTTGGCTTAACTTGGGCACTTGAGTTGAGATATAGAAACATAATATTGGAACTTGACTCTCAACTAGTAATGCATTGGATCTTAAAGAAGGCAATCCCTCAATGGAGCATCATCACACAGTTGGGGAGGCTGCAAAATCTCATCTCTCAAACCCAGAACTTCAAGTGCTTACATGTTTTTAGAGAAGCAAATTTGGTGGCTGATGCTCTTTCAAAACACAGCCACAAGACAGCCACCCCACAAGTATACTTCAGCAGCCAACAAATGCCTAAGGAAGCAATGTCATACTATCATCTGGACCTTCTGAAGATGCCTAGCTTTAGGAGGAAGAAGACCAAAAAGATTAAGGAACCTCCTTGATCACCTTTGCACCTTTTCAACTTAGCTATAATTTAAAATTATAGCTATTTTGAATCGGCTAGCTTAGATTTTTAGTTTTGTTTTTGTAAAGGGAGAGTCTCCCTTGTTTATGCTTTCTAGATACTTTGTAATGAGAGGAGTCCTCTCCTTAGGTTCTAAGTATTTTGGTTTCATCTTTTGTGTAAGGGGAGGAGTTGACTTTCTTTTTGGAAAGTTGACTCTAAACCATCTTAGGTTCGGAGGTTAGGTTTATGTCCCCCTACTTGTATTTTGTTTTTGTGATTAATGTTAAGGCCTGGGGGTGTTGCTCAGCCCCTACCCGTCTAAGGGTAATTCAAAAAAAAAATGTATCCCTAACATGAACCCTAACCCTATCATTAACAAACCCTAAACCCTAAACCCAAAACCCTAACATTAAACACTAAACCGTAGATATTAAAACTCAAATCCTTAACCCCAAACCCTAAAACCTAAAAAACAACCTAAACCCTAACCCTAACCCTAACATTAACCCAAACCCTAATCCTACTATAAACCCTAAACCCTAAGCCCTAAATACCAAAACCCAAACATTAAACACTAAACCATTGATATTAAACCTCAAATAAAAACCCTAACCCTAACCCTTACCGAAACCCTAACCCTAACCTTAACCCTTACCTTAAACAATTAACACGAAACCCCAAAATACCAAAACCCAAAGATTAAACATTAAACCATAGATTTTAAACCAAAAATCCTAAACCCCGAAACCTAAAACCTAAAAAAAACCTAAACCCTAACCCTAACCCTAACCCTATCCGTAACCCTATCCCTAAACCCTAAGCCCTAAACCCAAAGCCCAAATAGCAAAATTCTAACATTAAACACTATACCGTAGATATTATAACTCAAATCCTTAACCCCAAACCCTAAAGCCTAAAAAAAACCTAAACCTTAACCCTAACCCTAACATTAAACCTAATCCTAACCCTACCATAAACCCTAGTCCCAAGACCAAAAATACCAAAACCCAAACATTAAACACAAAACCATTGATTTTAAACCAAAAATCCTAAACGCTAAACACATAAACCTAAAAAAACACCCTAACCATAATCCTAACCCTAACCCTAACCTTAAACCCTAAACCCTAAACCCTAAGTCTAAATAGGAAATCCCAAACACTAAACACTAAACCATACACTTTAAACCTCAAATCCTAAAAGAAACAGTAAACCCTAACCCTAACCCTAACCGAAACCCTAACCCTAACCTTAACCCTAACCTTAAACAATTAACCCAAAACCCCAAAATACCAAAACCAAAACATTAAACATTAAACCATATATTTTAAACCCAAAATCCTAAACCCTGAAACCTAAAACCTAAAAAAACCTAAACCCTAATCCTAACCCTAACCCTATCCCTAAACCCTAACCCTAAACCCAAAGCCCAAATAGAAAAATCCTAACATTAAACACTATACCGTAGATATTACAACGGAAATCCTTAACCCCAAACCCTAAAGCCTAAAAAACAAAACCTAAACCCTAACCCTATCATTAAACCTAACCCTAACCCTACCATAAACCCTTGTCCCAACAACCAAAATACCAACACCCAAAGATTAAACACTATACCATTGATTTTAAACAAAAAATCCTAAACTCTAAACCCAAAAACCTAAAAACAAAACCTAACCCTAACCCTAACCTTAACCTTAACGCTAACCCTAACCCAAAACCATAAACCCAAAACCCTAAGCCCAAAATACAAAAATCCAAATATTAAATACTAAACCATAAATTTTAAACCTCAAATACTAAACCTTAACAGTAAAACCTAAAAAAAACTACACCCCAAACCTAATCCTTAACCTTAACCCTAACCATAAGTCCAAAAAGAAAAATCCTAACCCTAACCCTAACCTTAACCTTAACCCTAAACTATAAACCCGAAACCCTAAGTCCAAAATACCAAAACCCAAATATTAAATACTAAACCATGAATTTTAAACCTCAAATGCATAACCCTGAACCATAAAACCTAAAAAGAACACCCTAACCATAATCCTAACCTAACCCTAAACCCTAAACCCTAAGTCTAATAAAACCCTAAGTCTAAATAGGAAATCCCAAACACTCAACACTAAACCATAGACTTTAAACCTCAAATCCTAAAAGAAACAGTAAACCCTAACCCTAACCCTTACCTTAACCTAACCAAAACCTTAACCCTAACCCTAAACAATTAACCCAAAACCCCAAAATACCAAAACCCAAACATTAAACATTAAACCATAGATTTTAAACCAAAAATCCTAAACCGCGAAACCTCAAACCTAAAAAAACCTAAACTCTAACCCTAACCCTAACCCTATCCCTAACCTTATCCCTAAACCCTAACCCTAAACCCAAAGCCCAAATAGAAAAATCCTAACATTAAACAGTATACCGTAGATATTACAACTCAAATACTTAACCCCAAACCCTAAAGCCTAAAAAACAAAACCTAAACCCTAACCCTAACCTTAACATTAAACCTAACCCTAACCCTACCATAAACCCTTGTCCCAACACCCAAAATACCAAAACCCAAAGATTAAACACTATACCATTGATTTTAAACAAAAAATCCTTAACTCTAAACCCAAAAACCTAAAAAAAAAACTTAACCCTAACCCTGACCTTAACCTTAACGCTAACCCTAACCCAAAACCATAAACCCGAAACCCTAAGCCCAAAATACAAAAATCCAAATATTAAATACTAAACCATAAATTTTAAACCTCAAATACTAAACCATTAACCCGAAACCCCAAGCCCAAAATACCAAGAAGCAAACATTAAACACTAAACCATAGATTTAAAACCAAAAATCCTAAAACCTAAAAAAAACCTAACCCTAAAGCCTAACCCTATCCCTAACCCTAAGACTAATCCTAACCTTATTCCTGAAACATACCCTAACCCTTACCCTACATCCAAAGCCCAAAATACAAAAAACCTAACATTAAACACTAATCTATAGATATTACAAATCATATCCTTAACCCCAAACCCTAAAACCTAAAAAATAACATATACACTAACCCTAACCCTAACATTAACCCTAACCCTAACCCTACCATAAACCATTAACCCCACACCAAAAATACTAAAACCTAAACATTAAACACTAAATCATTCAAATCCTAAACCCTAAGCCCAAAAACCTAAATAAAAAAACTAAACCTAACCCTAACCCTAACCTTAACCCTAACCCTAGTCCTAAACCATAAACCCAAAAGCCTAAGCCCAAAATATCGATCGGAGGTTAGCTCAATATCACCTCCTTGTACTTTTGCTTTTATTAATAATAAAGCCTGGGGTGTTGCTCAACCCCTACCCCTCCAACAATATTCAACTAAATAAAAGCCCAAAATACCAAGATCAAAACATTAAATACTAAACCATAGGTATTAAACCTCAAATGCTAAACCCTGAACCATAAAACCTAAAAAGAAAACTACACCCTAACCCTAATCCTAACCCTAACCCTAACCATAAACCCTAAACCCTAAACCCTAAGTCCAAAAAAAAACCTAAGTCCCAAATACAAAAACCCACACATTAAACACTAAACCATAGATTTTAAATCTCATATCGTAAACCACAAACCCTAAAACCTAAAAAAATAAACCCTAACCCTAACCCTAACCCAAACACTAACCCTAACCATAATCCTAACCCTAACCCTAAACAATCAACCCAAAACCCCAAGCCCAAAATACCAAAACCCAAATATTAAACACTAAACCATATATTTTTAAGCAAAAATCCTATACCCCAAAACCTAAAACCTAAAAAAAACCTAAACCCTAACCCTAACCCTAACCCTATCCCTAACACGAACCCTATCTGTAACCCTAACCTTAAACCCTAAATCCTAAAACCTAAAAAACAACCTAAACCCTAACCCTAACATTAAACTTAACCCTAACCCTACCATAAACCCTTAACCCCAAGTCAAAAGTACCAAAACCCAAACATTAAAAACTAAACTAGTGATATCAAACCTCAAATCCTAAACCCTAAACCCAAAAACCTAAAAAAAACCAAAATCCTAACCCTAACCCTAACCTTAATCTTAACCATAAACCATAAACCCGAAACCCTAAGTCCAAAATACCAAAACCAAAATATTAATTACTAAACCATAAATTTTAAACCTCAAATGCATAACCCTGAACCATAAAACCTAAAAAAGACACCCTAACCATAAACCTAACCCTAACCCTAACCCTAAACCTAAACCCTAAACCCTAAGTCTAAAAAAACCCTAAGTCTAAATAGGAAATCCCAAACACTAAACAATAAAACATAGACTTTAAACCTCAAATCCTAAACCACAACCCCTAAAACCAAAAAAAATATAAACCCTAACCCAAACCCTAACCCTAAACAATTCACCCAAAATCCTAAGCCCAAAATACTCCCATTTCCCAATTTTTTTGTCTCTCTAAGATCCTCTCTAGGCGCTCTCTCTCTCTAATCTGTCTAACAGCTCACTCCTAACAGCTAGTTAAGCCTGGCTGGAATGGCGCGTGAGCCGCCGAAGGTTACTTTCAGACCACCGAATCAGTCCCAACAAGGGAACCTGATGAACACTAACAAAACCATCCAAGAATCACCCACTAATTCATTGCATAACTCTCTGAATGCGCAAATAAAAGAAGCGATGAACAGTGCGAATTCTAGGAGTGAAATAGATGGGAATCGCAAAATTATTTCCCTAGATTCTATCAGATTGAATCAGGATTACAAGTAAGCACGGGATGATTCTACTCGTCAAAGGCTACAACATACTCCCAAATCAAGGAATTCCACCTTGCTAATGGAGAGATCTGAAGAGGCGATTTTTGGGAAATCGCAGACAAGGCGCATGGTAGTCGACCTCAAAATCGAACATCTTCCTTGATGAATCGAGTTGTTTTAACAACTGGGGTTTACTCCCCTGAGGAAGATATAAATCTCAAAACAATTTCAAATGCGTTGGAAGGAAAAGTCGCCGATATCATGAACTCCGGTAGCCAAAAAGTCATTAGAAGGAAAACTGATGGCGGGGAGGCTAACGGAACATATTCTACTGAGCAAGAAGTCCATTTCACTAATATATCCAATCATTAAGCTCAAGAATACAAGCAAATTGAAATCTTTGAGCAAAATGAATTGGAAAAGCAACACTTCTCCTTTGGAGTCTAGCATCTTGAAAAATCTACACACAATACCGGAAAATCGAATGCATGTATGAATGACAATTCTTCTGGTGGAAACGTACGCGACAAAATGCGGGATCACCAACAAACATCCGATGGTCAAAACACAATTTCAAATGAGTAGGAATATCAATCAGGTAAGTATACTCCCTCCACTTCTATTCATAATCAAATTAACAATAGTGACAATGTTGGCCATGTGCATGATAATGCCATGGGAAAAAAAGCTGTTGTGTCAAGTGAACAAATACAGGGGGACCTCACCAACTTTTTTGTGAACCAATTGGACCACAGTTAAAGAAATGAGGCTGGAAAATTGGGAAAAACTTAGCAGACTAATCAGGGGAAGAATACTGACCAAAGCAGAGATTTCCCTAAAATATCTAGCAACTTTGAAAAATGAATACCTCCAACTCACAACAATGCCCAGCATGTTCCCAATCCCAAACCAAATGATCCCAATATTCCTAAAGCTCCCTAAGCCATTAATCAAGAACAAATTCCTAAACCTGCTCCTCACACAGTGGTCTAGACCTTGGCTGCCAGACTAAGACATATCCATGCTGCTCAAAATCCTACTATTGTGATAAAAAACCCAGACAAACCACTAAACAAGGCAAACTAGATGTGATTTTTGACATGCATGATTATATGCACACGCTGACTGTTGACTGTATATATACACTGGTTGGGAAGTTTAGTACAACTATGCCAAAGGTTGAGCTCATCAGGAAAAGCTTCATACAACAGACACAATTGAGTAGGGAAGCCAATTTTGCCTACTATAATGCTAGACATGTGTTCATTGATCTTCCGAATTAACTAGAGTACAACACAATTTGGATGCAACAAAGAATTACTATTGAGGGTAAGCTTATAAGAATACAAGCCTAGACACCTTTCTTCACTCCGGAGGAAGAAACACCCAAAGTTCCATTATGGGTTCTATTGCCAGGATTACCTTGGCATTGCTTCAAAAAAACCTTTCCTCACACCTTTACTGGAAACTGTGGGCAAAGTGTTATATTTGGACACAACTTCTATTAAAAGATCAAGAGCTGGTATGGCCAATTTGAAGATGCAAATAGATTTGACCAAGGTTAGACCTAGACATGTGTGGATTGGATTGGATGATGATGAATACACCATCAAAAAAAGGCAACCGATGGAATATGAAAACATACCTCTATATTGTGAATATTGCAGGCACCAAGGTCACTATATAGAATAATGAAAATATAAAATGAGGGATGATGAATACAGACAGAGAAAGGAAAAGGAAAATGAGAAAAAAGACAAAACTAAGGAACACCAAAGTCACAAAGGGAAAGAGAACAATCAAACAAAGGCAAAAGAGACTGAGGAAAGACAACTACAAAGCACCAATGAAGGGGGCAAACAAAAACAATTAGATCAACAAAGGAAGAGGAATGACACACACAAAGGAGGAAAAACAACAAACCACAGGAGGAAAGAACACCCAAAATTGCCTTGAGACCATCTTCAACACAAAGCAAGTTGGCAAGTGAACAACCTCATAGTTCAACTCAGCAAACAGGTAATTCTAATAGTTTACAACATAATTCTTTTGCTAACTTGAATATCCAAAAAAATAATGAGACGGGGAAAGAAGATCCTTCAGATAAGAACAGGGCAATTTTCCAATAAAACACAAACAAATATGTCACTAACAAAACTAAACCAGGTTAGGAAAGACAAACTGATAAGGATCCCAACTACAAGGATGCACGTATCATAGCTATGCAACCTAACTCCTATAAATAGTCTTTTATTGTAATTAATGTTAATGATGAAGTTGAAGGAGGGATGGATGGGGGAAGTCAAGAGAAACATACTAACTTGTAGGAAGGGGTATCCAAAGAGGGGAATTTGCCTCATGTTTTGCATGAGGGGTTGCACACATCCCATAGTCTAGAAGACCAAATACTAGAATCTTTACTTCTAGATCATCTCAATGATTAGTACAATCAACTTAAATATAAGGGGAATCAACACTCAAGGAGTCTTGGAAAGATTAAAAATTCTGAGGAAAATCCACCAGCTCTCTATTATTGCTATCATGGAGCCTTTCTCAGATAGTGTACATATTCAAAATTTTAAACTTCAGTTAAACATGGAAAATACTATAAGCAATTGTAATGGAAAAAGTTGGGTTTTTTGGAACAGTGACATTGACTGAATTATCCTTGATGAAGATGAACAACAAATCACTTGTGATGTCAAACACAATGAGTTGCACACTCAATTTAAGTTATAGCAAGCTGCTGTAGACAACATACCTTGGTGCTCAGTAGGTGATTTCAATGTTATCGCTGCATTTGATGAGAAGCTGGGAGGGGTTCCTTACAATATGAGTAAAAGCATAGATTTCATATCTATTATTGAAGCATGTGGACTTTTGGACATTGGTTTCAATGGACAAAAGTACTCTTGGCCCAACAAAAGGGATATCAAACATAGTGTCTGGAAAAGGATGGATAGGGCACTTGTTAATAATAATTGGTTGAATATGATGTCTCAAACTATAATTACCCACTTACATTCTATCGGCTCTGACCACTGTCCATTACTCATTTGAGATGATCTCAAGAGAGAATGAATACATTAAATACTTCAAGTTCCTTAACTGCTCGGTTGATAATCCGCACTTCATGGAAGTTGTTAAGGCTTGTTGGGAAAGAGAGGCTGAGGGTAACAGTATGTGGAAGTTTCACCAAAAATTGAAAAGATTTTCTAGTACCCTTAGTTCTTCGTCTAAAAAGGAGTTTGGTGACATTTTTCTGAACGTCAAGGATTATAAGGAGAAGGTCCATAGTGCAGAGGAAAGATTTATTATTGATCAAAGGGAGACTAACAGAACTGCCCTCCATGAACTAAATGCTAAATACTTCAAATTTCTAAAGCTGAATGATAACATCATGAGACAAAAAACACAACTACAATAGTTCAAAGAGGGGGACACAAATTCCAAATATTTCCATTCACTGACAAGAGGAAGAAGGAGGAAATTGTTTATCCACAGAATTCGCAGTGAAGGTGGAGAATGGATACATGGAGATAATAATATTGCTATGGCTGCTTGTAATCATTTCCAAAGCATTTTTACAGGTGATGATAAAATTATTAACGAGGGAACCTTGGGATGCATTCCAAGAATGATCAGCAATGAACAGAATGACAGACTTACCACCATGCCAAACATGGATGAATTAAAAAGTGTGGTGTTTTCTATGAACCCTAACTCTGCAGCTGGTCCTGATGGGATGAATGGATATTTCTTTAAGAAGTGTTGGCATATTATCAAACATGATCTTTTTGGAGTTGTTCAGGCCTTTTTCTGTGGCCAAATGATTCCAAGATATTTTTCTCATTCTTGCATTGTCTTATTTCCTAAAATCAGTAATCCCAACAAGTTAACTAAATTTAGGCCTATCAGTTTGAGTAACTTCACTAGTAAGATTATTTCCAAACTAGTAAGCAACAGACTCAGTCCTATTCTTCCTAACTTGATTTCTCTTAACCAATCTGGTTTTGTAAAGGGTAGAATTTTTCTGAAAACATAATTCTAGAACAAGAACTCATCCACCAGATCAAGCAACCTAATTATAGAAGCAATGTTATTATCAAATTGGATATGGCAAAATCATATGAGAGATTTCTTGGTCCTATATTTGCCTTGTTCTAAGGAAAATGGGTTCTTCAAAGATCTTTATTGACATGGTTTGGAGAATTATGGCCAATAATTGGTATTCATTATTGTCAATGGTAAAAGGTATGGTTTCTTTCACTCCACTAGAGGACTCAAGCATGGTGACCCCCTCTCCCTGGCCCTATTTATTTTAGGTACAAAAGTCCTCTAAAGATCTCTCAATATGCTGCATAATCATCCAGATTACCATGGTTTTTAAATGGAGATGAGAGGGGCCCAAGTGAACCACCTGAGCTTTATTGATGATATAATCCTTTTAACCTCTAGGAGATGCAAGACTCTAAAGATCCTAATGCAGACTTTGAACGATTGTGAAAACACTTCTGGACATCTTATTAATGGTTACAAAAGCCACTTTATGCTCCATTCCAATGCTTTCAACAACACAAGAGACAGAATTAAAAGAATCTGTGGTTTCAAGCAAAAGTAGGGTCCCTTAACTTACTTAGACCCTATTCACCTCTTTGAGTGAATCGAGAAATAGGTTTGATTGTCCATCTTTTTGATATATATCAGGCATTTTCCCTTTATTTGTTGGTAGACCTAGGATTGCTTATTTTTCTGATCTTGTTAACAAAGTTGTATGCAGGATTATAGGTTGGCAAACAAAACAAGTCAGTTATGGTGGTAGGGCAGTACTGATTACAAGTAAGCACGGGATGATTCTACTCGTCAAAGGCTACAACATACTCCCAAATCAAGGAATTCCACCTTGCTAATGGAGAGATCTGAAGAGGCGATTTTTGGGAAATCGCAGACAAGGCGCATGGTAGTCGACCTCAAAATCGAGCATCTTCCTTGATGAATCGAGTTGTTTTAACAACTGGGGTTTACTCCCCTGAGGAAGATATAAATCTCAAAACAATTTCAAATGCGTTGGAAGGAAAAGTCGCCGATATCATGAACTCCGGTAGCCAAAAAGTCATTAGAAGGAAAACTGATGGCGGGGAGGCTAACGGAACATATTCTACTGAGCAAGAAGTCCATTTCACTAATATATCCAATCATTAAGCTCAAGAATACAAGCAAATTGAAATCTTTGAGCAAAATGAATTGGAAAAGCAACACTTCTCCTTTGGAGTCAAGCATCTTGAAAAATCTACACACAATACCGGAAAATCGAATGCATGTATGAATGACAATTCTTCTGGTGGAAACGTACGCGACAAAATGCGGGATCACCAACAAACATCCGATGGTCAAAACACAATTTCAAATGAGTAGGAATATCAATCAGGTAAGTATACTCCCTCCACTTCTATTCATAATCAAATTAACAATAGTGACAATGTTGGCCATGTGCATGATAATGCCATGGGAAAAAAAGCTGTTGTGTCAAGTGAACAAATACAGGGGGACCTCACCAACTTTTTTGTGAACCAATTGGACCACAGTTAAAGAAATGAGGCTGGAAAATTGGGAAAAACTTAGCAGACTAATCAGGGGAAGAATACTGACCAAAGCAGAGATTTCCCTAAAATATCTAGCAACTTTGAAAAATGAATACCTCCAACTCACAACAATGCCCAGCATGTTCCCAATCCCAAACCAAATGATCCCAATATTCCTAAAGCTCCCCAAGCCATTAATCAAGAACAAATTCCTAAACCTGCTCCTCACACAGTGATCTAGACCTTGGCTGCCAGACTAAGACATATCCATGCTGCTCAAAATCCTACTATTGTGATAAAAAACCCAGACAAACCACTAAACAAGGCAAACCAGCTGTGATTTTTGACATGCATGATTATATGCTCACGCTGACTGTTGACTGTATATATACACTGGTTGGGAAGTTTAGTACAACTATGCCAAAGGTTGAGCTCATCAGGAAAAGCTTCATACAACAGACACAATTGAGTAGGGAAGCCAATTTTGCCTACTATAATGCTAGACATGTGTTCATTGATCTTCCGAATTAACTAGAGTACAACACAATTTGGATGCAACAAAGAATTACTATTGAGGGTAAGCTTATGAGAATACAAGCCTAGACACCTTTCTTCACTCCGGAGGAAGAAACACCCAAAGTTCCATTATGGGTTCTATTGCCAGGATTACCTTGGCATTGCTTCAAAAAAACTTTCCTCACACCTTTACTGGAAACTGTGGGCAAAGTGTTATATTTGGACACAACTTCTATTAAAAGATCAAGAGCTGGTATGGCCAATTTGAAGATGCAAATAGATTTGACCAAGGTTAGACCTAGACATGTGTGGATTGGATTGGATGATGATGAATACACCATCAAAAAAAGGCAACCGATGGAATATGAAAACATACCTCTATATTGTGAATATTGCAGGCACCAAGGTCACTATATAGAATAATGAAAATATAAAATGAGGGATGATGAATACAGACAGAGAAAGGAAAAGGAAAATGAGAAAAAAGACAAAACTAAGGAACACCAAAGTCACAAAGGGAAAGAGAACAATCAAACAAAGGCAAAAGAGACTGAGGAAAGACAACTACAAAGCACCAATGAAGGGGGCAAACAAAAACAATTAGATCAACAAAGGAAGAGGAATGACACACACAAAGGAGGAAAAACAACAAACCACAGGAGGAAAGAACACCCAAAATTGCCTTGAGACCATCTTCAACACAAAGCAAGTTGGCAAGTGAACAACCTCATAGTTCAACTCAGCAAACAGGTAATTCTAATAGTTTACAACATAATTCTTTTGCTAACTTGAATATCCAAAAAAATAATGATACGGGGAAAGAAGATCCTTCAGATAAGAACAGGGCAATTTTCCAATAAAACACAAACAAATATGTCACTAACAAAACTAAACCAGGTTAGGAAAGACAAACTGATAAGGATCCCAACTACAAGGATGCACGTATCATAGCTATGCAACCTAACTCCTATAAATAGTCTTTTATTGTAATTAATGTTAATGATGAAGTTGAAGGAGGGATGGATGGGGGAAGTCAAGAGAAACATACTAACTTGTAGGAAGGGGTATCCAAAGAGGGGAATTTGCCTCATGTTTTGCATGAGGGGTTGCACACATCCCATAGTCTAGAAGACCAAATACTAGAATCTTTACTTCTAGATCATCTCAATGATTAGTACAATCAACTTAAATATAAGGGGAATCAACACTCAAGGAGTCTTGGAAAGATTAAAAATTCTGAGGAAAATCCACCAGCTCTCTATTATTGCTATCATGGAGCCTTTCTCAGATAGTGTACATATTCAAAATTTTAAACTTCAGTTAAACATGGAAAATACTATAAGCAATTGTAATGGAAAAAGTTGGGTTTTTTGGAACAGTGACATTGACTGAATTATCCTTGATGAAGATGAACAACAAATCACTTGTGATGTCAAACACAATGAGTTGCACACTCAATTTAAGTTATAGCAAGCTGCTGTAGACAACATACCTTGGTGCTCAGTAGGTGATTTCAATGTTATCGCTGCATTTGATGAGAAGCTGGGAGGGGTTCCTTACAATATGAGTAAAAGCATAGATTTCATATCTATTATTGAAGCATGTGGACTTTTGGACATTGGTTTCAATGGACAAAAGTACTCTTGGCCCAACAAAAGGGATATCAAACATAGTGTCTGGAAAAGGATGGATAGGGCACTTGTTAATAATAATTGGTTGAATATGATGTCTCAAACTATAATTACCCACTTACATTCTATCGGCTCTGACCACTGTCCATTACTCATTTGAGATGATCTCAAGAGAGAATGAATACATTAAATACTTCAAGTTCCTTAACTGCTCGGTTGATAATCCGCACTTCATGGAAGTTGTTAAGGCTTGTTGGGAAAGAGAGGCTGAGGGTAACAGTATGTGGAAGTTTCACCAAAAATTGAAAAGATTTTCTAGTACCCTTAGTTCTTCGTCTAAAAAGGAGTTTGGTGACATTTTTCTGAACGTCAAGGATTATAAGGAGAAGGTCCATAGTGCAGAGGAAAGATTTATTATTGATCAAAGGGAGACTAACAGAACTGCCCTCCATGAACTAAATGCTAAATACTTCAAATTTCTAAAGCTGAATGATAACATCATGAGACAAAAAACACAACTACAATAGTTCAAAGAGGGGGACACAAATTCCAAATATTTCCATTCACTGACAAGAGGAAGAAGGAGGAAATTGTTTATCCACAGAATTCGCAGTGAAGGTGGAGAATGGATACATGGAGATAATAATATTGCTATGGCTGCTTGTAATCATTTCCAAAGCATTTTTACAGGTGATGATAAAATTATTAACGAGGGAACCTTGGGATGCATTCCAAGAATGATCAGCAATGAACAGAATGACAGACTTACCACCATGCCAAACATGGATGAATTAAAAAGTGTGGTGTTTTCTATGAACCCTAACTCTGCAGCTGGTCCTGATGGGATGAATGGATATTTCTTTAAGAAGTGTTGGCATATTATCAAACATGATCTTTTTGGAGTTGTTCAGGCCTTTTTCTGTGGCCAAATGATTCCAAGATATTTTTCTCATTCTTGCATTGTCTTATTTCCTAAAATCAGTAATCCCAACAAGTTAACTAAATTTAGGCCTATCAGTTTGAGTAACTTCACTAGTAAGATTATTTCCAAACTAGTAAGCAACAGACTCAGTCCTATTCTTCCTAACTTGATTTCTCTTAACCAATCTGGTTTTGTAAAGGGTAGAATTTTTCTGAAAACATAATTCTAGAACAAGAAATCATCCACCAGATCAAGCAACCTAATTATAGAAGCAATGTTATTATCAAATTGGATATGGCAAAATCATATGAGAGATTTCTTGGTCCTATATTTGCCTTGTTCTAAGGAAAATGGGTTCTTCAAAGATCTTTATTGACATGGTTTGGAGAATTATGGCCAATAATTGGTATTCATTATTGTCAATGGTAAAAGGTATGGTTTCTTTCACTCCACTAGAGGACTCAAGCATGGTGACCCCCTCTCCCTGGCCCTATTTATTTTAGGTACAAAAGTCCTCTAAAGATCTCTCAATATGCTGCATAATCATCCAGATTACCATGGTTTTAAAATGGAGATGAGAGGGGCCCAAGTGAACCACCTGAGCTTTATTGATGATATAATCCTTTTAACCTCTAGGAGATGCAAGACTCTAAAGATCCTAATGCAGACTTTGAACGATTGTGAAAACACTTCTGGACATCTTATTAATGGTTACAAAAGCCACTTTATGCTCCATTCCAATGCTTTCAACAACACAAGAGACAGAATTAAAAGAATCTGTGGTTTCAAGCAAAAGTAGGGTCCCTTAACTTACTTAGACCCTATTCACCTCTTTGAGTGAATCGAGAAATAGGTTTGATTGTCCATCTTTTTGATATATATCAGGCATTTTCCCTTTATTTGTTGGTAGACCTAGGATTGCTTATTTTTCTGATCTTGTTAACAAAGTTGTATGCAGGATTATAGGTTGGCAAACAAAACAAGTCAGTTATGGTGGTAGGGCAGTACTGATTAAGCGTGTACTACAATCACTTCCTATACACTTACTTTCTGTAGAAACACCACCATCCACTACCCTTAAACAAATCCAAATGTTTATGGGTGATTTTTTTGGGGGGGGGGATGGAAAAGTGATAGGAAGAGATACCATTGGGCTTCTTGGAAAAATTTAAGTTTTCCTTATGATGAAGGGGGAGTTGGTATGAGGAACCTCAAAGATGTTTGTATGGCTTTCCAATACAAACAATGGTGGATATTTAGGACTAACAAACTCTTTGGGGGGAATTCTTGAAAGCTAAATATTGCCAAAGATCCAATCATATGTGTAAAAAATGGGATACTAGAGACTCATTGACTTGGAAACACATGATGCAGAATAGAAGTCAAGTTGAACAACATATTCAATGGAAGATCAATTTAGGAACTATTATTTTTGGTGGGATAACTGGCTTGGTACAGGCTCACTAGCTCAATTCTCCAACAATAGTTATAGGTTTAATAATAGTACAGTGGCTGATTTTTGGACTAAAGGGCAATGGAATTGGAACAAACTGCTCCAACAGGAACCTGCAAGCCAACTCCCCAAAATCATAGCAACAGAACTTCATCTTCATCAACATCATCCTGATCAAGCTGTGTGGAAACTCAACACACTGGATTGTTTAGTTGCTCATCTGCCTGGAATGAGATTAGAGAAAAGAGATCTAAAAATCAGTTTAATCTTGTCACTTGGCATAACAATATCCCATTTAAAGCTTCTTTTTTGTTATGGAGAACCTTAAGATGTAAAATCCCTACTAATGAAAAACTAACTAACTTTGGCATTGAGACAACAAGTTATTTTTGTTGTTGTAACAGTCAAGGGAGGGACACCATAGACCAACTCTTCAACTCCGGACAGTTTGCATCATATGTGTGGAGAAGCTTTGCAGACACGACTGGAATCAACACAGATCATAGATCTATACAATAACTCATTCTGCAATAGTGGACAGCAAAGTACAACAATGCAACACATAAGTTAATATTGCAGGCCACCCCTATCTTTATCTGTTGGAACCTCTAGAAGAATAGGTGTGCCTGCAAATATGGTGCCAAAACATCCAACATTAGCCGAGTCAAATATGCAATTTACAAAGATAATTACAAGATGTTGTTAACCAACTTCCCTCAGATCAAATGGCCGGCTAATTGGAAAGATTTAATATAACTTTGTGAGAATTGTGTTCATGATACCAAAATTAACATGGTTACATGGACAAGTCCTCCAGATTAGTGGATCAAATTCAATACGGATGGCAGCGCACTCAACAACCCTGGTAAAACTGGAGTTGGTGGCATTGTGAGAGATCAAGAGGGCAAACTGTTGATGGACTTTACTTCTCCTCTTGGAGAGGGAACAAATGACCAAGCTGAGATCGAGGCAGACATATTTTGGATGACTTGGGTGTTAGAATTAGTTTACAGGCAAATTATTCTTGAGTTGGATTCACAGTTAGTAGTGAACTGGATTTTGCAGAAAACAGAACCTCAATGGAGTATCACCAAACAGTTGGAAAGGCTTCAAAGTCTCATCACACAAGCTCACAAAGTTAGAGGCATGCACACCTTTAGAGAAGCCAATTGGGTTGCTTACTCACTATCCAAACACAGCCACAAGGTCCCTATTGCACAACTTTTTTTCAACAGCCACAGTCTACCTAAAGAAGCTAGGGCCTGCTATCAGCTAG
This sequence comes from Solanum sitiens, assembly GCA_016801875.1. Lineage (NCBI taxonomy): Eukaryota > Viridiplantae > Streptophyta > Magnoliopsida > Solanales > Solanaceae > Solanum > Solanum sitiens. The sequence continues at coordinate 229,444 of JABWTJ010000663.1, read as the reverse complement.
ACAGACATGAAATGCAGTGCTTCAGAAGAAAAAAGATTAAGAAGATCAAATAACCTCCCTAGACAGTGTTCTTTCCCTTTTCAACTTAGCTATAGTTCAAAATTATAGATTCTTTGAATAGGTTAGAATAGGATAGTTTTTATGTTTTTTGCAAGTATGTAAAGGGAGAGTCTCCCTTGTTTATTTTCCTAGATTCTTTGTATCGAGAGGAGTCCTCTCTTTAGGTGCTTAGTATCTTGGTTACCTTTTTTGTAAGGGGATGAGTTGACTACCCATGGAAAGGTCAACTCTAAACTTACTTAGGATCGAAGGTTAAGTTTATGTCCCCCTCCTTGTATTTTTGCTTTTATCAATAATAAGGCCTAGGGGTGTTGCTCACCCTCTACCCCTCCAAGGGTACTCAACTAAAAAAAGTCTAAAATACCAAAACCCAAACATTAAAAATAAACCATAGATTTTAAACCAAAAATCCTAAACCCAAAAACCTAAAACCTAAGAAAACACTAAATCCAAACCCTAACCCTAACCCTAACCCTAACCTTTTCCGTAACCCTAACCCTAAACCTTAAACCCTAAACCTAAAGCCCAAAATACCAAAACCCAAACATTAAACATTAAACCATAGATATTACAACTCAAATCCTTAACCCAAATGTTATAACCTAAAAATAAAACCTAAACCCTAACCATAACATTAACCCTAAGCCTAACCCTACCATAAACCCTAAAACCCAAGCCCAAAATACCAAAACCCAAACATTAAACACTAAACCATTGATATTAAACCTCAAATCCTAAACCCTAAACCCAAAAACCTAAAAAAAAAAAAAAGAACCCTAACTTTAATCCTAACCTTAACAGTAACCCTAACACTAAACCATAAACCCAAAACCGTAAGCCCAAAATACCAAAACTCAAACATTAAATACTAAACCATAGATTTTAAACCTCAAATGCTAAACCTTGAAGTATAATACCTAAAAAAAGCCAACACCATAACCCTAATCCTTATCCTAACTCTAAACCCTAATACAAAAAAAAAACCTAAGTCTAAAATGCGAAAACCCAAATATTAAACACTAAACCATAGATTTTAAACCTCAAATCCAAAACAACAAACACTATATCCTAAAAAAAAAACTAAAGCCTAACCCTAACTCTAACCCTCACCTTAACCCTAACCCTAACACTAAAGCATTTACCCAAAAGCCCAAGTTCAAATTACCAAAACCCAAACATCAAATACTAAACCATAGATTTTAAACTAAAAATCCTAAAACCCAAAATCTAAAACCTGAAAAAATATATACCCTAACCCTAACCCAATCCTTAACCCTAACCCTAAACCCTAAACCCGAAGCCCATAATACAAAAACCCTAACATTAAACCCTAAACAATAGATATTAAAACTCAAATCCTTAACCCTAAACCCTAAAACCTAAAAAAAAAAACTAAACCTTAACACTAACTCTAACATTAACACTAACCCTAACCCTACCATAATCCCTAAACCCCAAGCCCAAAATACAAAAACCATAAAATTAAAACACGAAACAATTGATATTAAACCCCAAATCGTAAACCCTAAACCCAAAACCTAAAAAAACCAAAAACTCTAACCCTAACCCTAACCTTTACCCTAATTCTAACCTGAAACCATAAACCCGAAACCCAAAGCCTAAAATAACAAAACCCAAATATTAAATACTAAACCATAGATTTTGAACCTCAAATGCTAAACCCTGAACCATAAATCCTAAAAAGAACCTACACCATAAACCTAATCCTAACCCTAAACTTAAACCTAAACCCTAAACCCTAAATCCTACGTCTAAAAAGAAGAAGCAAAAAACCCTAAGTACAAAATATGAAAACTCAAACATTAAACACTAAACCATATTTTTAAACCTCAAATCCTAAACCACAAATCCTAAAACCTAAAGAAATCTAAACCCTAACCCAAACCCAAACCCTAACCTTAACCCTAACGCTAACCCTAAAGAATTAACCCAAAACCCCAAGACCATAATACCAAAACCCAAACATTAAACACTAACCATAGATTTTAAACCAAAAATACTAAATCCCAAAACCTAAAATCCAAAAAAAAAATAAACCCTATCTCTAACCCTATCACTAATATGAACCCTAACAATATCCTTAACCCAAACACTAAACCCTAGACCTAAAGCCAAAATTAACAAAACCCAAACATTAAACACTAAACCATAGATTGTAAACCAAAAATCCTAAACCCCAAAACCTAAAACTTAAAAGAAAAAACCTAACCCTAACCCTATCCTTAATCCTAACCCTAAACGCTAAACCCAAAGCCCAAACTACCAAAACCCTAACATTAAACACTAAACCATATATATTACAACTCAAATCCTTAACCCCAAGCCCTAAAACCTAAAACACAACCTAAAACCTAACACTAACCCTAACATTAACCCTAACCCTAACCCTACCATAAAACCTAAACCCCAAGCCCAAAATACCAAAACCAAACATTAAAGACTAAACCCTAAACAAAAAAAACTTAAAACCCAAAACCCTAACTCTAACCTTAACCCTAACCCTAACCCTAATCCATAAACCCGAAACCCTAAGCCCAAAATACCAAAACCTAAATATTAAATACTACACCATAGATTTTAAACCTCAAATGCTAAACCATAAACCATAAAACCTAAAAAAAACTACATCCTAACCCTCATCCTAACCTTAACCTTAACCCTAACCCTAAACCCTAAACCCTAAACCCTAAGTCCGAAATACGAAAACCCTAACATTATAAACTAAATTATAGATTTTAAACCTCAAATCCTAAACCCCAAAACCTAAAACCTAAAAAACCCTAAACCCTAACCCTAATCCTAACCCAAACCCTAACCCTAACCTTAATCTTAACCCTAACCCTATACCATTAACCCAAAACCCCAAGCCAAAAATACCAAAACCCAAACATTAAACACTAAATCTTAGATTTTAAACCAAAAATCCTATACCCTAAAACCTAAAACCTAAAACCTAAAAAAAACAAAAACCCTAACCCTAACCCTATCCCTAACACGAACCCTAACCCTTACCCTATCCATAACCCTATCTTTAAACCCTATAACATACACTCAACGCCCAAAATAGCAAAACCCTAACATTAAACACTAAACCATAGATATTACAACTCAAATCCTTAACCCCAAACCCTAAAGCCTAAACAAAAACCTAAACCATAAACCTAACACTAACATTAAAACTAACCCTTACCCTACAATAAACCAAAAACCCCAAACCCTAAATACAAAACACAAACATTAAACACTAAACCATTGATTTGAAACCAAAAATCCAAAATTCTAAACCCAAAAACCTAAAAAATAAATAAAAATTAACCCTAACCCTCACCTTAACATTAACCCTAAACCTAAACCTAAACCTAAACCATAAACCCAAAATACTAAGCCCAAAATGCCAAAATCAAACATTAAATACTAAACCATTAATTTTAAACCTCAAATGCTAAACCCTGAACCATAAAACCTACAAAAAACTACACCCTAACCCTAAACCCAAAGTCCAAAAAAAAACCTAAGTCCAAAAAAAAACCTAAGTGCAAAATAAGAAACACAAACATTAAACAGTAACCCATAGATTTTAAACCTGAAATCCTAAACAACAAACCCTAAAACCAAAAAAACCCTAAATCCTAACCCTAGCCCTAACCCAAACCCTAACCCTAACCGTAACCGTAACCCCAACCCTAAACCATCAACCAAAAACCGAAGCCCAAAATACCAAAACCCAAACATTAAACACTAAACCATATATTTTAAACGAAAAATCCTAAACCCCAAAACCTAAGACCTAAAAAAAACCTAAACCCCAAACCTAACCCTATCCCTAACCTTACCCTTACCCTAACCCTAACCCTATTCTTAACCCTAACCATAAACCTTAAATCCTAAACGCAAAGCCCAAAATACCAAAACCCTAACATTAAACATTAAACCGTAGATATTACAACTCAAATCCTTAACCCCAAACCCTAACACCTAAAAATCAACCTAAACCCTAACCCTAACCCTAACATTAAACGTAACCCTAACCCTAAACCCCAAGCCCAAAATACCAAAACCCAAACATTAACAACTAAACCATTGATATTAAACCTCAAATCCTAATCCCTAAACCCAAAAACCTAAAATAAACCCAAAACCCTAAACCTAACCCAAACCTTAACTTTAATCCTAACCCTAACCCTAAATCATAAATCATAAACCCGAAACCCTAAGCCAAAATTTCCAAAACCCAAACATTAAATACTAAACCATAAATTTAAAACCTCAAATGCTTAAAACCTAAAAAATAACTACACCCTAACCCTAATCCTAATCTAACCCTAAACCCTAAGTCTAAAAAAAACCTAAGTCCAAAATACGAAAACCCAAACATTAAACACTAAACCATAGATTTGAATCCTCAAATCCTAAACCACAAACCCTAAAACCTAAAAAAAACTAAACCCTAACCCTAACCCTAACCTTAACCCTAACCCTAACCCTAAACCATTAATCTAAAAACCCAAGCCCAAATTACCAAACCCAAACATTAAACACTAAACCATAAATTTTAAACCAAAAATACTAAACCCCAAAACGTAAAACCTAAAAAAAAATAAACCCTAACCTAACCATATCGAATCCTATCCCTAACCCTATCCTTAACCCTAACCTAAACCCTAAACCCAAAGCCCAAAATACCAAAACCATAACATTAAACACTTAAACATAGATATTACAACTCAAATCCTTAACCCCAAACCCTAAAACCTTGTAACGGCCTGTATTTTTGTATGTGGTAGTTCTATTCATGTTATACTTGACTTATACTTATAGTGTAGGTGAGGGATCATGTTTCTTACATGATTAGTGTTGGTTTAAACTAGCTTGGAAGGTGATGTAATGCCTTGCACGTTTTAGCATATGTATTGCAAGTTAACTCCGATGGAAAGTATTTAAGTAATTATAGTAAGGTGGTAATTGAGCTAGCAGCTGCATCACCTACTTGATCTATATTATAGTTAAAGGGACCAAGTTTGATTGACCAGATTTAGGCTTATATTTAAGGGCTCATTTGAAGCCCAAAACTTAAAGAAAAATGTGAATGAAAGAAGGCCCAACAGCCAAATCTGCCAATTGGCCCATTATGGATAAAGCCCAAGTGAAACTAAGTAAGTACATGACCTCCTAAGTTTTGTTTTACCATGTTATTGGGCCAAGAGTGTACCACCTACTTGCATTAATCTGTCCCAAGTTGAATAAAAGAACAAAGGGAAAATGGACAGCCAAGGTCCAATAATATTAAGTCCAAAAGGGCCCAAGTTAAAAGGACAAGCAGGTGGGGCACCTACTTGACATTATATGGCCCAAAATTGGTCAAGAGTGTCGGCCATAACACCTCCTTTTTCAAAGGATAAGGATCAAGTCTTATTCTCCATTTTGAACTTGCAAAAATTTCAGATTTCCTAAGTTCTTTCTTGGTCTCTCTTGGCTTCAATTAGCAGCCCTAAAACACCTTAGAGTTCTTGAGTGCTGTCTAATTTTTCAAGTAAGAGTTTGAAGGAGAGTTTGAATTCTTGAAGTACAAGTTTAGAGGATAAATTTTCAGAATTAAGGTAAGACTTCAACCCATTTGTTTTCCTCTCTTTGATAATGTTTGGAGTGGAGAATTTTGTATATGTTATCAAGAATTCATGGATTGTGATAAATCTTTGAGTCAATATTCTCCTATTATGCTGAAAGATTTGAGATTGTTAGTGGCTGCCTTATGAATATTGTTGTTGAGGGCTGTTTGGGTATCTCTGGAAATGATGTTTGAAGTTGTATTAATGTGTAGAGGAAGGGTGTGGTGGTTCACCATTTATGTAAGGGTTGTATGGGCCTGATTTCCATCAAATATTTTAGCTACTGTTTTGGAGGACCTTATTGTGATTAGCTGCTGATGTTAGCTTAATCATGACTTATGTTGTAGATTAGCACCCAATAAGGAAGGCTGAATCGTGATAGTGGTATTGGTCATAAATATAAGGTATGTAAGGCTATTCGATCTATATCCTTTTGGCATGAAATCTGCCACCTGTAATTAATATCAATGAAGTGATTCTCATAAGTTCTATTTCTAGAAAAGAAAGCATGGTGGCAGCGTACTATCTCCAAATAGCTAACAATGTTTCTTTCCCCATTCTAAGTACATGGAACTACTTCATTATTTGTTCACTACTCTATACTTATGTAATTTCCCCTTGTGCTGTTATAGAAATGGTATTTACAAAAGAAAGTTTGATGAATCCTTCTCCTAAGCCAATTGAAGTCAATTGTGCCATTAAGGTCTTAAAGTAAGGTGTTGATGTTTCATAGCTCCTTATGTCATTGTTACTGCCTCAAAGTATTGTTTTCATGTATTCCACTACTGTTCCATAATTTCATGTCTCCAAGATGATTATGACCACCAAATCAACATCTCAAAATGTTACGATTATCCAAAATAACATCTCAAAAGAGTTATGAACTGATTAACAATAATCTCAAAGATTAAAGAATCTAAGTGAAGAAATCTATTTAATTAAGGGTGGCAGCTTAGGGGCGAAAGCCTAGCATGGGCCGATCCCTATTGGTATAGAAGGGTGGCAGCTCAGGGGCGAAAGCCTAGCATGGACCGATCCCAAGTTGTGTAATTATGAGGACCGCATCCCAGGGGTTAATACGCCTAGCATGGGTCATCCTCTTCTACCACTGATCAGCTGGTCACTTGTATCACATGCCCAACAAATATTATAACATACAAAGAAGGTAAATAAAAGAATGTAGCTTACTTGATTTCACAAGAGTAAGCAAAGGTGGTCTTCTCTCCTAATCTATGCACTCATATGTTGCTACTTGATTTCATTTGTGCCTTGTATTACATACACTTTTTGCCTTACATATTCAGTACATTTTTTGTACCGACGTCCCGTATTGGGGACGCTGCATTTCATGCTGCAGGCTCAGGTACTCCAGCTAGTAGACCTCCTCAGTAGGAGCACTCGAAATTCTGCTACTTTTGGTGAGCTCCAAGTTGATTCGGAGCTTTATTAAGTCCTTGGTAAATTCGTTTGGTATTATATCGTAGTTAAGGGTAAGGCGGGGTCTGTCCCGACCTACTCTAGTCTTCTATCTTTTAGAGGCTTTGTAGACGTATGTACATGGTTCAGTTGTGTCTTAAGGAGTTGTGGCCTAAACGGCCAAGTCTTGTATATAACTTTTGGATCTACTTACGTTGGTTTGTATTGCTGCATCCAAAGTTAACTTGTATCAATTGTTATAGTATATGCTCAGTAAGAACAGGTTGTAGCTTGGTTCTCTCGGGCCTTTAGGGCATCGGGTGCCTGTCCGTCTTAATGGGTTTTGAGGCGTGACAATTAAATCATCAATTCGTTGCTTCAAGTGGGGCTCGAACCCGAGTGACACCCTTTTTGCGAAAATGGGTCACTTCGGGTCGACCCACCCGAATTACTCTTTTAATTTAAATTAATTAATTAATTAATTAATTCCTCAGGGTAATTACAATATTACCCTTGGCCTGGGAAAGACCATTTTACCCCTGGACCCTCAAAAGTTAAAATTTCTTCTTTTAACTCCGGTAAAGACTCTTTCGATTAAATCTTTGTTTTCGTGAGCCTCACATGGTTGGTTCCAACCTTTCCAAGCTCAATTAACTCCCCAAGTTAGTTGGCTTGGTCGTAGTAAAGGTTCTGAGGTCTGGTTCTACGCGTATCAATCCGTGTGAACCTTGGTCTAATCGCAAGCATTCTTGACACCTTAAGTATTGATCTTATTCATTTTTAGGGTTGTTACAGACCCGACTCAATCGGCCTATTATCCTTAAATTGAGTGTACCAAACTTGAGAAGCATCCCTCAATTGATACGAATCCAACTCGGCATTCTCCATAGATGTAACCCCCATAGCACTCAACACCTTGTACAAACCATCAAGGAACTCTTGGGGATCCTCTCCCACCTTAGAGTCAAGAAAGATAGGAGGATTCGTCCTCACAAAGTCTCTCAACCTAGATGTCATAGTTCTCTCCACAACATTCACCCTAGGCACCATCTCAAATTCGCTTAAGTAGTCACGGCTCGGGATAAAGCAAGCAAAGCCTCTCTAATCTCTCTATTAGTCAATTTCGGGTGAACCACCGGAACCTCTTCGGGAGGCACTTGAGCATTTTGAGCACTTTGTATGCTTTGTGCATTTTTAAGAACTTTCTTAACTTTCTTAACTTGAGGAGGAACTTCCTCATTCACCCTTTCCTATTCAAACCTTCTAGAGGTCATCCTTCTAGTATTCATCTCCTAGAAACACAACAAAACACATTATGAACAATACTAATAACATTTACTCTACGACATGACAAAGGAGTAGAAAAGAAGGGAAACTTTATCGTCCTATAGCCTCTCGCCCATAGAGGTGTAGCGACTCACACCGATGGTTGAGACTCTACTAGATGTGACTTGATGAGACTGATGTACCGTGGTTTCACGATACTTTAAATGCTTTTCTTTAAGATTGGTGTATGTCTAGAGCCTTATTGTAGTAATTTTAATATGTTTTTATCTTTGTTTTGAAGGAAAGCTGTCCAAAACCAAAAAGCAGAAGGCTGTAGAGATTTAGTTCAGAGGTGACCCACCAAGGCCATCGACGGTCCATCATCCCATCGAAGGACCGTAGATGGTGACCGTCTATTGGAGGTTCAGGCATCTGGAAGTAACTCGGGGAATTCAGACCAAGTGTGGGGCTACGAAAGGATGGCGAACAGTCCTGTCAAAACTTCTATATGATCAGAGAATATCCAGTAACAAATGTTTAAGAAAAGCTAAGTATGGAACGATGAGAAGCATCGACGGACTGTAGGTGAATCGAAGGACTGTGTTGTTGGTCCGTCGATTGGATCAGAGAAGATGCAAAGTGAAGGCTAAAAAAAGATGCTAAGTCTGGACTTACGGAGGGAGTCGACGGTCCGTCGTTTGATCGATGGACAGTCTGTGGGGGTCGTCGATTGAAGCTGTGTTTTTAGATAACTTTCATTATTTGAATTCCTTTTATTTTAGGACAATGTTTTTATAAATAGGGTGTAAAACCTATTTTTTTGGGTCGGATTCTTTTCTACTTTCTTAGTTTTATTCTTGGAAATTTGTTTCTGCAACTTTGGCATTAATTCAAATTTCCCAATTTGGTTTTCAAGATATTTTTGTGATTTCAAGTTGAAATTCTGGATTTTCTTAATAATTTTCAAAGTAAGTTCGCGATTTATTGTTTATCAACTATGAATTGTGTTCTTCTATGCATGGGTGACTAAATCCACAACTAGGGTTGTGGGAACCATGGGTGATTAACAAACTAAATCTAGCTTAATAACAATTCTCAAATAGGTTCTTGCATGCATTGATAATTCTTTCTTGTAGAAGTCTTTTTAACGAGTGCACGTGTTAGAACTCGCCTAATTTCTACTTGCTGGACCAAGGGGGTAGTTAATAGGAAAAAGAATTATCAACATAGATTTAGTGGGATACTATCTAATAGGATAGTTTTGATTGGTGCGAAGTAATAACGAATCCATACATCGAATATGATGCTTAATATGAAGAAAAGGTAAGGGTTATTAACTTTAGACACACGTAGCCGGACCAAGGTACGGGGTGAAACTCTCTAAATGTCCGACTAAGGATTTAGATATACCTAAATTATCAATTTGCATGCAAAACACTAGGGAATAATTGTTATAGCTAGGATTACCGCGTTATGAACCTATGGGGAACACTTACACCATAGTTTCTCTCACAACTTGATAAACACTAAAGATTTACTCTTGCTACTTATTTTACTTAAAAATAATTAAAAACTTTTGTTTCACAACCCCCCCCCCCTTTAATTACCTATTTTCGGAAAGGACTTGACTAAATAGACGTAATTGTACATTGAAGTTAAGTCTAAACTATTTTCCTCGTGGGATCGACCCCAACCTACTTGTTGGGTTCTTTACTTGATACGACCGCTTATACTTCTTTAAGGAAATGTAATTGGAGCATATCAGATTTTGTCGCCTCTGTCGGGGAAAGTGGCTTTTAGACTAACTTTAATAACATTACTGAATTTTAGTCAACAATTTCCTAATTGTTTTTGTTTCTCTCAGGTCTTGCTCTAGTGTATGACAAGTACATGGAGCCGAGGAGAACCAACTCTTTCATACGATCCTGAACTTACCCGGACACTCCGTAGAATGAATAATCAACATTACCCTTCTAATCTTGTTGATGGGATCAATCGTCAGCCTACACCACCGGTTGATGCTCACAATCAAGTGCTTGCGGAAAATCAAGTTGATGATGCTTTGAGGATGCAACCTCCCGTCCCATGCCCTCAAGAGTTCTATAGGGGCAACGTGAATATCAGTGATTTTGATGGTCCTCTTGTCCTACCTCCTCTACCACAGGGTCACACATTCGTGGTAACTAGTATCTTGATGCAGATGCTCACCGCTAGGGTTTATTTTCAAGGCTACCATCTGAGGATACAAATGCTCACATCGCCAAACTGAGATCGGTGTGCAAAAGTTGTGCAGGGAGGCCGGACTTGGACATAAACATCATCGGGTTAAGAGTGTTCCCTCTCTGACTGACGGGAGAGGCCGCGATATGGATTTCTGAGTTGTCCTATAATTCTATCTATACTTGGGACCAGTTGAGGGATGTGGTCCTAGCACGGTACTACCCGTTGTCCAAAAATATCAACCACAAAGATAGAGTGAATAACTTTGTGGAATTTCCAGGGGAGTCGGTAAGTAGCTCTTGTGATAGATTTACTGCGTTCATGAGAGGTGTCCCAAACCACCGCATCGATGATGAGTCGTTAAAAGAGTACTTTTATCGAGGGCAGGATGATAATAATAAGGCAGTGCTTGATACTATTGCGGGTGGTTCTTATGGTGAGTGCACCTATGCAGAGATCACATAAAAGATGGAGAAAATCTCTCGCAACAATAAGGCTTGGAGCACAAGAATGTCGTACACTGGGAGAAACACCTTTACAGTACAAGCTACACACAATCTGGCCGCATATGAGATCCGTGAAGAGGTGGCTCATATGAGAACTGAGCTCGGGTTGGTATTCAAACATGTCACTGGAGGTGGGGAGAAAGTAAATGCGGTGAATTACTTGACTAAACCACCACCACCAGTGGATGACTACTACTGTGAAAAGGATACTTATGCAGTGAATGAGCAGACGGGGGGTTCCGACCAAACGCCCAAGGCTCCAATAAGGAGAATTGGAGCCAAGGTCAAGGAAATCAATGTCAGAACTGTGGGAAATACAATACAGAGGGCCACTATGTTCGAGATGGAAACTACAACCGCCATCATAGGTGATTTGATCATGTCTCTATACTATTGAATTATGTTAGAATCATATGTATAGTGTCATATATTGATAAATTCATATTGTATTATCTTATATTCATGTATATTGAGATTTTTGGATTGAATTGGTTATCATGGCTATTGGTAAGATCCTTTGAGTATTGAGTTGGTTGAATTTGCTATGGATTGAAGTTGTGAGATAAGATTGGTGGTATGGCCCTGACTCTCTCTATATTATATAGTATAGGACTTAAATTAGGATGATGATTGGTTGGTCCACTTATGGTGGCGGTACTTATATGCTATACTTTAGATGATGTGGCCTCGTCGGCATTAGTTTATATATTGTGAAACAATGTGGCCCCGTCAGCATTACTTTATGTCTTATGTTATTATCATGTTATGACTTGGCTATGTGATCATTGTGAAGGCTTATATCATTTATGTGTATATATAAAGTAAAGTATAGATTCTCCTAGTTGAATATAGGTGATCATAATAGGCTATACGGATGCCATATGTGTGAATGCTTGCTATTGAAGTGTGAACCTTGTTCATTGGCTATATGAGTATTGTGATGGATTATATTTATGTTCAATAGTAGTTTGTAGGGTGACTTGTGTGTATGCCTAGTTGACCCTATATTCTACTTGAATGATATTGTACATGCATTAAGATGATAATGATGTGTGTCTTGTTTTGGTAGACTCTTGTCCCTTACCTTATACGTGAAAAATGTGAATATGAAACCTTGAATTAGTACGCTAAATCATCATGAATATATATGAGTGAATGAAATATGATCTTAAAGACATAAAAGAAGTTCATTATGTAGAACCTTCTTAGAAGGAAGGTAAAGATATCTTGGAAATTGAAAGCTGTAATGATATCCTTCTTGTGTGAATGGTCGACTTAAGGGTGGTTGGCTGGAACGTCATGAATCATCCTTAGAAAATTCATTGATCTATCCTCTTTGGTAGGGTGTGTTATGATTTGGTTATGAACAAGATATAAGACCTCTTCATACACTCCTTTATTGAAATACTCAATGAGAACAAAGGATAGCACCGAGTGAGTATTCTTGGGTAGTAGATCTAGCTAAGAAGGAGGTTAGAGTACAATGAAACCCTTGATATTCCTTAACAATGTGCCTACATGGGATGTGTCCTAGTTCTAACATTGGCAAGTAGAACATCCTCCATCGGAGTTGGTTCATGACTCTGAATTCCATGCCTAGCTAGTATGGTCTATGTCAGTTATTTCCTATTTTGATCATATGGGACACCTACTAGTGTTGGATAAGTTCTATGAAGTTTAGTATAACGCCCCAAAACGAACTAAGGTGAACTAGAGCCTCGTGGTTGTTTCTTGAGTTGATTTTAAGTTAAACTTAGTTAGTTTAGTGTCCTTATGCAGTGTGTGAAATTTGGTTAAGTTTGGAGTTCAATCGACCAAGAACGTCCATGACGTTCGGAAGGTATGTCTTAGAATGTACTTGTGTGTCTTGTTGTGTTTGGATGAGTTTTACGTGTTCGTTTTCCTTGAAACTAAGGTAGGATTTTCCTAAGACCTAGAACACTTAGTTTAGGGGTTTAACGTCTAGGCACGACCCCACCTAGGACTCACAAGGGGCCCTCGATGAAGGGCCCAAGACTTGGGCAAAACTGCCAAAAAGCAGTGGCAATCAACGACCCTAAGGATGGTCCGTTGGTCCACCAATGGTCCGTCGACTTAGGGCGTCGATTGGACCAGAAGTTCTTGGTGGCCAGGCTCCATTTTGGAGCTAAGTATGCACCCACGATACCCTACCAATGGTCTGTTGATGCACAGACGGTCCATTGGTGAAGGTCTCGTCTGTGAGGGCCTGAAAGTCTGTGAAGTTGCTGCCCAACTTGGGGTGTTTATGTAAATACACCCCAAGTCTTTTAAGACCCTATGTGGATAATTTTAGTGTTTTAGGTTATATTAAAATATTTTTAAACCCTATACCTAGACAAGACCCTCACTTCAACATTCAAATTCTCTCTCTAAAAAGAAAACTCTCTCAAAGTAACCATTGAAGCATAGACTCAAGGAGGGAAAGGAGGGACACTTTGGACGTTTTTCTTCACCAAAATTAGTGGATTTCCTTCTCTTAAAGGTATGGTATCCATTCTTGAATATCTTTTCATTCAAGAAGCCAACTTCCAAAAAGTTTTCAAAGGGTTTCTAAACTGAAATTTCTTCTAACTTTGATTTTTAGTATGGGTCCTCTTCTATTTGTGTTCTAATGGTTTAAATGTATTTAGTTTGGGTTGAATTGATGATTTTGATGTTAGAAACCTAATGAAACTCTTGTTTATGCATACTTCAAGTTTTGGCTTGAAAATGGGTTATGTGAGCATGATTTGAGTAATGTATGAACTTGGGTCTTCTTGTATTTGTAATGTTGGTAAATTTACTGCCCTAAGGGCCTTAATATGGTGAAATATTGATAAATTTATTATGAGTGATGATAGTTTGATTTGATGTTGAGTTGCTTTCATTATATAGTTCTTATTATGAATTGATATTGAGTGGTATGGTCCATCTTATGGATGGCGGTGCTAATTGATGAACTTGATGTTATTTACTATGTTTTGAATATGTAATCGTGAAGGTCTAATTTGTGAAATGAAGAGATATTGGAAATGGGTCTTGTATTGTGTTTGGTGTAGCTTGAATTGCATGTTTGACCTAGTTTATGTCTAAATGAAGTATATGATTATGAGAAGCATGTATAGTGTGTAACTTGATGAATCAAGGTTAAAGTATGTGTAGAACTTGATGAGAATGAAATGATGCTTATATGCAAGGTCTGCACATGTACACACACACTTTTTAAAGAATGTATTATTCCAAGTTGAGTAAAAAGAAGAATCTTGAGGTGGACACACTTCGTGAGTTGAGATGTAGTGTCTAGTAGCAACTTCTCCATTCCTAGTGAGCTTTCTAAGATAGACTATTATGTTGAGAAATCCGTGGGGAGTTATGCCTAGCACCGAGAGGATATGAAGGGGAGGTGGATTACACTTCGTGAGTTGAGATGTTGTAATCCGAAGTACCTCTTGAGATGAGTACTCCTTGTTAGTAGAGAGTGAGTTACTTAGTACCAATCTCCTTATCCCTTAACTATGTTCCCGCATAGGTGTAGCTATTGGAAGCCATGTAAACGCTAAGAAGCATGACCTTACACTAGGCAAGTAAGGATCCCTCATCCGATAGGGGTTAATATCGGGATTCCATGTCTAGCTCTCATGGTCATGTCGGTTAAGCTAACTCCCACAAAAGAATTAATTTGAAACTAGTTAAATTGTATATTGTTGATATTGTGTATGTATGTCGTGAAGTGCTCGATCCACATTAGTTACCTAGTAGGAGCACTAAGTGGGAGTAGTAGTATGGGATGATATTCTCACATTGCACTTGCTGTGACCTATACCTACAATGGGAGAAGAGTACTTTCATGAAATCTGTGTGAATGAGTATTATGGTGTGGTTTTATGGATGATTATTGTGTAGTACTTGAGTAAATGGAATCCATTATGAGCACTAAGTGGGAGTGGTAGTATGGGATGCTACTCTCACATTGCACTTAGTGTGACCTATATTTCCATGAGTGTTTTGCATATGTTAGCCAAGGGCGTGGATTTGATTTCCAACGAAGTAAGTCTAAGATTTGGTGGTTTTAAGGGTCGCTTTGGTGTGCTTTGAAGGGAGGTGTAATGAAGGTCCCTTCTTGGCTCACCTTAGGGAGTCTTAGGATGACCTTGGGTTAGGGAAACTTCAAAGGAAAATAGAGTTCATATGACTTGGACTGTGCAATTCTTTGTAAGGTATTCATTGTAAGAATTCAAAATGTTCACTGTAATGCTTATTCAATTTTACTATAAGTTTTAGTAAGTTCACTGTAATGTCCTTTTTAGTTTACTGTAAGTTTTTGTTAAGTTACTGTAAAGTGTTCTTTTGGTTCAAAATTATGTGAGTTATTCCTTAAGTGCTAAATGATGGTTCTTATGTTGATTTGCTTCTAAATTCATGAATGTTATATTTAAATTGCATGAAAGGTTATTTTACTAAACTGTCCCTTTTTGCATGTTTTTGCATATGTCATACTTAGTACATTGTTGTACTAACCCCATACTTTTATATACCTTATGAGTATAGGTTGGAAGCCTTTTGAAGGATCGAAGTTGAAGCTTGGGAATTCTATCTCTCAAGAATTTGGTATGTCCTCATATATTCGAGGACATAGTTTATGTTTCCTAGTTTCTTTATTAAGACTTAATTTGTATTTCCTTTTATTGTAAAGGGCCGTGTCCCTAAGATTCTATGTTGTGTCTTTAAGTTGGCTTGTGATGACAAGATTTCCTAGTATTTATGAAAAGACTTATTTTCTTATTGCTATCGTGAAAAGTTTTAATTCCGCACTACTTTTCATACTTTATGTAATGAATGCTAGTTAAAGGTCTTGTACAAGACCCCAAAGGTGTCAAGTATGCCCGGTCACGATTCAAAGGTTTTCCATAACTTCTAGGGGGTGCTTTCGGGTCGTGACAGACTTGGTATCAGAGCATAAGGTTTGGGGAAATAGTTTAAGGTCTAAAAGTCTCACAAGCCACATCTAGTAGTATCTTGGTCATTGGTGTGAGTCGCGACATATCCATTGACAAGAGGCTATAGGATGATAGAAGTTTCACTTTCTTCTCTATTCTAATATCGTTCCTTAGAGTTGAGTATATAAGGTATCTTTTCTCAAACTATTCTTTTTGTATTTTTAGGACATGAATACAAGGAGATCGATCGCTAGAAGAGAGGAGGGAGGTGTACCAAATGAGAGAGTCCTTCCCCGTGTTGACCAAGTTCCTATTGTTGTCTTAGGGGAGCAAAATGAGGAGGTTCCTCTTCAAGAACCTCAATTGCCTCCGGAACCCCAAGGACCTCAAGTGCCTCCTATGCCTCAAGCTCCTTTTGTTGAGGGTGATATGACTAATGCGGAGTTGAGGGCTGCCAACTCATGACAGCTCAAGCTCATGTTGTCAACAATCACTTTGTGGGCCAAGATAACCAAGGAGGTAGGCCCCAACCAAATGCTAGTACTCCCGCTTCTAGAATTCGGGATTTCATGAGGATGAACCCTCCTACCTTTCATGAAACTAAGGTGGATAAAGATCCACAAGGCTTCATAGATGAGGTTTTCAAGGTGGTATATGCTATTGGTGTGACCCCTATGGAAAAAGCGGAGTTAGCCGCTTACCAACTTAAGGAGGCGGCTCAAGTGTGGTATGAGCAATGGAGGGGTGAGAGACCCTTAGGAAGAGGTTCGGTTGATTGGGAGGAGTTCAAAGAGGCTTTCATAGATAAGTTCTTTCCCTTAGAGTGGAGGGAGAATAAGATGGTTGAATTCCTGAACCTTCGTCAAGGGGGAATGAGTGTGCAAGAGTACTCTCTCAAATTCACCCAACTCTCTAAGTATGCCCCAACCATGGTAGCCACCCCTAGGGCTAGGATGAACAAGTTTGTGATGAGCTTGTCACAACCCGAAATTATACCCTAGAATTTAGAGTACAATCTTGGATTGTAACCGGCGTCGTCGAACTCTCAGAGTTCTCAGACAATCCTCTTTCATATCATTCATTGCATATACATAGTGAAAAGTAGTGCGGAATGAAAACTTTTCGTAAAACAATATAGAAGTCTTTAAACTCTTTCATATAAGTAGAAATTAGGAAAAACACTAAGTCTCAATCTCATCATCTTAAGACACAAGAATACTTGGGACACGGCCCATACTTCAATACGAAAATAGAAAGACATAGTCTATTACTATACTTCCAAGAAAACATAAAAGACATATGCCCTCGAGTCAATTGAGGACATACTTCAACTTCTTCTTGAACGATCTTCTAAGTCCAAGTCTTCACTTCCCAAAGCTCTTCATCTATTAAGAACTATAGATAGAAAATAAAGCATGGAATTAGTACAACCACATGTACTAAGTATGGCATATGCATAAAAATTATGAAAACGGACTTTATTGGAAATATGCATCTTTTTATTTTACAAATCATACTTTAATCATAAGAACATCATTTAGCAATTAAGAAACACATAAGATAACAATTAACCAAAAATACCATTTTTAAGCATCACTTTACAGTGAGCTATATTCACTGTACAGTGAATTAATTCACTGTTACAGTGAAGCACTTCATCCTTCACTTTAAGTCTTCCTAGCATGTAATTCCCTCACTCAAAGCTATCCTAAGATTCACTTAAGTCACACAAAGAGAGAACGCCCATACACCCTCTCTAGATGTGCCTAAACGACCCTTAAGATTACCTACAATGAGTTACATACATACTTGCAAAGCAATCATAAACATCATTGTGAGATTTCTCTACCAATCATGAATCCTAAGTCTCCCATAAGTAAAATGTGAAGGAACCGCCCATACAATCCCTTACACACACACTCAAGTGATCCTATGGACTCCTTATAGTAGAATCATTCTCACTAAATCACCAACCATAGGAGATATGACATTCTCTACCCAAAGGCTATCAAAAGACCTACTTAAGTAAATCAAGAAGATAACGTCCATAGTGACCTCTTTAGGATTACCTAAATAGTCCTTAAGACTACCTAAGGCTTAGATCATGTCAACAAGATTAACCAACTTCCCTAACTAGAGTCATCCTCAAGACTTCCAAAGATATGACATGAAGAGATCATCCTTCCATGCCCTCCTCTCACTTTAGCTAAGGAATGCTTAAACCACTTTAGATTAGGTACTCATTCATTTACATAGTTACTAACATAGGTCATTAGTCACATAATACATCACATAAGACACTCACGTAATGGTCTTGGACAAGACCTAGGAAATTCCACATAACAGCTTCAAAGCCTATTGTGCAATGCCTAGATAGCGTCCCATACCACCACCTAAACCTCATAAACTTATCTAATGCTAATAGCTATTCCACATGATGAGAATAGGAAATAACCGACATAGACCATGGTAGCAAGACATGGAATTCGGAGTTCTATCCTACTCCGATGAGGTTGTTCTACTTGCCAATGGTAGAACTTTGACACATCCCATGTAGGCACATGGTTAAGGAATATGAAGGGCTTGTTTGTATTCTAGTCTTATACTTAACTAGAACCACTTCCCTTGCCATACTCACTCGGTGCTATCCTTCTTTCTCATAGAGTATTTCATACATTAGGTTTACATAAAAGGGTTCCTTATCTAGTTCATAACCCAATTACATTTACCCTACCAAGGAATGTCCACTAGGGCTACCTCACAATGGCGATAAGAAGCTCATGATGACTTTCCTAAGTGTTAATATGATGCCGTTCCATCCAACTAACCTTAAGTCCATCATTCCTTTACTTTGAAGGATACCATTACGGCTTACACTTCAATCAATCTTAACTGTCCCCTTAAGTCAAGGTTTGCACATAAGAGACTCTCATAACATCATTTAAAGTCACATGTCATTCATACATTCAAGACTAAGAGTTATAACACCATAAATCAAGACATCACATATCCATAGTCATATATACATCAAGCAAGAGATACAAGTCAACCAAGACAAGACATCACATACTTCACTTTTAACACATAATACAAGTCATTCTAGAAACACCTCTAAAACAACCTAACATCTTCAAGTCACCATATATATCATCAAAACATCATTAATATACTCCACATAGACTCATAAAGTCAAGTAGGAATAACCAAGACTTAACCTAACACTACTCTCATAATGTCAAGTCAAAGTCTAACATGATCACTTAAGGCAACATAACTAGAGAATACATACATGACTATATAACTTCCCATGTAGATAGGTAATGTCATGCTTCAGATAATCAAACTACACAAATAGCCACATAACTTCAAGTAGTTGCCAATAAGGCCATGCTCATAATATTGCATAAAGTAACGCCGACAAGGCCACGTCAATTGCAAGTAAAACACATAACACCGCCACCATAAGTGGACCATACCAAGCACAATAGAATTGAAGTATAATTAATATCAAATTAAAGAAAATGGGGCAGCATACCTTCATCCCCTCATCCACACTTCAATTCAATGCCAAATCAACCAATTCAACATCACAAGGCCCTTACCCATGGCCATGAACAATAATTCAAAGCAATAACCATAAAACTCAATGAATCTACATCAATTCATCCTAGGTTTAACAATCTAAGATCAATTAGATATCAAGTGAATACAATTCTTATATCATTATAAAGCCCATAAGAAACTACACAACAATTCATCAATATTAGCTTAATATCAAGTAACCCAATAAGTAGTCAAAACTAGGGTTCATCAATTTACATGGGTTCATAGGTAATTTATGTTAAAATCGTCAATACAATATCAATTAGATCAAAATTCGATGTTTAGAAATCATTTATGCAAGAACCCATGGTAGAATCCCGAAATTGGACAATTCACTTTAGAAAACTTTGAAAAACATCTTGAGAATTGGGCTCCTTGATGAAATAAGTTTCAAGGATCAAAATACATACCTCAAGGATGATAATTCTTCACTTTGATGAACAATTTCCACTAAAAACGCCACACCAAGCTGATCCTTCAATTTGGACTTCAATGGAGTCTTTGGGATTTCTAAGGGACTTTGGGGTTTTGATTTTAGAAGAATGAATTATTCTAAGTGTTAAACACTTATATACTCGTTTAAAATACCCAAAAGACCCTTAATAAACCGCCTAAACTCTTATTTGGAAGTGGGGTAAATTTACGAATTCACCCCTGACTTGGCAGAAAAATATGCGCAGGAGACCAAGCTCACGACGCCTGCCTTGTGACGGGGCGTCACAGCCTCAACGGGCCGTCACAAACCACCGTCGCTGGCTACAGTGGCTGCCCAAGGCTCCACTCTTCACCCTTGGCCATCTCTCCCACGACGATACCCCATGACGGGGCGTCACAGCCACTACTGGCCGTTGACTGCTCCGTCACCAAGGCTGCCTGGGACTGCCTGCACATCAGAATTTTGGGTCCTTCCTCAAGGACCCTTAGATGGTCCTTGGGGATAATTTCACGGACATTTCCAACCCAAAAATGATTGTCTATAAGTTTAACACCTCTCACATGAAATTTATCAAAAATGAACATGTAAAACTCAGCAAAACTCGCCTAGACGTACAAGGTCGACTCAAGGCATATCTTTCGAACGCCTTGGACGTTCTTGGTCGTTTGACCTCCAAACTTCACGAAACTTTAAACACTGCCTATACATGATATATTAACTTATTAAGAACCTTAAAACACCATGAAACACACATAACCACATTTTAGATATTTTGGTGACTTAGTCGTCAAACGTCTTAGTCGTCCCTTGACGTTTGACTTCCAACACCTCTAATATTTTAGCTACTGCCTATATACTATATTTTAGGCATATTTAGGACATTAGAACACCAATACCAACATATTAGGCTCTAGAGCCCCTAAGCTATTTTTGAGGTATTACAATCTCCCCCACTTGGACAACATTCGTCCTCAAATGACACTTGCCACTCTCCGAACACTTCCAAGATAAGAAACTCAACTAGAAGCACATAACCAAACCATAAAATACATATACAAGAGGAAAACATCAACTTCACATAATCAAGATATTCGCAACACAACAAGAAACTAGAAGGCAATTCTATAACTCGTTAAGCTACAAAACTCACATGCTTCAATCCAAATAGCAAAAACTCAATTTATACTCAATACCCTACTCATATACATCAGTTCTAACCAAATTACCAAAATTTAAGACCAACGAATCAAATAGTCATTTTAACCAAAATTTTACAGTGAGCAGTTTAACAAGCTACAGTGATTTTTAGCAAAATTTTCAAAAATGCAACTTTTTGGAAATTCATGATATGAACATGCTAATATGCAAAGTAACATCATATAAACACATCTTACAACATGCTCATAACTCAATGAAACACACAATGCAAGAAGTTAATGAAATTCAATTTCAACCAAACTCCTAAACATCATGCACAAACAACAAATTCAAGAACTTCTATCTCATCTACAAACCATACTCCCCCACATAGAAGGAACTCAAATCTTAACAAAAGTAAGAGAACTTACCAACATCATCATCACCCTCATTCTCATCCGGCTTCTCAACTCTAGTACGGAGTGCATAGAAACGCCTCTTAGTTGGAGAATCTTCCTTTGGAACACTAGGAGCAACTTGCTTACCCTCTCTACCTCTAGAAGCAATCGTAGGACAATCCCTAGCCTTATGTCCTTCCTTACCACAACCAAAGAAATTCCAATTACCCAATAGACACTCACCATAATGTTTCTTGCCACCATTGGCACAAGTAGGTTTGCCATCCTTGGAACTACCTCCTTTCTCAAACCTCATCTTAGCCCTCCTAGGCACTTCTTGAGAGTGAACTCTTTTCTTGAACCTAGGTTGCTCTTGATCACTAGCAACACTCCTTTTCAAACTTCTAGCCATCCTCCTAAGTTTAGACTCCTCAATAGATTGTGCATACACCATGAGTCTAGATAGGGTCATATCATCATGAAGCATAGCGGTACGGCATTCTTCATTCACCAAGTCGGCTACTCCGGTACAAAAGCGACTCATTTCATCTCTTGGATTGGACACAAGAGAAGGAGCATACCTAGACAATGTTGAGAATTTCAAAGAGTACTCCTCAACACTCATATTACCTTGCTTGAGATTAATAAAATCCTCCACCTTGACTTCTCTCCTCTCTCGGGGAAAGTACTTTTCAAGAAAAGCTCCCTTAAACTCTTCCCACTCAATAGGACCCGAATCCTCGGGCCTATTGTCCTTCCATTGAGTATACCAAATTTGAGAAACATCCCTCAATTGGTATGAAGCCAATTCCGCCTTCTCTCTAGATGTAACCCCCATAGCACTCAACACCTTGTACACTTCATCAAGAAACTCTTGGGGATCGTCATTTAACTTAGAGCCAAGAAAGATAGTAGGATTTATCCTCACAAAGTCTCTCAACCTAGAAGTCATAGTGCTCTCCACAACCCTAGGCATCATACTCAAATTGATTTGAGTAGTTACGGCTTGAGCTAAAGCCATCAAAGCCTCTCTAATCTCTTGAGTAGTCAACTCCGGATGAACCATCGGAACCTCATTACCTCCACCCACATTAGGAACATGATCACCTTGGGGACGCACTTGAGCATCTTGAGCACCTTGAGGAACTTGCTCAACTTGCTCAACTTGAGGAGGAATCTCCTCATTCACCCTCTCCTCTTCCAACCTTCTAGCGGCCATCCTTCTAGTATTCATCTCCTAGAAACACAAGGAAATACATAAGAAGGATAATCATAACATAAACTCTACCGCACGACATAGGAGTAGAAAAGAAGGGAAACTCTATCATCCTATATCCTCTTGCCCATTGATGTGTCGCGACTCACACCGATGGTCAAGACTCTACTAGACGTGACTTGATGAGACTTTTTGATTCCTAAAACCACTTTCACCAACCTATGCTCTGATACCAAGCTTGTCACAACCCGAAACCATACCCTAGAATTTAGAGTACAATCTTGGATTGTAACCGGCGGCGTCAAACTCTCGGAGTTCTAAGACAAGCCTCTTTCATATCATTCATTGCATATACATAGTGAAAAGTAGTGCGGAATTAAAACTTTTCGTAAAACAATATAGAAGTCTTTAAACTCTTTCATAAGTGCTATAAAAGGAAATTTAATATATCAAAAATTTAAATTTATAATAAGTGCTAATTATTCAATAGCATTAACAGATAGAAATATAGATAAATCATTAATGTTATATTGGAAACTATCAGGAATTGAATTAGAACCAGGAAGTAAAATATTTACAGTAAGATGTAAAAACTTATATATATTAACTACAAAACATAAAGTAATTGCTAAAAACAAAATAGATAGGATCAAAATAGAAAATCCTTTTGATCAAATCCTTACAATTATAGACAATAATGATTATAGTTATAAAGAAATTGATATAAAAGAAGATCTACAAATAATACAAGAAAGATTGAATACTCCTAAACTATTAAAAAGAACTACTTCATCAAAAGCTAGTACATCAAAGAGAAAACATGATTTCCCTGAGATACAATATACAGAAGAAGAATCAATAAACTATTATTTTATAGCCGGAGTAACAAATGATACAAAATATAAAATACTAATAAATACAGGTGAAGAAGAAAATTATATAAATAGAGAAATAATTTCAGAAAATGAACTTACAAAAACAGGACATATATGCCCTGGATTACCCAACTAAATTATAATATGTGACGAATCAATCGAAAAAGAAATAATTATAGGAGGAATAAACTTTCTTATACAATTTAAAATTTATCAAAGTGAACATAATATAACTCTAGGATTAAAATGGTTAGAACAATTCATACCATATAAAATAGAGGATAATAAATTAATACTTACATGTCAAAATAAGAAAATTATAATACAAAGAATAAAATGATAGAATAAAATGAAAATATATATTCTTGCGAAAATTATTATTGAAGGATATTATAATAGATATTATACACCTATGATAGATACAGGAGCAGAAACTAATATATGTAAATACAATTGTTTACCAGAAGAAAAATGGGAAAAACATAAAACAACTATAAAGATAGAATTAATAGATGAAAATAGTCTAATAATACAAAAACCATTAAAATATAATTTTGATGATCTAAATGAATTCAAAATTCATAGAGAAGAACTATTAAAAAAATAATTATATACAAGAGACTAATAGTAAACATAGTAGTCCAGCATTTATCGTTAATAATCATAATGAACAAAAAAGAGGTAAAAGTAGAATGGTAATAGATTATAGAAATCTAAATGCCAAAACCAAAACTTATAATTACCCTATACCAAATAAGATATTAAAAATAAGACAAATACAAGGATATAATTACTTTAGCAAATTCGATTGTAAATCGGGTTTTTACCATTTAAAACTAGAAGATAAATCAAAACAGTTAACTGCATTTACTGTACCACAAGGATACTACGAATGGAACGTTTTACCATTTGGTTATAAAAACACACCAGGTAGATATCAATACTTTATGGATAGTTATTTTAATCAACTAGAAAATTGCATTGTATATATAGATGATATATTATTGTATTCTAGAACACAAGAAGAACATATAAGATTATTAGAAAAATTCATACATATAATTAAACAATCTGGTATAAGTCTAAGTAAAACAAAATCGGAAATTATGAAAAATCAAATAGAATTTTTAGGAATTCAAATAGATAAAAATGGCATAAAAATGCAAACGCATATAGTACAGAAAATAATAAATTTAGATGAAAATATAGACACAAAAAAGAAATTACAATCCTTTTTAGGATTAGTAAATCAAGTAAGAGAATATATACCAAAATTAGCAGAATACTTAAAACCATTACATAAAAAGCTTAAAAAAGATATTGAATATCATTTTGATAAAAAGGATAAAGAAAATATAAAAAATATTAAGAAGTTATGTAAAAAACTACCAAAACTTTATTTTCCAGATGAAAAAAGAAAATTTATCTATATAGTGGAAACTGACTCAAGTGAAAATAGTTATGGTGGAGTATTAAAATATAAATACGAAAATGATAATATAGAATATCATTGTAGATATCATTCAGGATCTTATACTGAACCACAAATACGATGGGAAATTAATAGAAAAGAGTTATTAGCATTGTATAAATGTTTATTAGCTTTCGAACATTATATTGTGTATAATAAATTTATTGTCAGAATAGATAATACACAGGTAAAATGGTGGCTAACAAAAAAAATAGATGATTCTGTAACAACGAAAGAAATACGAAGATTGGTATTGAATATATTGAATTTTACATTTACAATGAAGTAATTACTACTGACAAAAATCTTATTGCAGATTATCTCTCCAGAAATAGATACAATGAAGCAAATCTTATCTATGATGACAAATCTTTGTCAAAAAGTAGACAAGATAGAAAAAGAAGTACAAATACTCAAAGAGACAGCTAATAGTCAGCAGCATGACTCTAAATATGCGGAGCTACGTCTTCAGGCAGACGGTAAACAGCCAGAGATAAAAGGTGACGTTGAGAAACACCTAAAAACTCAATATACTAAAAAGATGTTAGTTGCAGGTATTGCAGGTACAAGTACAGGAATTACAGAAAAAGCTATGCCAAAAAATACAAACTTAAATAGCTTATTTACCAAAACATTTGTACCTAAATTCCAACAAAATACCCCAGTACCACAAACATCTACCTACGCAGCCAGCATACAAAGTGAAAAGAAAAAATACAATTATATTGCACAGTCATATATTGAAAACATATACAAAATCCAAACGTTTTTGAATCTAAACCCCAGATCAAATCAAACGAAAAACCCCAATGAAAACTATATTACCCAGAAATTACAAGGATATAACAGACTTATTGCACAACCAAAAACCAGTGCAAATCTAGTCAAAACATGTTACAATTATGGACTATTAAGTACCGTATATACATTCGATGGCGAAGAAATTACAGGAATACCTGAATTATACAGAGCATTCAGTACATTCAAAAGAATTACAAAAGGGAACTTATTTTTTATAAAGTTCTATACAGCACCTGCGGAAATACTCTATGACGAGATAAAATCTCCTATACAAGTAATCAAAATAGGATTAACAAAAGATATGATAATACCTGAGGAGATTGAAAAACAAGATGAAATACAAAAGATAGATATACCTAGTTTTTATGCTAATAAAAGGATAATTGGCATATAAACTATAATTCAAGAACTAGCAAACAATTATTTAAATGGAAATGCAATATGGAGCTACTACGCAAGAGATCAAGTGATGATATATGCAAATTCCAAAGAAATACGAAAAACAGATATGGATGAAGTCCAGCAATGGATTTTATCTTTGTTAAAACCAGAAGAACAACCAACTACCAGAGCTTTGAAGAAGAAATTTATTTCAGAAGAATTATTGACCAGATACTGCAAATTAATTGGACATAGATACCCAGATCACCATTGTTCCAAGTGCAATGGAGAAGATAACCTGATTCCAGATGTAACCTTGGAATAAACAAAAGAAGAAGAAGATAAGAAGAAAAAGACAAACGACGAAGATAGAGTCAAAAAGATAATAGTGTATGTCGGCCAATATAGGCCATTATTGTAAGAATTTTTGTTGTTTTGTTAAAAGTATGTCGGCCATTTGTAAAAAGTCGGCCATTATGTAAAGTAAAGTAGTTTGTCGTATAGTGTCGGCAGAATTATATACTGCCAAGTGTAAAAGTTATGTCGGCCACCGACACTATACGACAAACTACTTTACTTTACATAATGGCCGACTTTTTACAAATGGCCGACATACTTTTGACTAATATGGCCTTACTTTAATTACATGGCCGACAAAGACTTTTAACAAAACAACAAAAATTCTTACAATAATGGCCTATATTGGCCGACATACACTATTATCTTTTTGACTCTATCTTCGTCGTTTGTCTTTTTCTTCTTATCTTCTTCTTCTTTTGTTTATTCCAAGGTTACATCTGGAATCAGGTTATCTTCTCCATTGCACTTGGAACAATGGTGATCTGGGTATCTATGTCCAATTAATTTGCAGTATCTGGTCAATAATTCTTCTGAAATAAATTTCTTCTTCAAAGCTCTGGTAGTTGGTTGTTCTTCTGGTTTTAACAAAGATAAAATCCATTGCTGGACTTCATCCATATCTGTTTTTCGTATTTCTTTGGAATTTGCATATATCATCACTTGATCTCTTGCGTAGTAGCTCCATATTGCATTTCCATTTAAATAATTGTTTGCTAGTTCTTGAATTATAGTTGATATGCCAATTATCCTTTTAT
Source organism: Solanum sitiens (assembly GCA_016801875.1). Classification (NCBI taxonomy): domain Eukaryota; kingdom Viridiplantae; phylum Streptophyta; class Magnoliopsida; order Solanales; family Solanaceae; genus Solanum; species Solanum sitiens. Next base: position 201,979 of record JABWTJ010000663.1, on the reverse strand, counting down.
TAGCATAAAAACTAGGTATATCTATCTTTTGTATTTCATCTTGTTTTTCAATCTCCTCAGGTATTATCATATCTTTTGTTAATCCTATTTTGATTACTTGTATAGGAGATTTTATCTCGTCATAGAGTATTTCCGCAGGTGCTGTATAGAACTTTATAAAAAATAAGTTCCCTTTTGTAATTCTTTTGAATGTACTGAATGCTCTGTATAATTCAGGTATTCCTGTAATTTCTTCGCCATCGAATGTATATACGGTACTTAATAGTCCATAATTGTAACATGTTTTGACTAGATTTGCACTGGTTTTTGGTTGTGCAATAAGTCTGTTATATCCTTGTAATTTCTGGGTAATATAGTTTTCATTGGGGTTTTTCGTTTGATTTGATCTGGGGTTTAGATTCAAAAACGTTTGGATTTTGTATATGTTTTCAATATATGACTGTGCAATATAATTGTATTTTTTCTTTTCACTTTGTATGCTGGCTGCGTAGGTAGATGTTTGTGGTACTGGGGTATTTTGTTGGAATTTAGGTACAAATGTTTTGGTAAATAAGCTATTTAAGTTTGTATTTTTTGGCATAGCTTTTTCTGTAATTCCTGTACTTGTACCTGCAATACCTGCAACTAACATCTTTTTAGTATATTGAGTTTTTAGGTGTTTCTCAACGTCACCTTTTATCTCTGGCTGTTTACCGTCTGCCTGAAGACGTAGCTCCGCATATTTAGAGTCATGCTGCTGACTATTAGCTGTCTCTTTGAGTATTTGTACTTCTTTTTCTATCTTGTCTACTTTTTGACAAAGATTTGTCATCATAGATAAGATTTGCTTCATTGTATCTATTTCTGGAGAGATAATCTGCAATAAGATTTTTGTCAGTAGTAATTACTTCAATTGTAAATGTAAAATTCAATATATTCAATACCAATCTTCGTATTTCTTTCGTTGTTACAGAATCATCTATTTTTTTTGTTAGCCACCATTTTACCTGTGTATTATCTATTCTGACAATAAATTTGTTATACACAATATAATGTTCGAAAGCTAATAAACATTTATACAATGCTAATAACTCTTTTCTATTAATTTCCCATCGTATTTGTGGTTCAGTATAAGATCCTGAATGATATCTACAATGATATTCTATATTATCATTTTCGTATTTATATTTTAATACTCCACCATAACTATTTTCACTTGAGTCAGTTTCCACTATATAGATAAATTTTCTTTTTTCATCTGGAAAATAAAGTTTTGGTAGTTTTTTACATAACTTCTTAATATTTTTTATATTTTCTTTATCCTTTTTATCAAAATGATATTCAATATCTTTTTTAAGCTTTTTATGTAATGGTTTTAAGTATTCTGCTAATTTTGGTATATATTCTCTTACTTGATTTACTAATCCTAAAAAGGATTGTAATTTCTTTTTTGTGTCTATATTTTCATCTAAATTTATTATTTTCTGTACTATATGCGTTTGCATTTTTATGCCATTTTTATCTATTTGAATTCCTAAAAATTCTATTTGATTTTTCATAATTTCCGATTTTGTTTTACTTAGACTTATACCAGATTGTTTAATTATATGTATGAATTTTTCTAATAATCTTATATGTTCTTCTTGTGTTCTAGAATACAATAATATATCATCTATATATACAATGCAATTTTCTAGTTGATTAAAATAACTATCCATAAAGTATTGATATCTACCTGGTGCGTTTTTATAACCAAATGGTAAAACGTTCCATTCGTAGTATCCTTGTGGTACAGTAAATGCAGTTAACTGTTTTGATTTATCTTCTAGTTTTAAATGGTAAAAACCCGATTTACAGTCGAATTTACTAAAGTAATTATATCCTTGTATTTGTCTTATTTTTAATATCTTGTTTGGTATAGGATAATTATAAGTCTTGGTTTTGGCATTTAGATTTCTATAATCTATTACCATTCTACTTTTACCTCTTTTTTGTTCATTATGATTATTAACGATAAATGCTGGACTACTATGTTTACTATTAGTCTCTTGTATATAATTATTTTTTAATAGTTCTTCTATATGAATTTTGAATTCATTTAGATCATCAAAATTATATTTTAATGGTTTTTGTATTATTAGACTATTTTCATCTATTAATTCTATCTTTATAGTTGTTTTATGTTTTTCCCAACCATTTAAGGGATTATCACTATATAAAAGTTCTAATTGGTTATTTATTAATTTAATTTTATCTATTGCAAATATAATAATTTCAAATTGATTAATTTCTTTTATATTTTCCATTTCTTGATTTATCTTTTCATTTCCTCTAATCCAGTCTTTAGGTTTTCTTTGTTTATTATTAACTCTTTTTGCTCCTATTTTGTATCCACATGGTGTAGTGAACCACCAATGCGTTTTGGTTATTATATGCGGGTATAATCTATTTAAGAAAGGCATACCTAATAATATATCTTTTGTTTTGCAATCAAAACTATATATATCTTCTATTATTAAAATTTTATCCCATATCTGTAGTTTAACATTTTTTGCTTTATAAGTAATCATACTACTTTCGTTATTAAATCCAGTTACTACCATAGGTGTTTTTAGTTTTTCCCATTTTTCTTCTGGTAAACAATTGTATTTACATATATTAGTTTCTGCTCCTGTATCTATCATAGGTGTATAATATCTATTATAATATCCTTCAATAATAATTTTCGCAAGAATATATATTTTCATTTTATTCTATCATTTTATTCTTTGTATTATAATTTTCTTATTTTGACATGTAAGTATTAATTTATTATCCTCTATTTTATATGGTATGAATTGTTCTAACCATTTTAATCCTAGAGTTATATTATGTTCACTTTGATAAATTTTAAATTGTATAAGAAAGTTTATTCCTCCTATAATTATTTCTTTTTCGATTGATTCGTCACATATTATAATTTCGTTGGGTAATCCAGGGCATATATGTCCTGTTTTTGTAAGTTCATTTTCTGAAATTATTTCTCTATTTATAATTCTGCCGACACTATACGACAAACTACTTTACTTTACATAATGGCCGACTTTTTACAAATGGCCGACATACTTTTGACTAATATGGCCTTACTTTAATTACATGGCCGACAAAGACTTTTACAAACTTTTGACTTTAATAAAAACAAAATACTAACTATTTTTGTTCCTATCTCTTCGTCTTCTATGTTGTCTTCTTCAGCTTATTCCAAACTTACATCTGGAATTAAGTTATCTTCACCATTGCATTTAGAACAACGATGATCTGGGTATTTGTGACCAATTAATTTGCAGTATCTGGTCAATAATTCTTCTGAAATAAATTTCTTCTTCAAAGCTCTGGTAGTTGGTTGTTCTTCTGGTTTTAACAAAGATAAAATCCATTGCTGGACTTCATCCATATCTGTTTTTCGTATTTCTTTGGAATTTGCATATATCATCACTTGATCTCTTGCGTAGTAGCTCCATATTGCATTTCCATTTAAATAATTGTTTGCTAGTTCTTGAATTATAGTTGATATGCCAATTATCCTTTTATTAGCATAAAAACTAGGTATATCTATCTTTTGTATTTCATCTTGTTTTTCAATCTCCTCAGGTATTATCATATCTTTTGTTAATCCTATTTTGATTACTTGTATAGGAGATTTTATCTCGTCATAGAGTATTTCCGCAGGTGCTGTATAGAACTTTATAAAAAATAAGTTCCCTTTTGTAATTCTTTTGAATGTACTGAATGCTCTGTATAATTCAGGTATTCCTGTAATTTCTTCGCCATCGAATGTATATACGGTACTTAATAGTCCATAATTGTAACATGTTTTGACTAAATTTGCACTGGTTTTAGGTTGTGCAATAAGTCTGTTGTATCCTTGTAATTTCTGGGTAATATAGTTTTCATTGGGGTTTTTCGTTTGATTTGATCTGGGGTTTAGATTCAAAAACGTTTGGATTTTGTATATGTTTTCAATATATGACTGTGCAATATAATTGTATTTTTTCTTTTCACTTTGTATGCTGGCTGCGTAGGTAGATGTTTGTGGTACTGGGGTATTTTGTTGGAATTTAGGTACAAATGTTTTGGTAAATAAGCTATTTAAGTTTGTATTTTTTGGTATAGCTTTTTCCGTAATTCCTGTACTTGTACCTGCAATACCTGCAACTAACATCTTTTTAGTATATTGAGTTTTTAGGTGTTTCTCAACGTCACCTTTTATCTCTGGCTGTTTACCGTCTGCCTGAAGACGTAGCTCCGCATATTTAGAGTCATGCTGCTGACTATTAGCTGTCTCTTTGAGTATTTGTACTTCTTTTTCTATCTTGTCTACTTTTTGACAAAGATTTGTCATCATAGATAAGATTTGCTTCATTGTATCTATTTCTGGAGAGATAATCTGCAATAAGATTTTTGTCAGTAGTAATTACTTCAATTGTAAATGTAAAATTCAATATATTCAATACCAATCTTCGTATTTCTTTCGTTGTTACAGAATCATCTATTTTTTTTGTTAGCCACCATTTTACCTGTGTATTATCTATTCTGACAATAAATTTATTATACACAATATAATGTTCGAAAGCTAATAAACATTTATACAATGCTAATAACTCTTTTCTATTAATTTCCCATCGTATTTGTGGTTCAGTATAAGATCCTGAATGATATCTACAATGATATTCTATATTATCATTTTCGTATTTATATTTTAATACTCCACCATAACTATTTTCACTTGAGTCAGTTTCCACTATATAGATAAATTTTCTTTTTTCATCTGGAAAATAAAGTTTTGGTAGTTTTTTACATAACTTCTTAATATTTTTTATATTTTCTTTATCCTTTTTATCAAAATGATATTCAATATCTTTTTTAAGCTTTTTATGTAATGGTTTTAAGTATTCTGCTAATTTTGGTATATATTCTCTTACTTGATTTACTAATCCTAAAAAGGATTGTAATTTCTTTTTTGTGTCTATATTTTCATCTAAATTTATTATTTTCTGTACTATATGCGTTTGCATTTTTATGCCATTTTTATCTATTTGAATTCCTAAAAATTCTATTTGATTTTTCATAATTTCCGATTTTGTTTTACTTAGACTTATACCAGATTGTTTAATTATATGTATGAATTTTTCTAATAATCTTATATGTTCTTCTTGTGTTCTAGAATACAATAATATATCATCTATATATACAATGCAATTTTCTAGTTGATTAAAATAACTATCCATAAAGTATTGATATCTACCTGGTGCGTTTTTATAACCAAATGGTAAAACGTTCCATTCGTAGTATCCTTGTGGTACAGTAAATGCAGTTAACTGTTTTGATTTATCTTCTAGTTTTAAATGGTAAAAACCCGATTTACAGTCGAATTTACTAAAGTAATTATATCCTTGTATTTGTCTTATTTTTAATATCTTGTTTGGTATAGGATAATTATAAGTCTTGGTTTTGGCATTTAGATTTCTATAATCTATTACCATTCTACTTTTACCTCTTTTTTGTTCATTATGATTATTAACGATAAATGCTGGACTACTATGTTTACTATTAGTCTCTTGTATATAATTATTTTTTAATAGTTCTTCTATATGAATTTTGAATTCATTTAGATCATCAAAATTATATTTTAATGGTTTTTGTATTATTAGACTATTTTTCATCTATTAATTCTATCTTTATAGTTGTTTTATGTTTTTCCCATTTTTCTTCTGGTAAACAATTGTATTTACATATATTAGTTTCTGCTCCTGTATCTATCATAGGTGTATAATATCTATTATAATATCCTTCAATAATAATTTTCGCAAGAATATATATTTTCATTTTATTCTATCATTTTATTCTTTGTATTATAATTTTCTTGTTTTGACATGTAAGTATTAATTTATTATCCTCTATTTTATATGGTATGAATTGTTCTAACCATTTTAATCCTAGATCTTCTTTTATATCCATTTCTTTATAACTATAATCATTATTGTCTATAATTGTAAGGATTTGATCAAAAGGATTTTCTATTTTGATCCTATCTATTTTGTTTTTAGCAATTACTTTATGTTTTGTAGTTAATATATATAAGTTTTTACATCTTACTGTAAATATTTTACTTCCTGGTTCTAATTCAATTCCTGATAGTTTCCAATATAACATTAATGATTTATCTATATTTCTATCTGTTAATGCTATTGAATAATTAGCACTTATTATAAATTTAAATTTTTGATATATTAAATTTCCTTTTATAGCACTTATTACGCTTTTTTCTATTGGATGTATTATCCTATCGTCTGCTAGGTATATCTCTATGGGTGTATCTATTCCTTCTCTAAAACAGGCTTTTATTAATATCTCTGTTCCTCCTAAATGTACATATTTTATGGGTGTTTTTGCTTTTATATGTTGTATTTCTTGATTAATTACTCTTTTATTGAGTATAGGTATTTGTGTTTTTCCTTTAGTATATTTACAATCTATAATGTGTTCTTTTTGACTAACTACATAATATTCTTCCTTATTTCTTTTGAATAATTGATTTAAAATTGGTATTTTTAATACTTTTTCTATACTTAAATCGATTTCTTTATTCTTTATTTCCTGAAAAATTGTATTATCAAATATTATTTTTTGTTCTACTGAATCTTCATCATGATATTCTTCGGTAGATATTATTTTTATATTTTCTTCAGTCATTTTCTTCTGATATTATTTCACTATCTGATTCTATTTCATAATCTGTTTCTATTTCATAATCATTATTAATTTCTATATCTGAAATCTCATATATACTATCATCATCATTTAATTCATAGTCTAAATAATCTATTTGTGTATATTTATAATCATCTAGTATTAATTCTGCAATGTGTTTTCTTTTTATATTTCTAGGTAATTTACAATCTTTAGCTAAATGTCCTAACTTACCACAATTGTAACAGTTACAATTCGATAATGCTTTCTTTGGTCTAGATAATCTTTTTTGTTTATAATCTTTTGTATAATAACGTTTTCTTGGTTTTTTATATTTATATTTAGTTTTCGTTTTTCGGTATTTCTTATTTTTTCGACGTTTTCTATAATATTTATCTTCACATCCAAACTGTGGTGCTGTTCTGTATTTACAACAGGCTAAATTTTTTATTAATACCTTTTCCATAGTTAATTTTTCTTTTTGATTTTCACATAACTGCATAAACCATTGTTGTAAAAAGTTTATTCTGGATCCTAAAGTATTTGTGTTTTCTTCATTATTCCAATCTTTTATTATATTGGTACTAAATGGTTCTGGTAATTTTGTGAAATATAGGTTTTTAATTTCTGTTGCTTCATTTATATCATATTGCGCTTTGTAATAATATTCTTTAAATGCGCATGTATATTCTTCTATGTAACACATATTGCATATTGCTAATTTTGACATTAATTGTCTATTTATAATTTTTTGTTTATTTTGTTCTTTTATATCTGTGATCATACTTCCGAACTCATTTCTTAATGCTAATTCATATTTTTCTAATATTTCTATATTAGATGTTGTTAATGATCCATCTAGTTTTTTATCACTTCTTAATGCTGCTTTACTTTCTATTGGTAAATTTTCTATCCATAATTTTGTTGTTCCTATTAAGGTTCTTTCTATATATCCTGGTGTGTCTTTTATTGTTATTTTATTATCTACTAATTGTTTTGATAGATTTCCTATCCATAATGAAATTACTTTATTAGTATCTAGAACACAGTCTAAATCTAAGAAGTTAGTTTGTTCTGTTATTATTTTTGGTTTCCATTTTGTATTTAATCTACTATGCCATATTGCATTAGTTCTATCTGAATTTTCATAACTTTCTGTATAATAAGTTGGTGTTGTTGTTTTAGGATTTCTTCTAGGACTTTTATCTGGAGTTTTTGATGTTCCTGGTTTATTAGTTGTATTAATTTCTAATTTTTTTAATTTATTAGTTTGTTCTAGGATTTCTGTATATGTTTCACTAATATCACTTATTTCTGAATTTTCTGACTTTTTATCGGATTCATTTTCATTTATCTCATTTATTTCAATATTTTTATTTTCAATTAATATTTGTTTCATTTCATTTATCTCATTAGCTAATTCTGCTTCTTTAGCGAATTCTGCTTCTTTTTGTAGTTGTTTTTCTTGTTGCCTTTTTTCATATAGTAATTTTAAATAGGCTAATTCTTTTTCTAATTCTTCGATTTTACTATTTTTTGTTTCTTCAATTTTCTCTATTTCTTGTTTTGCTTCTTTTCGTATATTTTCAATTTCCTTAGCTTTATCTATGTCTTCATTTTCTTTTGTTATTCTTATCATTGCTGTTAAACTATCTTCTAATTTAGCAGATTCTTTTTCTAACATTAAGTATAGTCTATCTCCTATTTTTTTATAGCGTCTTCCTAAGTTTGAAAATACTATTTTTATTTTTAATCCTTCATAGTTTTCAAAGGTTTTTTCATCTATAGAATATTCTTCTTTATTCATTGTATTCATTTTTATGGTATATATCATGTTGTATTTTATATTCTAAACAGTCTATTTGTAATTTTAAGTCAAATATCTGTTTCTTTTGTATGAATATTGATTTATTACATACTCCTGCAAATATATTTTCTATTAATCTTTCTTTCATAAAGTCATGTTTGTATTGTAATTTATTTAATTCTTCTATCATTAGTTGTTTATATATTCTTTTATCCATTTTTAAGAAAATATTTGTTCATAATATTCTTTCTTAATTATATTTAACTTCTGTATTTCTTTAGCGTTTGTTTCTATATACTCTAAATATTCTTCATCTCGAAGATATATATTATTTACGTTTTCAATTAACAGTTTTTCTTCTAAATCTATTTTTTCCTTAGTTTCTTTCCATAACCTCAAATATCTAAAATTGATCATTGATCTCTATATAGTTCTAAATCATCAAATAAATAATCTAGATCATTATCATCATAAATAATCAGCTCAGACCAACCTACAGTCATTGTTTCAATTATCTCATGCATTATCAATTTGTCATAAATCATTCTACGTGTATCAACATCAATATTTTTCAATATATAAAACAATAGCATCATATAATTATCATCATTATCTAACAAGTATGTAGGCATATTTATCATTCTTTTCACTAAAACTTTTATTCCTTCTAACCTTTTCACAGTTTATACTTATTCATTATGAATAATAACAGTATAATATTCATCTCGTCTAGTCACTACTATGGCCTTCTTCTTTAATCAGTTACCCTAACAGCGCCTCAACACTGTGTACTCCCCATAACGGCCGTCTGCCTACCGGTTTCCACCTTAGGATGGCATAGTCTGGGCTTACTTACTCGCAGAATATCTCCATAGCAAACCTTCTAGAGATGACTATTATAACATTATTCACTCATAATAAACAATTATAATCAAGGAAAGATTATTAGGAATAAACTAGTTTAGCTACTCATAAATGATTTCAAGTATACCTGGTCTTGTAGTTTGCTGGTAGTTGCTTTGTTTTCCATAGTTGTTGTTGATAGCTTATTTGTTCAATGATTTATCTATATTTCTATCTGTTATTGCTATTGAATAATTAGAACTTATTATAAATTTAAATTTTTGATATATTAAATTTCCTTTTATAGCACTTATTACGCTTTTTTCTATTGGATGTATTATCCTATCGTCTGCTAGGTATATCTCTATGGGTGTATCTATTCCTTCTCTAAAACAGGCTTTTATTAATATCTCTGTTCCTCCTAAATGTACATATTTTATGGGTGTTTTTGCTTTTATATGTTGTATTTCTTGATTAATTACTCTTTTATTGAGTATAGGTATTTGTGCTTTTCCTTTAGTATATTTACAATCTATAATGTGTTCTTTTTGACTAACTACATAATATTCTTCCTTATTTCTTTTGAATAATTGATTTAAAATTGGTATTTTTAATACTTTTTCTATACTTAAGTCTATTTCTTTATTCTTTATTTCCTGAAAAATCGTGTTATCAAATATTATTTTTTGTTCTACTGAATCTTCATCATGATATTCCTCGGTAGATATTATTTTTATATTTTCTTCAGTCATTTTCTTCTGATATTATTTCACTATCTGATTCTATTTCATAATCTGTTTCTATTTCATAATCATTATTAATTTCTATATATGAAATCTCATATATACTATCATCATCATTTAATTCATAGTCTAAATAATCTATTTGTGTATATTTATAATCATCTAGTATTAATTCTGCAATGTGTTTTCTTTTTATATTTCTAGGTAATTTACAATCTTTAGCTAAATGTCCTAACTTACCACAATTGTAACAGTTACAATTCGATAATGCTTTCTTTGGTCTAGATAATCTTTTTTGTTTATAATCTTTTGTATAATAACGTTTTCTTGGTTTTTTATATTTATATTTAGTCTTTCTTTTTCGGTATTTCTTATTTTTTCGACGTTTTCTATAATATTTATCTTCACATCCAAACTGTGGTGATGTTCTGTATTTACAACAGGCTAAATGTTTTATTAATACCTTTTCCATAGTTAATTTTTCTTTTTGATTTTCACATAACTGCATAAACCATTGTTGTAAAAAGTTTATTCTGGATCCTAAAGTATTTGTGTTTTCTTCATTATTCCAATCTTTTATTATATTGGTACTAAATGGTTCTGGTAATTTTGTGAAATATAGGTTTTTAATTTCTGTTGCTTCATTTATATCATATTGCGCTTTGTAATAATATTCTTTAAATGCGCATGTATATTCTTCTATGTAACACATATTGCATATTGCTAATTTTGACATTAATTGTCTATTTATAATTTTTTGTTTATTTTGTTCTTTTATATCTGTGATCATACTTCCGAACTCATTTCTTAATGCTAATTCATATTTTTCTAATATTTCTATATTAGATGTTGTTAATGATCCATCTAGTTTTTTATCACTTCTTAATACTGCTTTACTTTCTATTGGTAAATTTTCTATCCATAATTTTGTTGTTCCTATTAAGGTTCTTTCTATATATCCTGGTGTGTCTTTTATTGTTATTTTATTATCTACTAATTGTTTTGATAGATTTCCTATCCATAATGAAATTACTTTATTAGTATCTAGAACACAGTCTAAATCTAAGAAGTTAGTTTGTTCTGTTATTATTTTTGGTTTCCATTTTGTATTTAATCTACTATTCCATATTGTATTAGTTCTGTCTGAATTTTCATAGCTTTCTGTATAATAAGTTGGTGTTGTTGTTCTAGGATTTCTTCTAGGACTATTATCTGGAGTTTTTGATGTTCCTGGTTTATTAGTTGTATTAATTTCTAATTTTTTTAATTTATTAGTTTGTTCTAGGATTTCTGTATATGTTTCACTAATATCACTTATTTCTGAATTTTCTGACTTTTTATCGGATTCATTTTCATTTATCTCATTTATTTCAATATTTTTATTTTCAATTAATATTTGTTTCATTTCATTTATCTCATTAGCTAATTCTGCTTCTTTTTGAAGTTTTAATTCTTCTTCTTTTTGTAGTTGTTTTTCTTTTTGTCTTTTTTCATATAGTAATTTTAAATAGGCTAATTCTTTTTCTAATTCTTCTATTTTACTATTTTTTGTTTCTTCAATTTTCTCTATTTCTTGTTTTGCTTCTTTTCGTATATTTTCAATTTCCTTAGCTTTATCTATGTCTTCATTTTCTTTTGTTATTCTTATCATTGCTGTTAAACTATCTTCTAATTTAGCAGATTCTTTTTCTAACATTAAGTATAGTCTATCTCCTATTTTTTTATAGCGTCTTCCTAAGTTTGAAAATACTATTTTTATTTTTAATCCTTCATAGTTTTCAAAAGTTTTTTCATCTATAGAATATTCTTCTTTATTCATTGTATTCATTTTTATGGTATATATCATGTTGTATTTTATATTCTAAACAGTCTATTTGTAATTTTAAGTCAAATATCTGTTTCTTTTGTATGAATATTGATTTATTACATACTCCTGCAAATATATTTTCTATTAATCTTTCTTTCATAAAGTCATGTTTGTATTGTAATTTATTTAATTCTTTTATCATTAGTTGTTTATATATTCTTTTATCCATTTTTAAGAAAATATTTGTTCATAATATTCTTTCTTAATTATATTTAACTTCTGTATTTCTTTAGCGTTTGTTTCTATATACTCTAAATATTCTTCGTCTCGAAGATATATATTATTTACGTTTTCAATTAACAGTTTTTCTTCTAAATCTATTTTTTCCTTAGTTTCTTTCCATAACCTCAAATATCTAAAATTGATCATTACTATTGGCCAAAAACAGTGGCCGACATAACTTTTACACTTGGCAGTATATAATTCTGCCGACACTATACGACAAACTACTTTACTTTACATAATGGCCGACTTTTTACAAATGGCCGACATACTTTTGACTAATATGGCCTTACTTTAATTACATGGCCGACAAAGACTTTTAACAAAACAACAAAAATTCTTACAATAATGGCCTATATTGGCCGACATACACTATTATCTTTTTGACTCTATCTTCGTCGTTTGTCTTTTTCTTCTTATCTTCTTCTTCTTTTGTTTATTCCAAGGTTACATCTGGAATCAGGTTATCTTCTCCATTGCACTTGGAACAATGGTGATCTGGGTATCTATGTCCAATTAATTTGCAGTATCTGGTCAATAATTCTTCTGAAATAAATTTCTTCTTCAAAGCTCTGGTAGTTGGTTGTTCTTCTGGTTTTAACAAAGATAAAATCCATTGCTGGACTTCATCCATATCTGTTTTTCGTATTTCTTTGGAATTTGCATATATCATCACTTGATCTCTTGCGTAGTAGCTCCATATTGCATTTCCATTTAAATAATTGTTTGCTAGTTCTTGAATTATAGTTGATATGCCAATTATCCTTTTATTAGCATAAAAACTAGGTATATCTATCTTTTGTATTTCATCTTGTTTTTCAATCTCCTCAGGTATTATCATATCTTTTGTTAATCCTATTTTGATTACTTGTATAGGAGATTTTATCTCGTCATAGAGTATTTCCGCAGGTGCTGTATAGAACTTTATAAAAAATAAGTTCCCTTTTGTAATTCTTTTGAATGTACTGAATGCTCTGTATAATTCAGGTATTCCTGTAATTTCTTCGCCATCGAATGTATATACGGTACTTAATAGTCCATAATTGTAACATGTTTTGACTAAATTTGCACTGGTTTTAGGTTGTGCAATAAGTCTGTTGTATCCTTGTAATTTCTGGGTAATATAGTTTTCATTGGGGTTTTTCGTTTGATTTGATCTGGGGTTTAGATTCAAAAACGTTTGGATTTTGTATATGTTTTCAATATATGACTGTGCAATATAATTGTATTTTTTCTTTTCACTTTGTATGCTGGCTGCGTAGGTAGATGTTTGTGGTACTGGGGTATTTTGTTGGAATTTAGGTACAAATGTTTTGGTAAATAAGCTATTTAAGTTTGTATTTTTTGGTATAGCTTTTTCCGTAATTCCTGTACTTGTACCTGCAATACCTGCAACTAACATCTTTTTAGTATATTGAGTTTTTAGGTGTTTCTCAACGTCACCTTTTATCTCTGGCTGTTTACCGTCTGCCTGAAGACGTAGCTCCGCATATTTAGAGTCATGCTGCTGACTATTAGCTGTCTCTTTGAGTATTTGTACTTCTTTTTCTATCTTGTCTACTTTTTGACAAAGATTTGTCATCATAGATAAGATTTGCTTCATTGTATCTATTTCTGGAGAGATAATCTGCAATAAGATTTTTGTCAGTAGTAATTACTTCAATTGTAAATGTAAAATTCAATATATTCAATACCAATCTTCGTATTTCTTTCGTTGTTACAGAATCATCTATTTTTTTTGTTAGCCACCATTTTACCTGTGTATTATCTATTCTGACAATAAATTTATTATACACAATATAATGTTCGAAAGCTAATAAACATTTATACAATGCTAATAACTCTTTTCTATTAATTTCCCATCGTATTTGTGGTTCAGTATAAGATCCTGAATGATATCTACAATGATATTCTATATTATCATTTTCGTATTTATATTTTAATACTCCACCATAACTATTTTCACTTGAGTCAGTTTCCACTATATAGATAAATTTTCTTTTTTCATCTGGAAAATAAAGTTTTGGTAGTTTTTTACATAACTTCTTAATATTTTTTATATTTTCTTTATCCTTTTTATCAAAATGATATTCAATATCTTTTTTAAGCTTTTTATGTAATGGTTTTAAGTATTCTGCTAATTTTGGTATATATTCTCTTACTTGATTTACTAATCCTAAAAAGGATTGTAATTTCTTTTTTGTGTCTATATTTTCATCTAAATTTATTATTTTCTGTACTATATGCGTTTGCATTTTTATGCCATTTTTATCTATTTGAATTCCTAAAAATTCTATTTGATTTTTCATAATTTCCGATTTTGTTTTACTTAGACTTATACCAGATTGTTTAATTATATGTATGAATTTTTCTAATAATCTTATATGTTCTTCTTGTGTTCTAGAATACAATAATATATCATCTATATATACAATGCAATTTTCTAGTTGATTAAAATAACTATCCATAAAGTATTGATATCTACCTGGTGCGTTTTTATAACCAAATGGTAAAACGTTCCATTCGTAGTATCCTTGTGGTACAGTAAATGCAGTTAACTGTTTTGATTTATCTTCTAGTTTTAAATGGTAAAAACCCGATTTACAGTCGAATTTACTAAAGTAATTATATCCTTGTATTTGTCTTATTTTTAATATCTTGTTTGGTATAGGATAATTATAAGTCTTGGTTTTGGCATTTAGATTTCTATAATCTATTACCATTCTACTTTTACCTCTTTTTTGTTCATTATGATTATTAACGATAAATGCTGGACTACTATGTTTACTATTAGTCTCTTGTATATAATTATTTTTTAATAGTTCTTCTATATGAATTTTGAATTCATTTAGATCATCAAAATTATATTTTAATGGTTTTTGTATTATTAGACTATTTTCATCTATTAATTCTATCTTTATAGTTGTTTTATGTTTTTCCCATTTTTCTTCTGGTAAACAATTGTATTTACATATATTAGTTTCTGCTCCTGTATCTATCATAGGTGTATAATATCTATTATAATATCCTTCAATAATAATTTTCGCAAGAATATATATTTTCATTTTATTCTATCATTTTATTCTTTGTATTATAATTTTCTTATTTTGACATGTAAGTATTAATTTATTATCCTCTATTTTATATGGTATGAATTGTTCTAACCATTTTAATCCTAGAGTTATATTATGTTCACTTTGATAAATTTTAAATTGTATAAGAAAGTTTATTCCTCCTATAATTATTTCTTTTTCGATTGATTCGTCACATATTATAATTTCGTTGGGTAATCCAGGGCATATATGTCCTGTTTTTGTAAGTTCATTTTCTGAAATTATTTCTCTATTTATATAAAATAGAGGATAATAAATTAATACTTACATGTCAAAATAAGAAAATTATAATTCAAAGAATAAAATGATAGAATAAAATGAAAATATATATTCTTGCGAAAATTATTATTGAAGGATATTATAATAGATATTATACACCTATGATAGATACAGGAGCAGAAACTAATATATGTAAATACAATTGTTTACCAGAAGAAAAATGGGAAAAACATAAAACAACTATAAAGATAGAATTAATAGATGAAAATAGTCTAATAATACAAAAACCATTAAAATATAATTTTGATGATCTAAATGAATTCAAAATTCATATAGAAGAACTATTAAAAAATAATTATATACAAGAGACTAATAGTAAACATAGTAGTCCAGCATTTATCGTTAATAATCATAATGAACAAAAAAGAGGTAAAAGTAGAATGGTAATAGATTATAGAAATCTAAATGCCAAAACCAAGACTTATAATTATCCTATACCAAACAAGATATTAAAAATAAGATAAATACAAGGATATAATTACTTTAGTAAATTCGACTGTAAATCGGGTTTTTACCATTTAAAACTAGAAGATAAATCAAAACAGTTAACTGCATTTACTGTACCACAAGGATACTACGAATGGAACGTTTTACCATTTGGTTATAAAAACGCACCAGGTAGATATCAATACTTTATGGATAGTTATTTTAATCAACTAGAAAATTGCATTGTATATATAGATGATATATTATTGTATTCTAGAACACAAGAAGAACATATAAGATTATTAGAAAAATTCATACATATAATTAAACAATCTGGTATAAGTCTAAGTAAAACAAAATCGGAAATTATGAAAAATCAAATAGAATTTTTAGGAATTCAAATAGATAAAAATGGCATAAAAATGCAAACGCATATAGTACAGAAAATAATAAATTTAGATGAAAATATAGACACAAAAAAGAAATTACAATCCTTTTTAGGATTAGTAAATCAAGTAAGAGAATATATACCAAAATTAGCAGAATACTTAAAACCATTACATAAAAAGCTTAAAAAAGATATTGAATATCATTTTGATAAAAAGGATAAAGAAAATATAAAAAATATTAAGAAGTTATGTAAAAAACTACCAAAACTTTATTTTCCAGATGAAAAAAGAAAATTTATCTATATAGTGGAAACTGACTCAAGTGAAAATAGTTATGGTGGAGTATTAAAATATAAATACGAAAATGATAATATAGAATATCATTGTAGATATCATTCAGGATCTTATACTGAACCACAAATACGATGGGAAATTAATAGAAAAGAGTTATTAGCATTGTATAAATGTTTATTAGCTTTCGAACATTATATTGTGTATAATAAATTTATTGTCAGAATAGATAATACACAGGTAAAATGGTGGCTAACAAAAAAAATAGATGATTCTGTAACAACGAAAGAAATACGAAGATTGGTATTGAATATATTGAATTTTACATTTACAATGAAGTAATTACTACTGACAAAAATCTTATTGCAGATTATCTCTCCAGAAATAGATACAATGAAGCAAATCTTATCTATGATGACAAATCTTTGTCAAAAAGTAGACAAGATAGAAAAAGAAGTACAAATACTCAAAGAGACAGCTAATAGTCAGCAGCATGACTCTAAATATGCGGAGCTACGTCTTCAGGCAGACGGTAAACAGCCAGAGATAAAAGGTGACGTTGAGAAACACCTAAAAACTCAATATACTAAAAAGATGTTAGTTGCAGGTATTGCAGGTACAAGTACAGGAATTACGAAAAAAGCTATACCAAAAAATACAAACTTAAATAGCTTATTTACCAAAACATTTGTACCTAAATTCCAACAAAATACCCCAGTACCACAAACATCTACCTACGCAGCCAGCATACAAAGTGAAAAGAAAAAATACAATTATATTGCACAGTCATATATTGAAAACATATACAAAATCCAAACGTTTTTGAATCTAAACCCCAGATCAAATCAAACGAAAAACCCCAATGAAAACTATATTACCCAGAAATTACAAGGATACAACAGACTTATTGCACAACCTAAAACCAGTGCAAATTTAGTCAAAACATGTTACAATTATGGACTATTAAGTACCGTATATACATTCGATGGCGAAGAAATTACAGGAATACCTGAATTATACAGAGCATTCAGTACATTCAAAAGAATTACAAAAGGGAACTTATTTTTTATAAAGTTCTATACAGCACCTGCGGAAATACTCTATGACGAGATAAAATCTCCTATACAAGTAATCAAAATAGGATTAACAAAAGATATGATAATACCTGAGGAGATTGAAAAACAAGATGAAATACAAAAGATAGATATACCTAGTTTTTATGCTAATAAAAGGATAATTGGCATATCAACTATAATTCAAGAACTAGCAAACAATTATTTAAATGGAAATGCAATATGGAGCTACTACGCAAGAGATCAAGTGATGATATATGCAAATTCCAAAGAAATACGAAAAACAGATATGGATGAAGTCCAGCAATGGATTTTATCTTTGTTAAAACCAGAAGAACAACCAACTACCAGAGCTTTGAAGAAGAAATTTATTTCAGAAGAATTATTGACCAGATACTGCAAATTAATTGGACATAGATACCCAGATCACCATTGTTCCAAGTGCAATGGAGAAGATAACCTGATTCCAGATGTAACCTTGGAATAAACAAAAGAAGAAGAAGATAAGAAGAAAAAGACAAACGACGAAGATAGAGTCAAAAAGATAATAGTGTATGTCGGCCAATATAGGCCATTATTGTAAGTAGGCCATTATTGTAAGAATTTTTGTTGTTTTGTTAAAAGTCTTTGTCGGCCATGTAATTAAAGTAAGGCCATATTAGTCAAAAGTATGTCGGCCATTTGTAAAAAGTCGGCCATTATGTAAAGTAAAGTAGTTTGTCGTATAGTGTCGGCAGAATTATATACTGCCAAGTGTAAAAGTTATGTCGGCCACTGTTTTTGGCCAATAGTAGGAGTTTGTATTATAAATAGAGGGCTTTCCCTCAGAAATAAGATCATCAGCTTTCCCCCACATCTCTCTACATCTCTCTACATTCCAATTCCGATTCCGCACCCCCTTACTTGGTATCAGAGCTAGCTAGTTAAACAAAAAAGCTATCAACAACAACTATGGAAAACAAAGCAACTACCAGCAAACTACAAGACCAGGTATACTTGAAATCATTTATGAGTAGCTAAACTAGTTTATTCCTAATAATCTTTCCTTGATTATAATTGTTTATTATGAGTGAATAATGTTATAATAGTCATCTCTAGAAGGTTTGCTATGGAGATATTCTGCGAGTAAGTAAGCCCAGACTATGCCATCCTAAGGTGGAAACCGGTAGGCAGACGGCCGTTATGGGGAGTACACAGTGTTGAGGCGCTGTTAGGGTAACTGATTAAAGAAGAAGGCCATAGTAGTGACTAGACGAGATGAATATTATACTGTTATTATTCATAATGAATAAGTATAAACTGTGAAAAGGTTAGAAGGAATAAAAGTTTTAGTGAAAAGAATGATAAATATGCCTACATACTTGTTAGATAATGATGATAATTATATGATGCTATTGTTTTATATATTGAAAAATATTGATGTTGATACACGTAGAATGATTTATGACAAATTGATAATGCATGAGATAATTGAAACAATGACTGTAGGTTGGTCTGAGCTGATTATTTATGATGATAATGATCTAGATTATTTATTTGATGATTTAGAACTATATAGAGATCAATGATCAATTTTAGATATTTGAGGTTATGGAAAGAAACTAAGGAAAAAATAGATTTAGAAGAAAAACTGTTAATTGAAAACGTAAATAAATATATATATCTTCGAGATGAAGAATATTTAGAGTATATAGAAACAAACGCTAAAGAAATACAGAAGTTAAATATAATTAAGAAAGAATATTATGAACAAATATTTTCTTAAAAATGGATAAAAGAATATATAAACAACTAATGATAGAAGAATTAAATAAATTACAATACAAACATGACTTTATGAAAGAAAGATTAATAGAAAATATATTTGCAGGAGTATGTAATAAATCAATATTCATACAAAAGAAACAGATATTTGACTTAAAATTACAAATAGACTGTTTAGAATATAAAATACAACATGATATATACCATAAAAATGAATACAATGAATAAAGAAGAATATTCTATAGATGAAAAAACTTTTGAAAACTATGAAGGATTAAAAATAAAAATAGTATTTTCAAACTTAGGAAGACGCTATAAAAAAATAGGAGATAGACTATACTTAATGTTAGAAAAAGAATCTGCTAAATTAGAAGATAGTTTAACAGCAATGATAAGAATAACAAAAGAAAATGAAGACATAGATAAAGCTAAGGAAATTGAAAATATACGAAAAGAAGCAAAACAAGAAATAGAGAAAATTGAAGAAACAAAAAATAGTAAAATCGAAGAATTAGAAAAAGAATTAGCCTATTTAAAATTACTATATGAAAAAAGACAACAAGAAAAACAACTACAAAAAGAAGCAGAATTCGCTAAAGAAGCAGAATTAGCTAATGAGATAAATGAAATGAAACAAATATTAATTGAAAATAAAAATATTGAAATAAATGAGATAAATGAAAATGAATCCGATAAAAAGTCAGAAAATTCAGAAATAAGTGATATTAGTGAAACATATACAGAAATCCTAGAACAAACTAATAAATTAAAAAAATTAGAAATTAATACAACTAATAAACCAGGAACATCAAAAACTCCAGATAAAAGTCCTAGAAGAAATCCTAAAACAACAACACCAACTTATTATACAGAAAGTTATGAAAATTCAGATAGAACTAATGCAATATGGCATAGTAGATTAAATACAAAATGGAAACCAAAAATAATAACAGAACAAACTAACTTCTTAGATTTAGACTGTGTTCTAGATACTAATAAAGTAATTTCATTATGGATAGGAAATCTATCAAAACAATTAGTAGATAATAAAATAACAATAAAAGACACACCAGGATATATAGAAAGAACCTTAATAGGAACAACAAAATTATGGATAGAAAATTTACCAATAGAAAGTAAAGCAGCATTAAGAAGTGATAAAAAACTAGATGGATCATTAACAACATCTAATATAGAAATATTAGAAAAATATGAATTAGCATTAAGAAATGAGTTCGGAAGTATGATCACAGATATAAAAGAACAAAATAAACAAAAAATTATAAATAGACAATTAATGTCAAAATTAGCAATATGCAATATGTGTTACATAGAAGAATATACATGCGCATTTAAAGAATATTATTACAAAGCGCAATATGATATAAATGAAGCAACAGAAATTAAAAACCTATATTTCACAAAATTACCAGAACCATTTAGTACCAATATAATAAAAGATTGGAATAATGAAGAAAACACAAATACTTTAGGATCCAGAATAAACTTTTTACAACAATGGTTTATGCAGTTATGTGAAAATCAAAAAGAAAAATTAACTATGGAAAAGGTATTAATAAAAAATTTAGCCTGTTGTAAATACAGAACAGCACCACAGTTTGGATGTGAAGATAAATATTATAGAAAACGTCGAAAAAATAAGAAATACCGAAAAACGAAAACTAAATATAAATATAAAAAACCAAGAAAACGTTATTATACAAAAAACTATAAACAAAAAATATTATCTAGACCAAAGAAAGCCTTATCGAATTGTAACTGTTACAATTGTGGTAAGTTAGGACATTTAGCTAAAGATTGTAAATTACCTAGAAATATAAAAAGAAAACACATTGCAGAATTAATACTAGATGATTATAAATATACACAAATAGATTATTTAGACTATGAATTAAATGATGATGATAGTATATATGAGATTTCAGATATAGAAATTAATAATGATTATGAAATAGAAACAGATTATGAAATAGAATCAGATAGTGAAATAATATCAGAAGAAAATGACTGAAGAAAATATAAAAATAATATCTACCGAAGAATATCATGATGAAGATTCAGTAGAACAAAAAATAATATTTGATAATACAATTTTTCAGGAAATAAAGAATAAAGAAATCGATTTAAGTATAGAAAAAGTATTAAAAATACCAATTTTAAATCAATTATTCAAAAGAAATAAGGAAGAATATTATGTAGTTAGTCAAAAAGAACACATTATAGATTGTAAATATACTAAAGGAAAAGCACAAATACCTATACTCAATAAAAGAGTAATTAATCAAGAAATACAACATATAAAAGCAAAAACACCCATAAAATATGTACATTTAGGAGGAACAGAGATATTAATAAAAGCCTGTTTTAGAGAAGGAATAGATACACCCATAGAGATATACCTAGCAGACGATAGGATAATACATCCAATAGAAAAAAGCGTAATAAGTGCTATAAAAGGAAATTTAATATATCAAAAATTTAAATTTATAATAAGTGCTAATTATTCAATAGCATTAACAGATAGAAATATAGATAAATCATTAATGTTATATTGGAAACTATCAGGAATTGAATTAGAACCAGGAAGTAAAATATTTACAGTAAGATGTAAAAACTTATATATATTAACTACAAAACATAAAGTAATTGCTAAAAACAAAATAGATAGGATCAAAATAGAAAATCCTTTTGATCAAATCCTTACAATTATAGACAATAATGATTATAGTTATAAAGAAATGGATATAAAAGAAGATCTACAAATAATACAAGAAAGATTGAATACTCCTAAACTATTAAAAAGAACTACTTCATCAAAAGCTAGTACATCAAAGAGAAAACATGATTTCCCTGAGATACAATATACAGAAGAAGAATCAATAAACTATTATTTTATAGCCGGAGTAACAAATGATACAAAATATAAAATACTAATAAATACAGGTGAAGAAGAAAATTATATAAATAGAGAAATAATTTCAGAAAATGAACTTACAAAAACAGGACATATATGCCCTGGATTACCCAACGAAATTATAATATGTGATGAATCAATCGAAAAAGAAATAATTATAGGAGGAATAAACTTTCTTATACAATTTAAAATTTATCAAAGTGAACATAATATAACTCTAGGATTAAAATGGTTAGAACAATTCATACCATATAAAATAGAGGATAATAAATTAATACTTACATGTCAAAATAAGAAAATTATAATACAGAGAATAAAATGATAGAATAAAATGAAAATATATATTCTTGCGAAAATTATTATTGAAGGATATTATAATAGATATTATACACCTATGATAGATACAGGAGCAGAAACTAATATATGTAAATACAATTGTTTACCACAAGATGGGAAAAACATAAAACAACTATAAAGATAGAATTAATAGATGAAATAGTCTAATAATACAAAAACCATTAAAATATAATTTTGATGATCTAAATGAATTCAAAATTCATATAGAAGAACTATTAAAAAATAATTATATACAAGAGACTAATAGTAAACATAGTAGTCCAGCATTTATCGTTAATAATCATAATGAACAAAAAAGAGGTAAAAGTAGAATGGTAATAGATTATAGAAATCTAAATGCCAAAACCAAAACTTATAATTACCCTATACCAAATAAGATATTAAAAATAAGACAAATACAAGGATATAATTACTTTAGCAAATTCGATTGTAAATCGGGTTTTTACCATTTAAAACTAGAAGATAAATCAAAACAGTTAACTGCATTTACTGTACCACAAGGATACTACGAATGGAACGTTTTACCATTTGGTTATAAAAACGCACCAGGTAGATATCAATACTTTATGGATAGTTATTTTAATCAACTAGAAAATTGCATTGTATATATAGATGATATATTATTGTATTCTAGAACACAAGAAGAACATATAAGATTATTAGAAAAATTCATACATATAATTAAACAATCTGGTATAAGTCTAAGTAAAACAAAATCGGAAATTATGAAAAATCAAATAGAATTTTTAGGAATTCAAATAGATAAAAATGGCATAAAAATGCAAACGCATATAGTACAGAAAATAATAAATTTAGATGAAAATATAGACACAAAAAAGAAATTACAATCCTTTTTAGGATTAGTAAATCAAGTAAGAGAATATATACCAAAATTAGCAGAATACTTAAAACCATTACATAAAAAGCTTAAAAAAGATATTGAATATCATTTTGATAAAAAGGATAAAGAAAATATAAAAAATATTAAGAAGTTATGTAAAAAACTACCAAAACTTTATTTTCCAGATGAAAAAAGAAAATTTATCTATATAGTGGAAACTGACTCAAGTGAAAATAGTTATGGTGGAGTATTAAAATATAAATACGAAAATGATAATATAGAATATCATTGTAGATATCATTCAGGATCTTATACTGAACCACAAATACGATGGGAAATTAATAGAAAAGAGTTATTAGCATTGTATAAATGTTTATTAGCTTTCGAACATTATATTGTGTATAACAAATTTATTGTCAGAATAGATAATACACAGGTAAAATGGTGGCTAACAAAAAAAATAGATGATTCTGTAACAACGAAAGAAATACGAAGATTGGTATTGAATATATTGAATTTTACATTTACAATTGAAGTAATTACTACTGACAAAAATCTTATTGCAGATTATCTCTCCAGAAATAGATACAATGAAGCAAATCTTATCTATGATGACAAATCTTTGTCAAAAAGTAGACAAGATCGAAAAAGAAGTACAAATACTCAAAGAAACAGCTAATAGTCAGCAGCATGACTCTAAATATGCGGAGCTACGTCTTCAGGCAGACGGTAAACAGCCAGAGATAAAAGGTGACGTTGAGAAACACCTAAAAACTCAATATACTAAAAAGATGTTAGTTGCAGGTATTGCAGGTACAAGTACAGGAATTACGGAAAAAGCTATACCAAAAAATACAAACTTAAATAGCTTATTTACCAAAACATTTGTACCTAAATTCCAACAAAATACCCCAGTACCACAAACATCTACCTACGCAGCCAGCATACAAAGTGAAAAGAAAAAATACAATTATATTGCACAGTCATATATTGAAAACATATACAAAATCCAAACGTTTTTGAATCTAAACCCCAGATCAAATCAAACGAAAAACCCCAATGAAAACTATATTACCCAGAAATTACAAGGATACAACAGACTTATTGCACAACCTAAAACCAGTGCAAATTTAGTCAAAACATGTTACAATTATGGTCATTTAAAATATCCAAAATACCCTTAATAAACCGCCTAAACTCTTATTTGGAAGTGAGGTGAATTTACCAATTCACCCCTGACTTGGCAGAAAAATATGCGCAGGAGACCAAGCTCACGACGCCTGCCTTGTGACGGGGCGTCACAGCCTCAACGGGCCATCACAAGCCACTGTCGCTGGCTAAAGTGGATGCCCAAGGCTCCACTCTTCACCCTTGGCCATATATCCCACGACGAGACCCCATGACGGGGCGTCACAGCCACTACTGGCCGTTGACTGCTCCGTCACCAAGGCTGCCTGGGGCTGCCTGTACATCAGACTTTTGGGTCCTTCCTCAAGGACCCTTAGATGGTCCTTGGGGATAATTTCACGGACGTTTATAACCCAAAAATTATTGTCAATAAGTTTAACACATCTTACATGAAATTTATCAAAAACAAACACGTAAAACTCAACGAAACTCGCCTAGACGTACAAGATCGACTCCAGGCATATCTTTCGAACGCCTTGGACGTTCTTGGTCGTTTGACCTCCAAACTTCACGAAACTTTAACCACTGACTATAAATGCTATATTAACTCTATTAAGAACCTTAAAACACCATGAAACACACATAAACACATATAACCACATTTTAGACATTTTGGTGACTTAGTCGTCAAACGTCTTAGTCGTCCCTTGATGTTTGACTTCCAACACCTCTAATATTTTAGCTACTGCCAATATACTATATTTTAGGCATATTTAGGACATTAGAACACCAAGACCAACATATTAGGCTCTAGAGCCCCTAAGCTATTTTCGAGGTATTAGAGGGCGTGTCTAGATTGGTAGAGAAAGAGTGTCGTAAGACAATGCTTCTTAATGATATGGATATATCTAGGCTCATGGTTCATGCAAAACAAATTGAGGAGTCCAAAATTTGGGAGATAAGGCAAGAGGGTAAGAGACCTAGGTCGGATGATTCTAGTCACCAAAAGCCTAAGAAGAGGTTTTATCCCCAAGATTCTTCCATGGGAAACAAGGATAGGGATCAAAATCAACATTCTCAAGGTGGTGGTCATTCCTATGAAAGGGATAGGTGCCCTACTTGTGGCAAGCAACATGGGGGTAAGTGTCTTGCCGGTACGGATGGTTGTTTTGCATGTGGTAATAAGGGTCACAAGATGAGGGACTTCCCAAACCTCAAATCAAGGGGTAAGGATGTCAATCAAGCTTCTCTAGATCCTAATGCTCCCAAGAAGAACCCTTCCTATGGGATGGGGGCTAGGAAGGATAATTAATCCGGATTGATGGTTGTGGTAAGTCTTAACTCTTTGTTATTGTTGCTTTTGTGTTATGAAATGAGTTTATGTGGTTTTATAGTTCATATGATCATGTCATATTGATGATTTGCTTAAAGAATGAATTTTCAAAAAAATTTGGTAGCTTGGCAGTGAACACAATGAACTTCACTGTAGAATTTTGATTTTTTGAAGAAAATTGTTTTGTCTTGAATTGAAGTTTTAATGTGGGTAAAAGTATGGTATATGATCATGTTTAATGTTGGAGAAGGTAGTTCCTTCATAAAAGAAGTTTAAGGTTGAGTTTTGACTTTGTGAAGTTTGACAAAAGTTGTCTATGTTGCTAAATGTTGAAAGTATGAAATGATGTTCCTTGCTAGTTGATGCTTTTATTGTTGATGTTTTGATCATTATCTAAGTGTATTATGTTATTCTAAGTGAGTCCTTGTTGTTCTTAAAATTTAAGTGTCATTCGAGGATGAATGTTATTCCAAGTGGGGGAGAATATAACGCCCCAAAATAAACTAAGGTGAACTAGAGCCTCGTGGTTGTTTATTGAGTTGATTTTAAGTTAAACTGAGTTAGTTTAGTATCCTTATGCAGTGTGTGAACTTTGGTTAAGTTTGGAGTTCAATAGACCAAGAACGTCCATGACGTTCGGAAGGTATGCCTTAGAATGTACTTGTGTGTCTTGTTGTGTTTGGATGAGTTTTACGTGTTCATTTTCCTTGAAACTAAGGTAGGATGTTCCTAAGACCTAGAAGACTTAGTTTACGGGTGTAACGTCCAGGAACGACCCCGCTTTGGACACACAAGGGGCCCTAGATGAAGGGCCCAAGACTTGGGCAAAAATGCCAAAAAGCAGTGGCCATCAACGACCCTAAGGACGGTCCGTTGGTCCATCAAAGGTCCGTCGACCTAGGGAGTTGATTGGACCAGAAGGTCTTGGTGGCCAGGCTCCATTTTGGAGCTAAGTATGCACCCACGAGACCCTACCAACGGTCCGTTGATGCACAGACGGTCCGCTGTTGAAGGTCTCGTCTGTGAGGCCTGAAAGTCTGTGAAGCTGCTGCCCAACTTGGGGTATTTATGTAAATACACCCCAAGTATTTTAAGACCCTATGTGGATAATTTTAGTGTTTTTAGGTTATATTAAAATAATTTTAAACCCTAGATCAAGAAAAGACCCTCACTTCAACATTCAAACTCTCTCTCTAAAAAGAAAACTCTCTCAAAGTCACTACTGAAGCCAAGACTCAAGGAGGGAAAGGAGGGCTGCTTTGGACGTTTTTCTTCACCAAAATTAGTGGATTTACTTCTCTTAAAGGTATGGTATCCATTCTTGAATATCTTTTCATTCAAGAAGCCAACTTCCAAAAAGTTTTCAAAAGGGTTTCTAAACTCAAATTTCTTCTAACTTTGATTTTTAGTATGGGTCCTCTTCTATTTGTGTTCTAATGGTTTAAATGTATTTAGTTTGGGTTGAATTGATGATTTTGATGTTAAAACCCTAATGAAACTCCTGTTTATGCATACTTCAACTTTTGGCTTGAAAATGGATTATGTGAGCATGATTTGAGTAGGGTATGAACTTGGGTCTTCTTGTATTTGTCATTTTTTGTAGCTACTGCCCTAAGGGCCTTAATATGGTGAAATATTGATAAATCGATTATGTGTGATGATGGTATGATTTGATGTTGAGTTGCTTTCATTATATAGTTCTTATTATGAATTGATATTGAGTGGATAGTCCATCTTATGGATGACGGTGCTAATTGATGAACTTGATGTTATTTTGTATGTTTTGAATATGTAATCTTGAAGGTATAATATGTGAAATGAAGAGATATTGGAAATGGGTCTTGTATTATGTTTGGTGTAGCTTGAATTGCATGTTTGACCTAGTTTATGTCTAAATGAAGTATATGATTATGAGAAGCATGTAGAGTGTGTAACTTGATGAATCAAGGTTAAAGTATGTGTAGAACTTGATGAGAATGAAATTATGCTTATATGCAAGGTGTGCACATGTACACACACACTTTAAAGAATGTATTATGCCAAGTTGAGTAAAAAGGGGAATCTTAAGGTGGACACACTTCGTGAGTTGAGATGTAGTGTCTAGTAGCAACCTCTCCATTCCTACTGAGATTTCTAAGATAGACTATTATGTTGAGAAATCCGTGGGGAGTTATGCCTAGCACCGAGAGGATATGAAAGGGAGGTGGATTACACTTCGTGAGTTGAGATGTTGTAATCCAAAGTACCTATTGAGATGAGTACTCCTTGTTATTAGAGAGTGAGTTACGTAGTAGCAATCTCCTTATCCCTTAACTATGTGGCCGTATAAGTGTAGATATTGGAAAAGCCATGTAAATGCTAAGAAGCATGACCTTACACTAGGCAAGTAAGGATCCCTCATCCGATAGGGGTTAATATCGGGATTCCATGTCTAGCTCTCATGGTCATTGTCGGTTAAGCTAACTCCCACAAAAGAATTGATTTGAAACTAGTTCACTTGTATATTGTTGATATTGTGTATGTATGTCGTAAAGTGCTCGATCCACATTAGTTACCTAGTAGGAGCACTAAGTCAGAGTAGTAGTATGACATGCTATTCTCACATTGCAATTGGTGTGACCTATACCTACTATGGTAGAAGAGTACTTTCACGAAATCCGTGTGAATGAGTATTATGGTGTTGTGTTATGAATGATTATTGTGGAGTACTTGAGTAAATGGAATCCATTAGGAGCACTAAGTGGGAGTGGGAGTATGGAATGCTACTATCACATTGCACTTAGTGTGACCTATATTTCCATGAGTGTTTTGCATATGTTAGCTAAGGGTGTGGATTTGATTTCCAACAAAGTAAGCCTAAGATTTGGTGGATTTAAGGGTCGCTTTGGTGTGCTTTGAAGGGAGGTGTAATGAAGATTCCTTCTTGGCTCACCTTAGGGAGTCTTAGGATGACCTTGGGTTAGGGAAACTTCAAAGGAAATAGAGTTCATATGACTTGGACCGTGCCATTCACTGTAAGGTCTTCATTGTAAGAATTCAAAATGTTCACTGTAATGCTTATTCAATTTTACTGTAAGTTTTAGTAAGTTCACTGTAATGTCCTTTTTAGTTTACTGTAAGTTTTGGTAAAGTTACTGTAAAGTGTTCTTTTGGTTCAAAATTATGTGAGTTATTCCTTAAGTGCTAAATGATGGTTCTTATGTTGATTTGCTTCTAAATTCATGAATGTTATATTTAAATTGCATGAAAGGTTATTTTACTAAAATGTCCCTTTTTGCATGTTTTTGCATATGCCATTCTTAGTACATTGTTGTACTAACCCCATACTTTTATATACCTTATGAGTATAGGTTGGAAGCCTTTTGGAGGATCGAAGTTGAAGCTTGGAAATTCTATCTCTCAAGAATTTGGTATATCCTCATATATTCCAGGACATAGTTTATGTTTCCTAGTTTCTTTATTACGACTTAATTTGTATTTCCTTTTATTGTTAAGGGCCGTGTCCCTAAGATTCTATGTTGTGTCTTTAAGTTGGCTTGTGACGACAAGATTTCCTAGTATTTATGAAAAGACTTATTTTATTATTGCTATCGTGAAAAGTTTTAATTCCGCACTACTTTTCATGCTTTATGTAATGAATGCTAGTTAGAGGGCTTGTACAAGACCCCAAAGGGGTCAAGTATGCCCGATCACGATTCGAAGGTTTTCCCTAACTTCTAGGGGGTGCTTTCGGGTCGTGACATTTAGGTAGTGGTATAGGACGCTATCTAGACATGTCACAATTAGGCTTTGAAGGTGTTAGTGTTTGAGTTCCCTAGGTCTTTTCCAAGACAATTATATGATGTCCTCTAAATGCTTAAATGAACTCTAATTGAATTAATGATTATTATTACTTAACTTAATGAAGGTTGAATGAAAGTATACCTATCCAGGGAAGCTTTGAGGGTTGCTTAGGTAGACTTGAAGAGGGTGTATGGGCGGTCTTTTCATGTTCCATTCAAGTAAATCTTAGGGTAACTTAAGGTGGGAAGTTGAATGTTTGGAAGGTTATAATGTTGTCTTAGTGTAACACCCCGTATTCTACGTGTACTAGTTCTATTTTAATAATGCTTATAAACTGCCTTGTGGTATAGTTATGGATTTGGTTTCCTATGCAATTAGTGGTAATATTTAAAGTGAACTGTCCAGAGATTTTGATGCGACCCTATTAAGTTGATGTTGATGGAAATATTTACACTTGAGATGACAAGGTGGTATTTGAGTCTAAAGTATAAAGTGGCATAGTGTATATAAGTTCTAAGTTATGTTAAAGTTATTAAGGTCTAGAAATTTAACAAAATATTGAGGTGCTTGCTTGACTTCACTAAGCTAGTAAGTGACAAGTATGTGCATCACCTACTAAGACTCTTTGACTGTGTTATTGGGCCAAGTACACTACACGTATTTGCATTAATTTAGCCCAAGTTGAATGGAAGAATAAGGGGGCAATGGACAACCAAGGCCCAATCTTCTCAAGCCCACAAGAGATAATTTTAATGGTAAACTAGATGCATCACCTACTTAAAGGTGTGGCCCAAATTAAAGACACATGTTGGCTGCAAATGAAGAATGAGAAAGGTGGCAAAAGGGCAATGTTATTAAGTCCAAAAAAGTCCTAATGAAAAGTCCAAGTGGGTGGGTCACCTACTTGGCATATTATGGCCCAAAATGAGTGATAAAGTCGTCCAAAGCAGGTCCCTTTAAAAGAGATTGATATCAACTTTTCCCAACCATTTTTACTTTGACAAAATTTCTGATTACTAGAGTTTTCTCTCTTCTCTCTCTTAGATTCATACAACAGCCATTAAATACCATTAGGGTTCTTAAATAATAGGTATTTCAAGCTATTGGAAGGTATAATTTAAGACAAGTTAAGGAGGACAACCTGAATCCAAGTCTTATCAAGTGGTAGTCATGTCCAGCAAGGTAAGCTACTGCAATTTTCTCCCTCTTGTGCTTGAGTTAATTAAGACACTTGGTATGTATTAGTGAGTTGGAAATTGTTACTTTTACATGGTGAATATTGGGGAGGATGTTCTGGTGATTAGTGCATGTTGGGACAGCTATGGAGGGGAGTCCTCATTAAATTAAGTTATGAGCTTGTTTGAGCACTTTAAAAGTAAAGTTAGCTCTTCAAGTGTTGGTGATCAGAAACCACGATTCATAACCCATGCAATCCTTGTTTTGACTATTTTATGGGTGAAGTGATCATGTCTCTATGCTGATGAATTCTAGTGTAGTTTTCTTTGGGCTATTCAATGATGTAAGAATTGTATTGGATTGATGTATACGCTGCCTTTGATTTATAAATATATATTGAATTGACTTATATTCATTGAATATTGTGATATTTGTATTGAATGATGATCATGACCATGGGTAAGTCCCTATTGGTATCATATTGGATTATTTAGCTATGGATTGAAGTGTTGAGAATGGATTGGTGGTACGCTGCCCTAATTCTCTTTAATTTATGTAATATAGTTCTTGAATTATATTGTGATTGGTATGGTCCACTTATGGTGGCGGTGTTATGTGCCTTAATTGTTAATTATGTGTCCTCGTCGGCGTTACCTTATGTATTATGATTACCATGGCCTTGTCGGCTCTACTTGATGTATTATGATTATTTGTGTAGTTGATTATGTGATGTATGATCATATCTACCTAAATGTTAGTAATGCAAAAGTATGTGGTTCTTCTATTGAAGTTTTTAAGTGATCATGTTAGACTATGACTATGCCTTTATGTTTGTAGTCTTACAGTTAATGCATGATTCTTCCTACTTGTTTATAGAGTATTATGATGGCTATATTGATGATTATATAGTAGTACGTAGGATGACCTATAGTTGACTTGGTTTTGCCTATGTGCTTCTTTGATGATATGCTATATGTGATAAAGTGAAGTGTTGATATGTCTTGTTTAGGGTTGACTTGTGTCCCTTACTTGATACATGTACATTGTGAGTATGAGATGTGTTTACTTAGGATGCTAAAGCTTATTAGTGTTGTATGTATTAATGACATGTGGCCTTGAATATAGTGAGAATGTCAACATATGAGGAACCTTTGAGAAAGAAGGTTATGACAAGCTTGAAGTCGAAAGTCGTAATGGTTCCCTTCTTTTGTGAGTGGTGGACTTAGGAATGGTTTGCTGAAATGGCATGAATTCATTCTTAGGAAAGTCATTAAGATATCCTCTTCGCCATTGTAAGGCAGCCCTAGGGGACCTCTTTGGTAGGGTGAATGTGATTGGGTTATGAACTAGATATGGAACCCCTTCATATGATCCTTTATGTGAAAATACTCTATGAGAACATAGGCTAGCACTGAGTGAGTATGGTAAGGGAAGTAGCTCTAGTTATGAATGAGGCTAGAGTGCAAAGAAACCCTTCATATTCTTAACCATGTGCCTACATGGGATGTGTCAAAGTTCTACCATTGGCAAATAGAACACCCTTATCGGAGTAGGTTACAAATTCGGATTCCATGTTTAGATACCATGGTCTATGTCAGTTATTGTCTATTCTCATCATATGGGATACCTACTAGTGTTTGAGAAGTCTATGAAGTTTAGGTGGTGGTATGAGACGCTACCTATACATTGTACCCTTAGGCTTTGAAGATGTCAGTTAGTGAGTCCCTATGCCTCCTCCAAGACCATTACTTGAATGTCCTTATGTGATGAATGTCTCTTAATGAATTAATGAAGTAATAATGTAGGTTATGAAGCATGTAAATGAATGAGTACCTAGTCTAAAGTAACTTTAAGGATTTCCTAGTTAAAGTGTGAAGGGGGCATAAAAGATGATCTCTTCATGTCTTAACTACGGAAGTCTTAAGAATGACTTTACTTAGGGAAGTTGGTTGACACCTTAGCCATGATCTTAACTTAGGAAGTCTTAAATATTATTTAGTTAAACTTGAAGAGTGTGTA
Organism: Solanum sitiens; assembly: GCA_016801875.1. Classification (NCBI taxonomy): domain Eukaryota; kingdom Viridiplantae; phylum Streptophyta; class Magnoliopsida; order Solanales; family Solanaceae; genus Solanum; species Solanum sitiens. The sequence continues at coordinate 168,882 of JABWTJ010000663.1, read as the reverse complement.
TGCGTTCTCTTCTACAATTACTTAAGTAAATCTTTTGATAACCTTGGTAAGGACAATGTCATATTATACATATTATGTGTTTCGGTGTATTGTAAGTGTATTCGTCTCATTATAAGTAGTCCCGAGGATCATTTAGGTGTGCTTAGAGAGGGTGTATGGGCGGTCTATCTTTGTCTTACTTAAGTGAGTCTTAGATAACTTTTATGAGAAGGTTGCATGTTAGAAAGGGTTCACTCTGAAGTTGAAGAACTTCACTGTAACATGTGATTTAGTTCACTGTAACAGTGACATAGTTTACTGTAATGTCCTTAAAAGTAGTTAGAATGCTTATGTGTTATCTTATGTGTTATAAAGTGTTAAATGTTGTTCTTATGCTTATACTATGATGTTTTAATAAAAAAGAGCATATTTCCATTAAATGTCTGTTATCATGATATTTATGCATTAAGTCACTCGTAGTACATGTGTTTGTACTAATTCCATATTTTATCTCTCTCTTAAGTGATTCATAGGTGAAGGTGCTTATTGGGATCGAAGTCTTGGATTATAGGATCATTCAAGAAAGTTTAAAGTATGTCCTCATTTGACTCGAGGGATATATGTCATTAGAGTTTCCTTATTAAAGCATTGTAATAGACTTGCTAGTGTTGTATTTCGATTGTATGGGCCGTGTCCCAACTATATTTCGAGTCTAAGATTTGATGACATGACACTTAGTATTTCCTTTTGTTTTATATGAAAGACTATTCGAATGTTGTAAAAAGTTTTAACTCTGGACTACTTTTCATATATGTATATGCGATGAATGGTACGAAAGGACTTGTACAAGACCTCTGAGAGGTCAAGTACGCCGTGTTACGGTTTGAGAATAACTTAACTTCTAGGGGATACTCTCGGGTCATAACAAACTTTGTATAAGAGCACATGTAATGAAAGTAGTCTTAGTAATCCAAAAAGTCTTATCAAGTCACGTCTAGGAGTCTTGTTCATGGGTGGGAGTCGCGAGACACCCATGAACGAGAGGCTATAGGATGATTTAAAAGTTATGAGTGTTTTTTTCATATGGTTTTCCTTGTGTTTATAAAAGACGACTTCAAGAAGGATGGCCGCTAGAATGTGCAAAGAGGAAGGAGTGAACGAGGAAGTTTCTTAAGTGAATGAGATTCCTAGGTTCCACAGACATGACTAATGGGGAGATTAGAGAGGCTCTACTTGTACTAGACATGAGACTTAGTATTTCCTTTTGTTTTATATGAAAGACAATTTGAATGTTATGAAAAGTATTAATTTTGCACTACATTTTATAAATGTATATGCGATGAATGGTACAAAAGGGCTTGTACAAGACCTCCAAGAGGTAAAGTACATCGTGTTATGGTTCGACAATGCCCTAACTTCTAGGAGGTACACTTGGGTCGTAACAAAATGTAGAGGAGCCGGAGGTACCTAATGCACCTGAAGTGCAACCTCAAGGGGAATTTACCAATGATGAGTTCCGTGAGGCTATCCGGATGCTGAGTCAAGTTGTGACCAACCAAGTTGGGTAACAAAGTGGAGCTCGACAAGAAGGGTTTGACACTTCGAGGATTTGGGAATTCTTAAGGATAAATCCCCCAAGCTTCACCATGCATCACATCGAATACCTTATTCAATTCAATAATGTGGCTAAGACTTAGTTGGATCTGTGGAAGGAGGGAAGAGATGAGGATGCACCACATCCGAGTTGGGCTTGCTTTGAAGAAGATTTCTTGGGGTGTTTCTTTCCTCGAGAACTGAAGGAAGCAAAGGTACGGGAGTTTATAACTTTGAAACATGACTCCTTGAGTGTTCATGAGTATGGTTTAAAATTCACCCAACTATCTCGCTTATGTTTCAGAGATGGTTAAGGATATGAGAAGCAAAATGAGCGTGGTTTTTGCTGGATTGGGTCGTGCTTCAAGCAAAGAAGGTAGGGTCATGATGTTGATTGGGGATATAGACATTTCAAGGTTAATGGTATATGTGCAACAAGTTGAAGAGGATAAGCTAAGGGCAGAGAGGATTACATGAACAAGAAAGCTAAGACTTGGAATGAGTCTTGTCAACAGAAAAGTAGTTCAAGTCGACCACAATTTCAAAAACAAAAGAGGCATGCACCATCATCTGCTAGTGCACTTGCTCCCAGAAACAAAGGTGAGTATAATGGCCTGAATTCGCAAAACTTTAAGGCTATACCAGCCCAGTCCCAAGTTAGTGTGGCACAAGAAGGTAGTTGGGCTCCACCATATGTTAGGTGTGGTAGAAACCACACCGGTAAGTATCGTTACGTCTAGTCGGGTTGTTTCAAATGCGGCCAAGAGGGTCACTACATTAAAGAGTGTCCCAAGAATAAGTAGGGAGGTGGAAATCTAAGCAATATAGCCCAATCTTCATCAGCTGCTCCACCAGGCACGACTTCACCTAATGGGACCATTTCTGGTATAAGCAAAGGGGCAAATCGTCTCTATGCAATCAATAGCCGCCAAGAGCAAGATTACTCTCCAGATGTTGTCATAAGTATAATCAAAGTCTTTAATTTTGATGTTTATGTTTTGTTAGACCTAGGAGCAACTTTATAATTTGTAACTCCTTATGTTGAGAATCAGTTTGAGATTCTTCCTAAAAACATTGTGAACCCTTTTGTGTATCTACACCTGTTGGGAAGTATATTCTAGCGGAAAGATTCTATTGTTATTGTCATGTTTCCATCAATCATAAGAACACTATGACTGATCTAGTAGAGTTAGACATGGTAGATTTGATGTCATTTTGGGTATGGATTGGCTTCATGCATATGCGTCAATAGATTTTAGAAACTTGAGTTGTCAAGTTTTAGATTCCTAATGAGTCAGTCATAGAGTGGAGAAGTAGTTCAGCAGTGCCTAAGGGTTGTTTCATTTCGTACCTTAAGACAAGAAAGTTAGTTTCAAAGGGGTGTATTTATTACTTAGTCCGAGTTAATGACTCAAATTCTGAGGTAACTACCCTTCAGTCAATTTCTATAGTGAAATAGTCTCCAGAAGTCTTTCATGATGATCTACCTGGAGTCCCTCCTGAAAGAGATATAGACTTTGGCATAGACATCATTCCAGATACTAGTCCTATATCTATCTCGCCATACAGAATGGCACCAGAACAATTAAAAGAGATGAAAGAACAATTGAAATATTTATTAGATAAAGGCTTCATTCGACCAAGTATCTCACCTTGGGGGACTCTGATCTTGTTTGTAAGGAAAAAGGATGGTTCCCCGTTAGGATGTATATAGACTACCTCCAATTGAATAAGGTGACTATCAAGAATAAATATCCTATTCCAATGATAGATGAAATTTTTACCAACTTCAGGGTGCTTCATGCTTCTCGAAAATTGATCTCACATAAGGCTACCATTAGTTGAAAGTTAGGTAATGTGACATTGTAAAGACAACTTTTAGAACAAAATATGGGCATTATGAGTTTTTGGTTATGTCCTTTGGTTTGACCAATGCGCCTGCAACATTCATGGATCTTATGGACAGAGCCTTCAAACCCTATTTAGATATGTTTTTCATCGTCTTCATTGATGACATATTTATTTGTTAAAGAAATGAAGAAGATCATGCTAGTCAACTCAGGATTGTTCTGAAGACTTTGAAAGATAATGAGCTATATGCAAAGTTCTCCAAGTGTGACTTTTGGCTTAAGTCTATGGCATTCTTCTTCCACATCGTTTCCTGTGATTGGATTAGAGTTGACACCCAAAAGATAGAAGCATTTCCGAGTTGGCCTAGATCGACATCTCCAACACATATAAGGGGTTTCTTGGGTTTGGCTTGCTATTAGAGGAGATTTGTTGAAGGGTTTTCATCAATATCCTCTCCTTTGACCAAGCTAACTCAGAATACACTCAAGTTTCAATGGTATGGAGCTTCTGAGAAAAGCTTTCAGGAATTGAAAAGGAGATTAATTATCGCTTTGGTTTTGACCTTACCAGAGGGTACTCAAGGTTTTGTTGTGTACTTTGATGAATCGAGAGTTGGTTTGGGTTGTGTTTTAATGCACAATATAAAGTTTATAGCTTATTCCTCCAAACAGTTGAAGGTTCATGAGAAGAATTATTCGACTTGTGACTTAGAATTGGCTGCAGTAGTGTTTTCCTTGAAGATATGGTGGCACTACTTATATGGTGTTCATGTTGAAATATTCACTAATAACATGAGCCTCCAATATATGTTTAATTAGAATGAGCTAAATCTCAGACAGACGAGAAGGTTAGAATTACTCAAGGATTATGACATGAGTATTCTTTACCACCTAGTTAAGGGTAATGCAGTTGTTGATGCCTTAAGCAGGTTATCCAGGGAGTTAGCTAAAGATTTGCATAGACTCGCACGTCTGGCAATTAGACTTATGGATTCCACATAAGGAGGGATAGTGGAGACTAATGGGGCTGAATCACAAGTGTCAGAGGTGAAAGAGAAACAAGACCAGGGCCCCATTTTGCTTGATATGAAGGTGAATGTTCATAAGCAAAGAGTATTGGATTTTGAACAATGGGGAGATGGTGTGTTGAAGTACCAAGGTAAATTGTCTGTACCTAAGGTGAATGGACTCCAAAAGAGGATCCTGGAGGAGGCTCATACCTCCAGGTATTCCATTCATCTAGGTTCCACCAAGATGTACCGCGATTTGAGAGATGTATATTGGTGGGAGGGCATGAAAAAAGATATTGCTGAGTTTGTTGCCAAGTGCCCAAATTGCTAACAAGTTAAAGAAGAACATCAAAGGCCTGGAGGATTGGCTCAGACAATAGAACTTCCAGAATGGAAGTGGGAGATGATTAATATGGACTTTATGATAGGCTTTCCAAGATCTCGCAGGCAACATGATTCTATTTGGGTGATTGTCGATAGAATGAAAAAGAAAGCCCATTTTTTGCCTGTAAAGAATACCTATTCGGATGAGGATTATGCTAATTTATACATTAAAGAGATTGTGAGACTTTATGGAGTTCCGGTCTCCATTATTTTAGATGGAGGTGCACAATTTACTGCACAATTTTGGAAATCTTTCCAGAAAGGTTTGGGTTCAAAGGTGAACTTAAGAACTTCTTTTCATCCTTAGATAGGTAGAAAAGTAGAGCGTACTATCAAGAACTTAGAAGATATGTTGAGATCTTGTGTTATCGACTTAAAAGGGAATTGGGATGATCACATACCTCTCATTGAGTTCACTTACAACAACAGTTACCATTCGAGCATCCAAATGGCTCCATATGAGGCTCTTTGTGGAAGACTTGGATTATGACCACCAAAACAACAATCACAAACAAGTTATGAACATCAAAAAGAACAATCTCAAAAGAGTTATGATTATCTAAAGAACAATCCCACAAGAGTTATGAATTGATAAACAACAACCTCAAAAATGAAAGAATCTAAACGTAATCTGTATGATTATGGGTGGCAGCTCAGGGGCAAAAGCCTAGCATGGGCCGATTCCAATTGGTATGGAAGGGTGGCAGCTCAGGGGCGAAAGCCTAGCATGGGCCGATCCCAATTTGTGGAATTATGAGGACAGCATCCCAGGGGTTAAAATGCCTAGCATGGGTCATCCTCTTCTACCACTGATCAGCTGGTCATTTGTATCATATGTTGTATAAAGATTATAAAGTACAGAAAAGTAGAGAAAAGAATGTAACATGCACGATTCCACAAGCATAAAGCAAAGGTGGTCTCTAATCCTTATCTATTGGTATTTGGTTTCACTTGAGCTCTCATATTAAATATGGTTGTATTATGCCTTACATATTCAGTACATTCTTTTGTACTGACATCCCTTATTGGGAACGCTGCATTTCATGCTGCAGGTGCAAGTACTCAACTAGTAGATCTTCCCAATAGAAGCACATTATACTCAGCGGATGTTGGTGAGCTCCAGGTTGATTCGAAGTTTTGCCGAGTCTTTACTATGTGTATTTTCATAGTGGTACCATCATGGATTCCAGTAGAGGCTTTGTAGACATTGTAAAGCTATCATCTGTATTCATAGTTTCACTTGTCACATATAGAGGTTTAGCTAGTCAAAATGTGTTGTATTTTAAGCTTCTCATCAGTAATCTGCATAGTAGTTTACTTTCTCATCATAGATTACTTGTAAAGCATGTGTTCATAAGGTACTTGTCTGCCTTAACTAGGGTTGGGTTATGACAAAGTGGTATCAGAGCAGTTCGTCCTAGGGCGTCTACAAAGTCGTGTCTAGTAGATCCTTAGTTATGAATGTGTTGCGCGCCACATTTAATAATTAGGGGGCTGCTTGGACATTTAGGAAATGTTACCTTCCTTCATAATCCTGATCGTGCGATAGAGCGAAGTTAAGAAGCCCATTTCTAGTTGTACCAGATAATGCTATTCATATTAACTATGGTTAAGGTTAACGGTTGTTGAAGTGTCAGCATGTAACATACAGAAAGGACCTCAAGTTACCAAAAGTTTGACTAGATTGAGCTCATTTTATTTGACCATCTCACTCCACAAGGTATGTATAGACTTTTATGTTATTTGCATTTAAAGTTGTATTTGTACCATTTGCATCATGTTGGTTCAAATATGATTTGTTACCTAGTTGCATATATTTGCTGTAGCTTTTCCAGGGAGATCTTCTTAGGAGGATGTAACCAGCTCTTGAGTTCTATGTTTGCTCCATACTTACAGGATTTATTCCTATGGAGGACACTTGTTCTTAGTCTTTGATATATAGAATTTTCAGCGTTGCACATGTTCTCGAAATTGATGTAGTCAAACCAGTTTCTTTTAGTTCAAAGAAGCCAGTGGCACAATTTTATAGGTGGATGTATTAGTGCAATAGTGTTACTACAGATACCCCTAATTAGCTGACAAAGCTCAAATTTTCACCGTATGTCCTCCCGCGTATGTTAATGTTTGGCATTTATATGGTATGTGCCAACAGCTCTGAATAAGTACTAATAACATTTGTATTCTTTTCATGAATATAAAACTTAGGGATAAGTGTGCCAATTACTGCAAATGATATATGTGTGGTGGTTCATTTTATGAGGTATGTGTTGGATATAGAGAGTTAGTATGTTCCTAAAGGGTAAGAATAATGAAAAGAAAGTTGATTGGTTAGAACTAAGTTGTGATTAGTTGGTTGTACATAATGGAATCTAGTACATGAAGCTGCTAGTTTTGATTAAAAGTTACTTGTTAGATAGGAAGCTTGTGAGAATGAAGCTTAAATTACACAGGCCGAATATGTACAGACAACTTCTCATTAGAAAGATATGGAATATGTCAAATTCCCTAAACATAGGAGTAGGGGTGATATGAGGATGCTATAGAGGAGTGGCATAGGTGGTTATGAGAGAGTGATTGCTAAAGTGTTTGCGGTAAGAAAATGTTATCAGCTCTTCAACGCTAACGAGTTATAATGGCGCTCCTGGGAACAATTTTGTGAACCTTTGTTACATAGAGAAAGTCAATTTAGTATCGATTCAAGTTTTGATATTTAGTCTTGATTAAAATAATAGATCATATGCATATTGCTAGTTGTTCTTATTTGCTATCTTGCATGGGAAAAGAGTCGGAGCACCCTCACTTATTAAAAAAAAAAGAAGAGGAAATCTATTAGTATGGCCAGACCTATCTAGTTAAGCCCAAATCGGCTAACTCTAAGACGTTATGAATCATGATATAACTTTATAGGTACCTGGCATTTACATGTTATTAGAGTTCATATTTCATGCTGCGTTCAAGAAGCACGATTTATTATTATTATTTTTTTGATCTTCAAGGGGCATCAATCATTGAATGTGATATTACACAAGCTAGTAATGAAGGAAAAGTTGACCTCGTCCTCCTACTCTAAAACATGATCTACTTTTTTTGAGGATTTTCTTTTTCTATCATTACTGTACTATTTATATTGACCTAGACGGAAGCCAAGTCCCAATATCAGAACACCTATAAGAATTCTTAGAAGATTGGAGATAGTAGATGGGAAAATCAATTGTATGTGTTTTGAGGCGAGTAAGGAATATGAGCAGAACTATCCCACCTGTAACTTAAAAGCTTAAGACAGTGTGTTTATCTTAGTACGTTAGAGTTGTTCTATAGGATATATCGTAGCTTTCAAAGATGATTTTTTTTATATAATTATACATGCTGCATATTCTATAACTTATCTATTTGTATTTTATTTTCCCTTTGTGGATTGCCTTCTCATAGGTTACCTAACGTCATGGAATGCTTACATGCAAGTGTTATCCGCTTTAGATCACCCTTGTTTAATGATGTTTTCATAGGAACTTTTCCTTACATGTTATTTATTGCACTGGTTACTTCCCACATGCCACTTGTCCATATTGTATGAGTAATGCATGCTAAATTAATCATATGACCATTTCTATATATTTTGCGTACCTCATAGCCTACTTGCTTAAACATTTTAGGCCTTATAGCTTTTCTGGCCATGTGTTATGTGCTCACTTGCTCATATTTCATATTTGTGCTCATTGACATGTTAGTCCACCTATCCATGCAATATAACGCACTTGCTCAATGTGATTGTGTTCCGTAGCTCATTTTCTGATATGTCTACATGTCATATCTACTACATGTCTTAGCTTATGTACTCATGCATCATGTGATCATCTAGCCCATTCCTACATTCCCTATAGTTCATTCGCTCACACGCTAACCTATAGGTTATATGCACGCATATACCATGTATTTCTATAGCTTAATTCACGTATACCTTGCGCGCTCCCTTTTGGGATAGTCTGCCTATGTGTCATGTCCAATGTGACTTATTCATCCGTATACTATGCCCTCTCTATGCTTATTGATTTGAGTTTTGAACAATTTGGGAAAATATTTCCTTGTATCAATATGCAGTGAAGACTTTGAACAGAAAAGGTTGGCCATATATGTAAATTTAATCAACCATAGATAAATTACTTAGCATAATACCCTATTCGTAGGAGCGGCATAAAACTTTAGATTTTATATTAACAGCTATGTGTTCTTAAAAGATTCACCTCTGAAAAGTGTCATGAAATAAAAGAGAAAGGAAAGTATTGCCCCTATAGCCTATGATTTTATGTGTCCGTTCATATACAAAAATAAAATAAAATTGGGAGATACTATAGTTATTCTTAATTGTTAAGACTCGGAAGCTAAGTTCAGAATGTGTAACCATGAGTATTAGGGAAGGAATAGAATATAACACAACATACCTGGGAATAGAAGATGATAGAGAGATACTAAGTAACCCTCCTCATTTTAAACATCAATATAAGGATCTGAGATCATGTGGTCCTCTTATATGATCATAAATCTTGCTAGAATTTGTTCATTTGATGTGTCATTTGTGTTTCTTGTGTTTAGGTATATTACAGTCTTATTTGTATGAGTACTACTTGTGTATTTTTAGTGAATTACATGGTAAAGAAGGGATTTAATTTTTTCATATTACTATTTCATGAACCATATCTATCGAGACGTCATGCTAGATTTGTCCATACATATTTTCGGTTAGTCTATGGATTCTGGATAGTCCTTCCTATTTACAATTGGGACTCTCGCAAATCTCTATATGAAATTCAGAGATTAATCAAACTACCAGGTGCACCTATCATTCGAGGACGAATGATCATAAGAGGGGGAGGATGTAACACCCCGTATTCTACGTGTACTAGTTCTATTTTAATAATGCTGCCTTGTGGTATAGTTATGGATTTGGTTTCCTATGCAATTAGTGGTAATATTTAAAGTGAACTGTCCAAAGATTTTGATACGACCCTATTAAGTTGATGTTGATGGAAATATTTACACTTGAGATGACAAGGTGGTATTTGAGTCTAAAGTATAAAGTGGCATAGTGTATATAAGTTCTAAGTTATGTTAAAGTTATTATGGTCTAGAAATTTAACAAAATATTGAGGTGCTTGCTTGACTTCACTAAGCTAGTAAGTGACAAGTAGGTGCATCACCTACTTTGACTTATTGACCAGCCCAAAGGACCAAGTATGTGCATCACCTACTAAGACTCTTTGACTGTGTTATTGGGCCAAGTACACTACACCTATTTGCATTAATTTAGCCCAAGTTGAATGGAAGAATAAGGGGTAAATGGACAACCAAGGCCCAATCTTCTCAAGCCCACAAGAAATAATTTTAATGGAAAACTAGATGCATCACCTACTTAAAGGTGTGGCCCAAATTAAAGACACATGTTGGCTGCAAATGAAGAATGAGAAAGGTGGCAAAAGGGCAATGTTATTAAGTCCAAAAAAGTCCTAATGAAAAGTCCAAGTGGGTGGGTCACCTACTTGGCATATTATGGCCCAAAATGAGTGATAAAGTCGTCCAAAGCAGGTCCCTTTAAAAGAGATTGATATCAACTTTTCCCAACCATTTTTACTTTGACAAAATATCTTATTACTAGAGCTTTCTCTCTTCTCTCTCTTAGATTCATACAACAGCCATTAAATACCATTAGGGTTCTTAAATAATAGGTATTTCAAGCTATTGGAAGGTATAATTTAAGACAAGTTAAGGAGGACAACCTTTACCTTGAAGAATCCAAGTCTTATCAAGTGGTAGTCATGTCCAGCAAGGTAAGCTACTGCAATTTTCTCCCTCTTGTGCTTGAGTTAATTAAGACACTTGGTATGTATTAGTGAGTTGGAAATTGTTACTCTTACATGGTGAATATTGGGGAGGATGTTATGGTGATTAGTGCATGTTGGGACAGCTATGGAGGGGAGTCCTCTTTAAATTAAGTTATGATCTTGTTTGAGCCCTTTAAAAGTAAAGTTAGCTGTTCAAGTGTTGGTGATCAGAAACCACGATTCATATTGCTTCTATTACATAATTATGTTCAAAGATTGTTTTATGTATGTTATGATAAGGGATGTGACTGGATGTGCGGGAAAGTTATGGATAATATAAAGGACTTAAATATTGTAGGGAATTCTGGGGAGGACCTGATGCGAAGGTTGTACAGTATATATACGTGATTAAAGGGATAGGGAAGAAAAGAAATCACTCACTAGATAGATTGCAGCTTACTGCTTCGTTACTATTTGGGTGTGATCAAGTGGCTCAAATTGATTAATTAGCTGCTAATACTAGTCTTATGACTTATTTTATTGTAGTTAGTGATCAGAAGATAAGGAGCTTAAGTCATACGATTTGAATTGTATAGCAAGGTATGTAAGGCTATTTGATTTCCTATTTCTTTGGCATGAATCCAAAACTTGCATTACAAAAAGTAAGCTTTCTAAGTGGCCTTGGTAGTGACTGATCCATAGTTGCAACTCCTACTCCCTATAGCATTGAAGTGGGTACTCTAATATGAGTTTGTTACTAAATGTGTGTGTGTTTACTCTACCAAGTGTTAGCATGCAAGGTTTAAACTTGTTTAATTATCAAAGTACCCCTAGCACGTATTTCCCTCATATAAGTCAAAGTAATCCTAGATTACACATGGTACATATGTTTATAGGATGTATATACGATCTGCCCATATCTTGCCAATTTGCTTCAATTGTTTATAGATATGTCATCTTGTCACATGTTCATATATTCCCTTTCTTTGTTATTAATCTCATTGTGTTAGACTGTAATGTTACCTCACATAATCACTACTTTCTCAATTGTATGTTTATGTGACTTACTTGGAATATGTATCCGTCCTTAAGTTTAATCTGCTCATATTCCCCTCTTGGTTCCACATGCATGAACACCTTGTATTTGTATCATATAGAGTTCAAATCTCTTTGCTGAATGTTAAATTGTCTTCACTGGATGTGCTTCAATTTGATATGTCAAAATGCTTACCGAGTCATATAAGCTCCTAAGTACTACGTTCAATTCACATATCCTTTCCATGTCATTGTTATTATTGTAAGTCCATATTCATATGTCCTCTACTACTAGTCCGTATTTCCAAATCAAAACAAGGATTATGACCACCAAAACAACAATCACAAACAAGTTATGAACATCAAAAAGAACAATCTCAAAAGAGTTATGATTATCTAAAGAACAATCCCACAAGAGTTATGAACTGATAAACAACAGCCTCAAAGATGAAAGAATCTAAATGTAATCTGTATGATTATGGGTGGCAGCTCAGGGGCAAAAGCCTAGCATGGGCCGATCCCAATTGGTATGGAAGGGTGGCAGCTCAGGGGCGAAAGCCTAGCATGGGCCGATCCCAATTTGTGGAATTATGAGGACAGCATCCCAGGGGTTAAAATGCCTAGCATGGGTCATCCTCTTCTACCACTAATTAGCTGGTCATTTGTATCATATGTTGTATAAAGATTATAAAGTATAGAAAAGTAGAGAAAAGAATGTAACATGCACGATTCCACAAGCATAAAGCAAAGGTGGTCTCAATCCTTATATATTGGTATTTGGTTTCACTTGAGCTCTCATATTAAATATGGTTGTATTATGCCTTACATATTCAGTACATTCTTTTGTACTGACATCCCTTATTGGGAACGCTGCATTTCATGCTGCAGGTGCAAGTACTCAACTAGTAGATCTTCCCAATAGAAGCACATTATACTCAGCGGATGTTGGTGAGCTCCAGGTTGATTCGGAGTTTTGCCGAGTCTTTACTATGAGTATTGTCATAGTGGTACCATCATGGATTCCAGTAGAGGCTTTGTAGACATTGTAAAGCTATCATCTGTATTCATAGTTTCACTTGTCACATATAGAGGTTTAGCTAGTCAAAATGTGTTGTATTTTAAGCTTCTCATCAGTAATCTGCATAGTAGTTTACTTTTTCATCATAGATTACTTGTAAAGCATGTGTTCATAAGGTACTTGTCTGCCTTAACTAGGGTTGGGTTATGACAACAATCCCTAACTTTGTGTCCATCTTTTCAATATACAAAGCAACTTCTGGTACTCCTCATACACTCACTATAATGCCTCTTTACACAAGTGACACATGTAGGCTTTCCATTTTGAGAACCACCTCCTTTGTCAATTTTGAACTTAGCACCCCTAGATTCCTCTTGAGTTTGAGTCCTCTTTTGGATCTAGGTTTCCCTTTATTACTTGAATCACTTCTTTTCAAGTTTCTAGTAATCCTTCCAAGTTTAGACTCTTCAATAGATTGAGCATACACCATGATTCTATATAAGGTCATCATCATGTAGCATGTCCGTACGGCATTCTTCCCTCACTAGATCGGCAACCCGGTGACAAATCTACTCATCTCATCCCTAAGATTAGACACTAAGGACGGTGCATATCTAGACAACATTGAGAACTTCAAAGAGTACTCATCAACACTCATATTGCCTTGGTTGAGATTTATAAACTCCTCTACCTTCACTTCCCTCCTCTCATGGGAAAAGTACTTTCCTAGAAAAGTTTCCTTAAATTCATCCCACTCAATAGGAACCGACTCATCCGGCCTATTATCCTTACATTGAGTGTACCAAACTTGAGAAACATTCCTCAATTTATACGAAGCCAACTCCTCCTTCTCCCTAGATGTAACCCCCATAGCACTCAACACCTTGTACAAACCATCAAGGAACTCTTGGGGATCCTCTCGAACCTTAGAGTCAAGAAAGATAGGAGGATTCATCCTCACAAAGTCTCTCAACCTAGATGTCATAGTTTTCTCCACAACATTCACCCTAGGCACCATACTCAAATTCGCATAAGTAGTCACGGCTCGGGCTAAAGCAAGCAAAGCCTCTCTAATATCTCTATAGTCAATTCCGGGTGAACCACCGGAACCTCTTCGGGAGGCACTTGAGCATTTTGAGTACCTTGAATTATTTGTCCATCTTGAGGAACTTGCTTAACTTTCTCAACTTGAGGAGGAACTTCCTCATTCACCCTTTCCTCTTCCAACATTCTAGAGGCCATCCTCCTAGTATTCATCTCCTAGAAACACGAGGAAACACATTATGAAAGATACTCATAACATTTAATCTACGGCACAATAAAGGAGTACAAAAGAAGGTAAACTTTATCGTCCTATAGCCTCTCGCCCATAGAGGTGTCGCGACTCACACCGATGGTCGAGACTCTACTATACGTGACTTGATGAGACTTATGTACCATTGATGGGCAGTCATATGTGATTTCACGGTGTTAATGTACCGTGGTTTCACAGTCGAGGGTGTTAATTTACCGTGGTTTCACGGTACTTTCAATGCTTTTTCTTTAAGATTGGTGTGTATCTAGAGTCTTTTTGTAGTAATTTTAATATGTTTTATCTTTATTTTGCAGGAAAGCTGTCCAAAACCAAAACGCAGAAGGTTGTAGAGATTTATTACAAAGGTGACCCACGAAGGCCATCGACGGTCTGTCATCCCATCGACGCACTGTAGATGGTGACCGTCGATTGGAGGTTCAGGCATCTGGAAGCAACTTGGGAAATTCTGACAAAGTGTGGGGCTACGGAAGGATTGATTGACGGACCGTCCTGTCAAAACGTTGATCTGATCAGAGATTGTCTCAGTACCCTACTTTTGAGGAAAAGCTAAGTATGGAATGACGAGAAGCATCGACAGACCGTTGGTGAATCGACGGACCGTGCTGTTGGTCCGTCGATTGGATCAGAGAAGATGCAAAGTGAAGGCTAATAAAAGATGCTAAGTCTGGACTTACGGAGGGAGTCGACCGTCTGTGGGGATCGTCGATTGAAGCTGCATTTTTGGACAATACCTTATTTGAATTCCATTTATTTTAGGACAATGTTTTTATAAATAGGGTGTAAAACCTCGTGTTTGGGGTTGCATTCTTTTACTACTTTCTTAGTTTTGTTCTTGGAGATTTATTTTTGCAACTTGGGCACTAATTCAAATTTCCGGATTTGGTTTTGAAGATATTTTTGTAATTTCAAATTGAATTTCTGGATTTTCTTCGAATTTGTCAAAGTAAGTTCACGATTTATTGTTTATCAACTATGAATTGTGTTCTTATATGCATGGGTAACTAAATCCACAACTAGGGTTGTGGGAACCATGGGTGATTAACAAAGTAAATCTAGCTTAATAAAAATTCTCAAATAGTTCTTGCATGCATTGATAATTCTTTCGTTTAGAAGTCTTTTTAACGAGTGTACGCGTTAGAACTCACCTTATTTCTACTTGATGGACCAAGGGGGTAGTTAATAGGAAAAGAATTATCAACATAGATTTAGTGGGATACTATCTAATTGTCTAGTTTCGATTGGTGTGAAGTAATAACTTAGCCATACATCGAATATGATGGTTAATATGAAGTAAAGGTAAGGGTTAGTAACTTAGACACACATAGCCGGACCAAGGTACGGGGTGAAACTCTCTAAATGACGGACCAAGGATTTAGAGATACCTAACTTATCACTTTGCATGCAAAACACTAGGGAAGAATTGTTATAGCTAGGATTACCGCTTTATGAACCTATGAGGAACACTTACACCCTAGTTTCTCTCACAACTTGATAAACACTAAAGATTTACTCTTGCTACTTGTTTTACTTAGAAATAATTACACACTTTTGTTTCACAAAACCCCCCCTTTAATTACCTTTTTCGGAAAGGACTTGACTAAATAGACGTAATTGTACATTGAAGTTACGTCTAAACTATTTTCCTCGTTGGATCGACCCCAACCTACTTGTTGGGTTCTTTACTTGATACAACCGCTTATACTTCTTTAAGGAAGTGTAATTTGAGCGTATCAAAGTTTGGCGTCGCTGTCGGTAAAAGTGGCTTTTAGATTAACTTGAATAACATTACTGAATTTTAGTCAACAATTTCCTAATTTTACTTTTTTCTTTTGTTTTTGTTTCTCTCAGGTCAATCTCTAGTGTATGCCAAGTACACGGAGCCTAGGAGAACCAAAACTTCCATATGATCCTGAACTTAACCGGACACTCCACAGAATGAATAATCAACAGAACCCTGCTAATCTTGTTGATGGGATCAATCGTCAGCCTCAACCACCGGTTGATGCTCACAATAAGGTGGTTGCGGAAAATACAGTTGATGATGCTTTGAGGATGCAACCTCCCATCCCATGCCCTCAAGAGTTGTACAGTGGCAACGTGAATATTATTGATTATGATGGGCCACTTGTCCTACCTCCTCTACTACAGGTTCACACATTCGTGGTGACTAGTAGTTTGATGCAAATGCTCACCGCAAGGGGTTTGTTTTAAGGGCTACCATCTGAGGATCCACATGCTCACATCGCCAAACTGAGGTCGGTGTGCAAGAATTGTGTAGGGATGCCGGACTTGGACATGAACGTCATCGGGTTAAGAGTGTTCCTTCTCTCACTGACGGAAGAGGCCGCGATATGGTTTACTGAGTTGCCCTATAATTCTATCTATACTTGGGACCAGTTGAGGGATGTGTTCCTAGCACGGTACTTCCCGGTGTCCAAAAAGCTCAACCACAAATATAGAGTGAATAACTTTGTGGCATTGCCTGGGGAGTCGGTGAGTAGCTCTTGGGATAGATTTACTGCGTTCGTAAGAGGTGACCCAAACCACCGCATTGATGATGAGTCGTTGAAAGAATACTTTTATCGTGGGCAAGATGATAATAATAAGGAAGTGCATGATACTATTGCGGGTGGTTCTTATGGTGAGTGCACCTTGCAGAGATCGCAGAAAAGTTGGAGAAAATCTCTCTCAACAATAAGGCTTGGAGCACAATAAAGTTGGACACTGGGAAAAACACCTTTGCAGTACAAGCTACACACAATTCGACTGCAGATGAGATTCTTGAAGAGTTGTCTCAGATAAGAACTGAGCTCGGGTTGGTATTGAAACATATCACTGGAGGTGCAGAGCAGGTAAATGCGGTGAATTACTTGACTAAACCACCACCGCCAGTGGATGACTACTACTATGAAAGGATACTTTTGCAGTGAATGAGCAGACGGGGGGTTTCCGACCAAAAGCCCAAGGCTACAATAAGGAGATTTGGCGCCAAGGTCAAGGAAATCAAGGTCGAAACTATGGGAATTACAACAGAGAGGTCTAATATGTTCGAGATGGAAAGTACAACTGCAACAACAACTTTAACCGAGGTAACTATGATAACAGAAACAATCGAAGTGGGCCCTATGTCCACCTCAAAATCGGGAAATATCTACTAGGGATGGTAGAGGTAGTATGGCGTGAGTTGAATATATGTTGCAAAAGATGGTTAGGAGGTTTCATGCTAGTGATCAGCACGCCAAGGAATTGAGAGGTGATTTGGCTAATATCGAGCAAAAGGTGGATGCACATACGGTCTCTATCAAGCATCTTGAGTTACAAATGGCTCAATTGTCTTCTAGTGTGAACTCACGTTAACCGGGCACTCTTCCTAGAAACACCATTCAAAACACAAAAAATGATAGACATTGCATGACAGTCACTACTCGAAGAGGTAAGCACACCATCAATCCACATATGTCGTCTATAGTAGAAGATGAGGTGATGAATGATGAAGAGGTGGTTGAAACTATTGATGAATCAGTGGACAAAGCAGTGAAAGAAGCAGAGGTTCCCCATAAGGTGATCCCTATTCCTAGACCACCACCACCATTCTCTTAGAGATTGGTGAAGAATACTGAGGATGGTTAATACCGGCGTTTTATCACTATGTTAAAACAACTTTCTATCAATGTCCCTTTGATAGAAGCTTTGGAAAAAATGCCCGGGTATGCCAAGTTAATGAAGGATATGAATACAAAGAAGAGATCGGTAAGTTTTAAGGATGATGACCGAATGCAGCATTGTAGTGCTATTTCTACAAGATCTCTTGTGCCGAAGAAGGAAGATCCGGGTGCTTTCACTATTCCATGCACTATTGGACTATTACACATTGCTAAAGCACTATGTGATCTGGGTGCAAGCATAAATCTCATGCCTCTCTCCATTTACAAGAAATTGGGTTTGGGTGACCCAAGCCCACTACAATGTGGTTACTGATGGCCGACCGAACAGTGAAGAGGCCCACTGGGATACTTCATGATGTGCTCGTGAAGGTGGAGTCGTTCATATTTCCGAACGATTTTGTGATTCTTGATTTTGAGGTGGACTTATAGGTCCCTATTATTCTTGGGAGGTTGTTCCTTGCTACTGGTCGCGCCTTGGTTGATATGGACAAAGGGCAGATGAAGTTTTGGTTGAACAATGAAGAAGAAAGTTTTAAAATTTGTAGGTCCATGAAGCAGTGTGGTGAGCTCCAAACGGTATCTGCTATCTCCTACAAGGTTGAGAGTATATCTGAGGTACAAATCGAAGAGCGCCTTGGTGTTGAGGCACTAGCGGCAGTGATCATGAATTTTGAGAGTGATGGTATTGAAGAGTATGCGTGTTTGGTTGCGGCAGTTGAACGAGGCGAATATCAGTTCAAACCAAAGAAATTGGAGTTAGATATGAAGCATCGCAAGTCTCCACCCGCGAAACCATCTATTGTGAAGGCTCCAAAATTAGAGCTTAAGGCTCTACCACCTCATCTGAGGTATGTTTTCTTTGGAAGAGATGACACTTTGCCGGTAATCATTGCATCGGATTTTAATGTGCAGCAAGTAGAGTGTTTGGTGGAAGTTTTGAAGAGGTTCAAATGAGCCATTGGTTGGACTATTATGGACATTATTGGGATCCCTCCCGGTATTTGTTCACACAAAATCCAACTCATGATCGATTACAAGCCAAGTATTGAACACCAGAGACGTTTGAATCCTCCTATGCAAGAGGTAGTGAAAAAGAAGATTATTAAGTTGTTGGATGTCGGAGTCATATATCCCATTGCAGATAGTAGTTGGGTATTCCATGTTCAGTGTGTGCCCAAAAAAGGGGGTATGACAGTAGTGCCCAATGAGAGGAACGAACTTTTTCCAATGAGGCAGGTGACTGGATGGAGAGTTTATATGGATTACCGGAAATTGAATGCATGGACTGAGAAGGACCATTTCCCTATGCCCTTCATGGATAAGATGTTAGATAGACTCGCAGGAAAAGGATGGTACTGTTTTCTTGATGGTTATTCGGGTTACAATCAAATCTCTATTGCACCGGAGGATCAAGAGAAAATAACCTTTACTTGCCCTTATGGGACGTTCGTATTCAAGAAGATGCCTTTTGGGTTGTTTAATGCACCGGCTACCTTTCTGAGATGTATGATGTCGATATTCTCCGATATGGTGGAGGGCACTATTGAGGTATTCATGGATGACTTTTCAGTTGTTGGTGACTCCTTTAATCGGTGTTTGAGTTACTTGGCCGAGATTCTCAAAAGATGTGAAGATTGCAATCTTGTACTAAACTGGGAAAAATGTCACTGTATGGTGAAAGAAGGTATAGTATTGAGCCATCGCATCTCAGAGAAGGGGAAAGATGTTGTTAAACTTCCTCCACCCATCTCTATAAAAGGTGTGAGAAGTCTTCTGGGATATGCAGGCTTCTACCGGAGGTTTATTAAGGATTTCTCCAAAATTGCACATTCTCTGTGCAAACTACTTGAGAAGGAATGTAAATTCTATTTTGATGAATCATGTCTGAAGGCGTTTGGAGAGTTGAAGGAGAAGTTGGTGTTTGCACCCATAATTATTTCCCTACATTGGAGCAAGCCATTTGAGGTGATGTGTGATTCTAGTGGGGTTGCTTTTGGTGTAGTATTGGGGCAAAGAAGGGATAAAATCCTTCACCCCATCTATTATGCAAGTAAGACCCTAAATGAAGCACAAAAGAACTACACTGTGATTTAACAAGAGCTCCTTGTGGTGGTATTTGCTTTCAAAAAATTTCGCTCCTATTTGCTTGGCACGAAAGTCATAGTGCATACTGACCACTCCGCTTTGAGGTATTTGATGGCAAAGAAAGAAGCGAAACCAAGGTTGGTTAAATCAGTGCTACTACTGCAAGAGTTTGATTTTGAGGTAATAGATTGAAAAGGGACTGAAAATCAAGTTGTCGATCACTTGTCCAGACTGGAGAATGAAGATGGGAGAGTTGGGTGAAAAGGGTGAAATTTATGATACCTTCCCGGATGAACATATATTGGCCGCTTCTGATTACTTGATTCTATGGTTTGCCGATTTTGCAAATTATCTGGCCAGTGATATAGTCCCATCGGACTTGTCCTTTCATCAAAGAGAGAAGTTCATGCATGATGTGAAAAAGTTCTTTGGGATGAAACTTACTTATACCGGAGTTGTGCCGATGGGGTCATTCGCTAATATGTGCCGGAGTTAAAATTCAAAGTGTTTGGAGGCATGCCACTCCTCGCCTGTGGGGGCCATCATAGTGGTATCCAGACTGCCCACAATATTTTGCAATGTGTGTACTATTGGCCAACCATTCACCAAGATGCTCATGAGTTCGCCAAATCTTGTGATAGGTGTCAGAGAGATGGAGGAATTTCGAAGAGGCAAGAGCTCCCCTTAAATCCCATTATAGTGATTGAGTTGTTTGATGTATGGGGTATTGATTTTATGGGCCAGTTTGTGAGTTCTCATGAGATGAAATATATACTTGTGGCGGTGGACTATGTGTCAAAATGGGTGGAAGCCATAGCACTTGCCAACAACGAAGGGAAGAGTATCACCGCGTTCTTGAAAAAGAATATCTTCTATAGATCTGGCACACCTAGGGCCATTATTAGTGATAGGGGATCTCACTTTTGCAACAAGTTGATCAAAGGGCTATTGGAGAAATATGAGGTTCGCCACAATGTAGCCACTTCGTACCATCCACAAACTAGTGGGCATGTTGAGGTGTCCAACAGAGAAATCAAGCAGATCCTGTCGAAAATGGTGAATGCTACGGATTGGTCAAGGAGCCTTGTTGATGCTCTTTGGGCCTACCGGACTGCATACAAGACCCCCATAGGTATGTCTCCATACCAATTTGTATATGGGAAGGCTTGTCACTTGCCAGTTGAGTTAGAGCATAAGGCAATGTGGGCGATAAAGAAACTGAAGATAGATTGGAATGAAGCAGTGGAATAGAGACTTAACGGGTTGAATGAGCTTGATGATTTTTGCCTGAAAGTATATGAAAGTTCAGCCATCTACAAAGAGAAGATGAATAAGTACCATGACCAAAATATTGAAAAGTGAGAATTTGCGGTTGGGGACTTGGTGCTTCTATTCAACTCTAGGCTACGCTTGTTTCTGGGAAACTCAAGTCTAAGTGGACTGGGCCATTCCTTATCACTAAAGTGTTCTCACATGGAGCGGTTGAGTTGGAGAGCAAGGAAGGTACAAGGTTCACAGTCAATGGGCAAAGAATTAAGATTTATCTAGGGCATGCGGAGAGTGTCCATGAAGTGGTTGAAGCATATCGCCTTGATGAAATTTGAGTAATCAAGGATCTTGCATCGTGACGCGACGTTAAATCAAGTGCTTCTTTGGAGGCAACCCAATGTGTATCCTCTAGCCAACAATAGTTTTTTCTTTTCTTTGTAGGAATAGTTGCATTCTCTTGTTTCATTTTAGTTTTACTCATCTTAATGCATTAATTTTTTTAGTGTGTTGGCTAGAGAGTAGTTTAGGGTCCGTGTCTTAAACTTTGGTCTAAATCTGTGTACAATCGACATTCCAATCGATGGTCCAGTCGACGGTCAGTCGACTGACTTATGGACCATCGATGGGGTATCGTCAGTTCACAAAAACCAGTGACCCAACCCGACCCGACCGGATATATTAAAATAAAACTATTCAGTTACTGTCACGACTGGAATCTAGACCCCAGACGAGACCGGCGTCGTTGACCTCTCAGAGGTCGCAGACAAGCCTACTTACGTCACTCTTACTTTACATAGGTTAATTTTTAGCGGAAAATTAGAAACTTTTTGCTTTCTAAACATTTCTTATACATTCGTAATTTGTTCAACATCAACCATCTAAACATTAAGAGATAATTAAATGAAAGAAATAGTTCAATAACATAATTGTATAATTGCCAAAATGGCACCCATACATAGTCTGAATAAAATAAGAAAGAAACGCTAGTGGAACATGCTCCACTAGCTCAACTCCTAAACTAAGCTAGAACATAAATAGTAGCATCCTCGAAAGCATGAGGACCTACCAAAAACCGGATGAATGGTGAACGTTCGGATAACTGCAGCGATGATCCTATAGCTCTACCGTCCACCTGTGCCTGCACCTAAAATAGTAGAGTTTGTATAGGGTTAGTACACACTTGTACTAAGTATGGGTATATGCAAGCACACACCAAGGACATGCATGAGAAAGAATAGCTCTTTCCTAACAACATGATTTTTGGAAGTCAAGTCAGTGGACTTGCCAAATTGAGATTAGGAAAGGTAGTGAACTTTCCAAATTTGGATTAGGAAAGTCAGTGAGCTTTCCAAATTTGGATTAGGAAAGTCAGTGAGCTTTCCAAATATGGATTAGGAAAGTCATGCCATGAGAGTAACATGCATCATCATACATATCATATTGCACACATCACATAACATCTTACACATATCACATATCATACTGCATACAGCACATTTTGCATGTAGCACATAACTTCTTTCATATCATTCATTCATATGCCATGAGACCTTGGAATCATGGACTTGACATTAAGACATCCCAGAAATGAGGGCTCAACAGATGGGACCTCAACTAGAGAGTCTTCATTAGCAAACACAGAGTCTGCTTCGTTCATTCATACGTACTCCATTTCATTTCGTTCACAGGCCAGTGTAAACACCAGCTATACCTAGGATGTAGTTTAAGACTTTCATTAGGTTCGTTGTGCAATGACCAAGAATGACCTAATGTCATTACTTGAATCTAACTCACCTTTTGATTATCCTATTCTAACACCTTTGGTATCATTCATTTCATTATGTGCTTCATTTGAGGCTGACCTCATTCATTCATTGGGAACTTTAACTTTAACCGACATAGATCATGTGAGCATCATGAAATCTAGTGTCTCCCCCACACCGAAAAGAGGTGGAATCACTGGCCAAAGTGACCCAAAACATGCTAGCGTACATGGGAATTTAACCACGCCAGATCCCTATATTGGCAGTATAGGTTCGAAGACTAGGAGATATAAGGAGACCCATACCCGGCATGCCGGACAGTCTCATCTCATGAGAGTTACGTGAACCTCCACCCTTCCCGAAAGAAGGCATCACCGCTCATAGCCAGTCTATCGGTGCTTAGTATAAAGTTCCATTACATTCATCTCATACGTCATGGAAGCTGGATTCTAGTATGAGGACATCATAGCTCATTAGATGATTTATCATCTCATCATTCGTATTGAGTGTGTTAAGCTCAATACTCTCATTAGAGTGTTCATAGAGACTGGTCTCTTCATTATCTTACACTCTCATAGGTGAGTACGTATCGGTAACATTTACTTAGGCTCATTTGAGATTGATCTTATCTTTTACATTAGCCTCGTATCATGTTGTCACCACATTCATTAACATTAGCACATTTGCTCTTCATAATTACTCACCATTTATTAAGTGAATGTTCACTTCATCATATGCCAATGCACTAGGCCATTTAGTGTGTTTCACGCTTTTACTTAACCCTTCTAGGGTTTCATCATTTCATTTCTCATTTCATCACTTGATTGTTCATTTCATCATTTCATTTTTCATTTTGTCATTTCATTTTTCATTTCATCATTTCATTGTTCATTTCATCATATCATTGTTCATTTCATCATATCATTGTTCATTTCATTATTTCATTGTTCATTTCATCATTTCATTGTTCATTTCATCATATCATTGTTCACTATTTTCAGCTTCTTTTTATCATCATTCATACGTTAATTCTTAAGGCATTTCGTGGATCATTTGGTGCATCTTTAAGTGTAATCTTTTTATGATTATATTCAGCCAAGAATTACTATTATATTCAGCAACATTACACCACTTTTACACCCATGATTTACACAAACATTCGCACATAAAATTCAACCATAAAAACATATCATTTTTCACATACTTTCGGTTGACATAACTTAACATGCTTACAATTCTAAACACATAATCATGAACATATTATCACGAACATCAATCTTCATACTTAAACTACCAGCAAACATACCCAACCTACGATTCATTGGGAGCTAGTGACAGGGACATGCAACGGGAACAATCCTAGTTTTTGAATTAGAATTTATTGAATCTTAAGGGGTCTCTTGGGAAAGGGACCAAGAGAGAAGAAAACCCATACCTTTTATGTAGTTCAAACCTTGACTTGCTGCCCAAAACTTTCTCCAAAAATCAAGTCCAAATCCCCTCAACTTCAACACCAATTCGACGGAATAATCCTCCCTCTTGCGTAACATTTTTGATTAGTTGTTTGTTTGTAATTTTCGTTGTGAGTTCTTCAAGTGTGAAGTACTTTGGTTTACCTACTGTTTTTTGAAGTTATTTTGGCAGAAAAAACGTGAATGAGGGTGATAGAGATGTGAGAGAGAGAGGTAAGTGTGGGAGAGGAGAGTTTTCTTAGGCTTAGGAGTCTAGTTAATGACTTAGTCAAATAAGATTTTATTTAATTATTAAAAATCTGATTTCCTTTTATTTTAAATCAGCTAATAAATAATAAATATAAATTAATTACATTAATTTACCAACTTAAATTAAAAACAATTTAATTCATTGCTTCCACCTAGGTTCGAACCCGGGTGGAGCAAGACTTAACTTCAAAAGCTCCATTTCGTTTCTCTCTCCCCAATTTGCCCCTCCACCTTAATAAATAATTGATTAATTATATATTTAGGGTAATTACGATACTACCCTTAGCCTGGAAAAAAGACCATTTTACCCCTAGACCCTTCAAACCTAAGATTTTTTCTTTTAAAGTCCGGTAAAGACACTTTCGAGTAAATCTTCGTATTCGAGAGCCCTACATGGCCAAACCCAACCTTTCCTAGCTCAACTAACTCCCAAAGTTAGTTGGCTTGGCTGTACCAAGGGTTCCAAGGTCTGGTTTTACGCGCATCAATCCGTGTGAACCCTGGTCTAATCGTAGGCATTCTTGGCACATTAAGCATTACTTAGCATATCTATTTTTAGAGTTGTTACATTATCCCCCCCTTAGGAAAATTCGTCCCCGAATGACACTACACATCATTTTAAGATAAAGAGGGTGACTTTTGAAAATATTTTAACATACTTGAGACTTTACTCTTTGTGAATTTCTGTTTCACACTTACTCAGGATAAGGCATATTACTCAAGCTTATCTGAAGCTTCATATTTGAGATTGAGGAACTTCTTTATCAATCGCACTTAAATTGATGCACCTCACAACTCATGTAACTCAAAAATCATGTCCACGCTATACAAAAACAGCAACATGAAATGCAAACATGAATTCATTTTAACTCTAACTTATTCGGAAACTTGACCTTACTACCTTGTTTCGATAGTCTATGGTAGTCTAGCATTTATGAAGTAATTCATACCTAAGCCATCTCCTTGAGCTAGTAAGCAGCCAACTTAGCCTTCTCCTCTTCATCAATACTCATAGCAGGCTTTAGAACCTACCATGCACTCACCTTCATGCGAACAACCACTCTTATCAAACGTCTTTCATTCACGCTGGGTATTTCTATCACTGCCCCTTCTTGGGAAGGCCAGATCTTGAGTCTAGCACCTTAGACCACTTGGTCATCCTAATTCTTGTGTGTATTCTTTAAGCGCGCACACAAGAACGAAGTTAGATATTTAGAATGACACAAAGTGTCAAGGCTCTATATAGCATGATAAAGAGTAGAAGAAGGGAAATTTTCCTACGCATCATGCAGTCTCTAATCCAGGATAGTGGTGCACTTCACTACCATGACTTAGAAACTACTCAATGTGGTTGATGTGAACTTATTATCCTCGGAAGTAAACCTAGTGCTCTGATACCAACTTACGAATTCGTTGGGAGCTAGTGACAGGGACATGCAACGGGAACAATCCTAGTTTTCGAATTAGAATTTATTGAATCTTAAGGGGTCTCTTGGGAAAGGGACCAAGAGAGAAGAAAACCCATACCTTTTATGTAGTTCAAACCTTGACTTGCTGCCCAAAACTTTCTCCAAAAATCAAGTCCAAATCCCCTCAACTTCAACACCAATTCGACGGAATAATCCTCTCTCTTGCGTAACGTTTTTGATTAGTTATTTGTTTGTAACTTTCGTTGTGAGTTCTTCAAGTGTGAAGAACTTTGGTTTACCTACTGTTTTTTGAAGTTATTTTGGTAGAAAAAACGTGAATGAGGGTGATAAAGACGTGAGAGAGAGAGGTAAGTGTGGGAGAGGAGAGTTTTCTTAGGCTTAGGAGTCTAGTTTAGGACTTAGTCAAATAAGATTTTATTTAATTATTAAAAATCTGATTTCCTTTTATTTTAAATCATCTAATAAATAATAAATATAAATTAATTACATTAATTTACCAACTTAAATTAAAAACAATTTAATTCATTGCTTCCACCTAGGTTCGCACCCGGGTGGAGCAAGACTTAACTTCAAGAGCTCCATTTCGTTTCTCTCTCCCCAATTTGCCCCTCCACCTTAATAAATAATTAATTAATTATATATTTAGGGTAATTACGATCTTAGCCTGGAAAAAAGACCATTTTACCCCTAGACCCTTCAAACCTAAGATTTTTTCTTTTAAAGTCCGGTAAAGACACTTTCGAGTAAATCTTCGTATTCGAGTTCCCTACATGGTTGGACCCAACCTTTCCTAGCTCAACTAACTCCCAAGTTAGTTGGCTTGGCCATACCAAGGGTTCCAAGGTCTGGTTCTACGTGCATCAATCCGTGTGAACCCTGGTCTAATCGTAGGCATTCTTGGCACATTAAGCATTACTTAGTATATCTATTTTAGGGTTGTTACATTTACCTCCCACATATCTTTTCAAATTCCCTCCCAACCGTTTCCCTCCTCTTATTCCCTTCATTTTCCATTAACTCCCAATATCTCCCCCTTCCATTTTCTTCAAAATCCCCACAACTCCCAAACTCCCAGAAAACCCAAAACCCTAACCTCCCCAGATTCTACTCTGTCTCCCTTGTTTTCTCCAGTCGGTGTTCGAAGGCAGGTACGTAGGTTGATTGTTTAGAAGATCACCCACTCAATCACTCCACTAATAATTTTTTGGTACTTATGGCCCCCAAACCATACATCGTCTATTCTAGGGGTAGGTACAAGTCCATGGAACCATCCCGACGGTTGACTGGCACGTTCGATGATGAGCGGGATCTGGAATACGTGCCCCTTGGCACCCGGACCCCTACACCAGCTGCTAGAGCCACTCGGGGTACCCCCAAGAAGGTGACGTCCGCCGTAGCCACTGCCTCCCAGTCTGATGAGGAGCGCACACTGACCGGCACAACGTCTGGGTCTGCCTCGGGTTCTCAGAGAGCGTCTGGCTCCCTTCCGGTTCAGAGTCGGCCCATTCTACAGGGTCGAATTAGGCCACTGCCTCCGGTTCTGGATCACTGGGATCCACTCTCCCACATGTTCCTACCCTCCATGCCTCGTATGATGAGGCACAGAGTTCGGAGTCTTCTTTGACACCACAGCATGAGTTCCATGCACCGGTTTCTGATGAGCCAAATAGATGGTGCATAGATGTCCAGTACCAGGTCTACAGGGATGCATAAGTGTTGTGAATGATAAGGAGGTGATGACTCGGTTTGTGACAGTCGAGCAGCGAGTTCTTATAGGTAGCCTGCACACAGTCCCTGAGGTGCATGCCTTATTTACCCGCCATAGGCTCGAATGGATGGCGAGGAGTGTGGGGTCCTACAGTGAGGAGATTGTGCGAGAGTTCTACGCATTATACGTGGCGACTCTCAGAGGTGCTTTGGACAGGCGGGCGAAACCTTCAAAACACGACCCACTCACAAAGGTGTTAGTTAGAGGCTGTCGGGTGGACATTTCTCCCACTACCATCCGCCGCTTTATGTACGGCGAGCCTACGGATACTACGTGGGATCCTCTTACTCTAGAGTTCGATTACTTGTGGGGCTTGGTCAAGAGTGGCCAATTTCAGAGGACCAGTGAGTAGAGAGAGTCCACCAAGAGGTGGCTTTCACAACATCTGTTAGTTGATAGTGAGGGAGCAGACTGGGTGTTACACCCCAGAGACCTTATCAAGAAGGCCAACCTCACCTTTGCAGCCAAGTTCTTCAGGCTGTTAGTCCGCCACCGCCTATCCCCCACCGCAGTAGATAACATCCTTACTTGGGATAGAGCGGTCATGGTAGCAGCACTGGTAGCTGGGTTCGAGATTGATTTCGTGAAGTTGTTGATCTCCATGATACATGAGAGGTATTCTACTTACCCGTTCGCGTGTATGATTTTTCAATTATGCAAGGATGCTGGAGTGCCCATCTGAAATTGTGATATCCTCCGTACACCAACCGGGATCTCACCAGGGATGAGGCCAATGCGGCGGCACCACGGAGAGGGCCCCGAGTTGATATGCAGCAGCTGAGTGAGAACTTGGCAGAGACGGTAGAGTTAGACCAAGGGGATGATCATGCCGCTTCAGAGACCACGGATACCACCCCGGTCGAGTCTGCCCATGGCACTAGTAGGTAACCAGTTCCTCCCGATCTACTCCTCCATCAGCAGCACTGGTCCCGATAGCTAGGGCTCAGAAGTTAGAGGCCCAGATGGCCACCTTGTTGCATCATATCCAGCCTTGGATGCAAAAATCTATTGCCGAGGATGAGGACCAGATTGAGAAGAGGGTGTCTTAACAGATGGAGCGGAGGATTCAGGCGGTCCACCAGCACCTCAATGCTTTTGAGTTGTGAGTTCTAGCACACCCATCCCCCACCATTGATTTGACGACTCTTTAGGAGGTTGTGGAGAGTCTACGGGCAGATGTAGACGGTATACTTGAGATGAGAGGACGCGAGCCTGAGACCACACCTGTGGAGATCGCGGAGGATACAGTGCCTTCTGCAGTATTCACTACCACCACTACACCACCGCCTGAACCACATGAGCATGCCAAGAGGCATCATTCCAGCCGCACCAGTGATAGTGAGGATGCTTGTGCTAGGAAGAAGGAGTGGACGGATCAGGAGGCTGCGAGGAGAGCCTCTTTGGTTGATGAGGAGACCCGTCAGATTAGGGATCGAGAGTTGGCTGCTGGGGCATCTAGTTCAAGATTGGAGGTTCTTGAGAGGAGCACCACTGAGGGTGCAGATATTGTTGTGGGCACCACTGAGGGTGACCCTACTGAAGAGGGTGCGGGTTTCAGAAAACTGGACCCGCTTGCTTGTTGATCATCGGCGCTATGCGCCTCAGGTTTGCTTCATCTACCACCTTGTCTTTATATTTCTTATGCATTGAGGACAATTGCATGTTTTTTTTGTTGGGGTTGGGGTTAATGGAAAGTGAGTGATATGGTAAAGTCTGAGTAGCATAACTCATGATCCTCTCTTAGGGGTTTTTTGCCTGTGTTCTTTTGCCCCAAGAGACTGCTTAGTTTACTGTTGAACCGGCATATCGTAACTTGTACAAAGTATGAAAGTGAAATTATGAAGCATGATGGCTATAAACCTAAATGATATCCCGTTCTAAGAAAATTGTAACGGCCTGTATTTTTGTATGTGGTAGTTCTATTCATGTTATACTTGACATATACTTATAGTGTAGGTGAGGGATCATGTTTCTTACATGATTAGTGTTGGTTTAAACTAGCTTGGAAGGTGATGTAATGCCTTGCACGTTTTAGCATATGTATTGCAAGTTAACTCCGATGGAAAGTATTTAAGTAATTATAGTAAGGTGGTAATTGAGCTAGCAGTTGCATCACCTACTTGATCTATATTATAGTTAAAGGGCCCAAGTTTGATTGACCAGATTTAGGCTTATATTTAGGGGCTCATTTGAAGCCCAAACCTATTAAAGAAAATGTGAATGAAAGAAGGCCCAACAGCCAAATCTGCCAATTGGCCATTATGGATAAAGCCCAAGTGAAACTAAGTAAGTACATGACCTCCTAAGATTTGTTTTACCATGTTATTGGCCCAAGTGTGTACCACCTACTTGCACTAATCTGTCCCAAGCTGATTAAAAGAACAAAGGAAAAATGGACAGCCAAGGCAATCATATTAAGTCCAAAAAGGGTCCCAATGTAAACGGACAAGCATGTGGGGCACCTACTTGACATTATATGGACCAAAATT